>PYAF01004929.1:1683900-1746623 GCA_007407185.1 Glycine tomentella | reverse complement strand
GTCTCAAGTCACTCTATATTTATCTTTACATCAATATTTATTTTCTTAACAACTTATCACTTTTGATATATATTTTTAGCTTTATTTCTAAATTAAATTTCAATATTTTTTTTAAAAAGCCATCATATAATAAAAAAAAATTGTATCACAATATAAAGTATTTATCATAAATCAAAATATAATTTAAATGTTAAAAAATTATTAATTATAAATTTTAATCATATCAAAGTAAATATTATCATGTGGAATGTTCAAACTAAAATACGAGTTTTAATTTTTGAATAATTGTCAATATGATTAAAATAAGAGTAATTTTCCATAATCATCTTTCTATCTATAAAATAGAATACTTAGAATAATAACCATCTTGAAGTAGGGTATTTTTGGGGATTATATTTTAGTAGGAGCATTTAAAAAAAAAATCCTTAAATTAGAGTATTTAACAGTTGTTATCACTTTCATTGAGACACTGCATGTTTGTCGAGGAGGTCAGTAACACCAATCCTATTATCTTTTCCCTAAACACATGACAGATGGCGAAACTAGAAAGCAGCCTAGGCATGCTCCTAATGTGATGCACTAACTCTTGACAATGATGTTGAGCTTAACAGGATTACGAGACACTGTTAACAATGGTCCAGGAATCCAACTCAATTGTGATATCAAAGAAAACCACGAGCAAGGGCTATTTGAAATTCATGGAAGACGACCCAAATCTCAGCATGAAACCAGTCTGGTACAGAGCAAAGGAGTCCCTAACAACGATCGAGGTCCCTTTAAAAAGTTAACTTTCTCCAACAGATTTTAAAAATCATGATTTCATACTTAAAAGAATAAAATTATTTATCAACAATGTATGTTAATTTATTTTATATAATTTAAATTTATAATAAATATTTTTAATATACAAATTATATTTTATATTAATAATTAATAACTATCTTAAAAATTATATCAATCATAATGATAATTTTTTATTAATAATATTTCTTTTTTATAATATTAGTACAAAATTGTTAAACTCTTATTTTATTATTTAAGTTTTTTTAGAAAAATTAAAATAGTATTATTTTTGGATGTGATAAACCCGACTCATTACTTATATAAGTTGGTTTTGTTCGGATTTGACAAAAAAAAAAAATGCAAAACACCAACCTAACTTAAACTAAATAAAATATTTCAATCAATTAAGATAATTTAGTCAGACCGTGTACACCTTAAATATAAGTGCATAAATACCATTACTAGAAACACAAACAACCATAGCTGAAAAGGGATATTAGCATGAAATACTTTGAGTTAATTACACTATCGATCTCTGAAATTTTATGAAATTACACAAATTTCCCTACCTTCTTTTATCATGTACAATAAATTCCCTTATAGAGAAACCAATATAATTTTTTAAACAATTAAAGAAGGTTTTTTTAGAGGAAAAATTAAAGAAGGATAGTATAATGTATATACAATATCAACGTAAAGCAATTAAAGATGATTGGTGTAATAAGAAAAAATAGAGAAAATTTTGTAAATTTACAAATTTTTAAGAGTGATTAGAATAATTTACTCAAATATTTTCTTCTAGTACTCAAATTTATAATATAGAAATAAATTTTCATAATTTTAAAAACTAAATTAACATATTTACATAACTAGTTAGCTTGTTACTTGTGCATTGTATGTAATAAGATGTTTTTTTTTATTTAATTAACAATTACAAAAAATAAATATCTTTATAAATTAAAATTATTATAAATAAATAAATTTTAATATATAAATTATATTTCAAATTTACAATAAACCATTTAACTTGAGATATAATATTATTTTTAATCGTTGATAATTTCTTTAAAAATATTGAAATTTAATTTAAAAATAGAGATTAAAGATTATAAATTGAAACAACTAGATAGTAAAAACAAAAACAAAAAACAAAAAACAAAAAAAGAAAAAGAGAGAGTGGTTCAAGATAATTAAAAGATGTAAATGGAGAGAAGGAAGATATGTTGAAACTTGAAAGCGCTTAATTGAAAGAATGAGAAGCAAGTCTCCTAGACTTTCGAAAACGCAAGAATAAGTATTTTTTTGTGACTTTTTTTTTTGGTGTGATATAAGAATAGATTTAAAGATTAATGTGGTATGCTATTATATGCGAAAATAGTTTATTTCCTATAACTCGATCTCCTCTACCGCTACCTTTTTTGAACGCCATGTGAAAATGATTACATCCATACATGCGGAAGCCGTTCTAATAAAGTTGCTTAAGGACCCAAGCCCAAAACCCTGGGAGGGTAAGGGGAAAAACTTTATACACCAGAAAAATTCGCGAATTCGTAATTTCTTTTTTAAGTTATACGGACTGTCCAATCTGTATGGGCTATACGGATTATCCAATCCGTAAGTAAGTTATTTTTTTAATTTAAAAAATATTTTTTCAAATAATAATACATGTGAGGTTCAAACTTGTGACCTTCAGGTTATTAACCTGACACTTCAACCAATTGAGCTAGTAAGTCAATTATGCTAAAAGTCAATTAATGTTGATACATATAACATTAAATTTTTTAATGTATATTTAATACATGTATAAGTTTACATAATAAATTTTGTAACAATTAATTTTGATCTGATGATTAAAGTATTTTTTTCATATAAAAATCATAATTTTAATAAAAATTTGCAGGTCTAATAAAAATTATATTTGTAATTACAGGTTAAATTAAAAATTATATCTGTATTTACAGTTTATTAAAAATTAAAGTATTTTTTACATATAAAAATCATAGATTTAAATAAAAATTATAAGTTTAATAAAAATTTGTAGGTTTAATACAAATATAATTTTTATTAGACCTGTAATTTTTTATTAAAATTATGATTTTTATTTAAAACTATGATTTTTATATGTAAAAAATACTTTAATTATTAGATCAAAATTAATTGTTACATAATTTATTACGTAAACTTATACGTGTATTAAATATACATTAAAAAATTTAATGTTATATGTATCAACATTAATTAGCTTTTAGTATAATTGACTTACAAGCTCAGTTGGTTGAAACGTTAGGTTAATAACCTGAAGGTCACAGGTTTGAAACCTACATGTATCATTATTTGAAAAAATATTTTTTAAATTAAAAAAAAAAAACTTACTTACGGATTGGGTAATCCGTATGGTCCATACGGATTGGACAGTCCGTATAACTCAAAAAAGAAATTACGGATTCGTGAATCCGTAAGAATCTTACGGATTTACGAATCCGTATGTATGAAGCGTAATAAAAATGAGGGTATTTTTGGAAATGTACTGTTCTGGACTGGTGTATAAGTTTTTTCTGGGTGTATAAAGTTTTTCCCGAGGGTAAGTAGCAGTAAGTAACTGGATCAGGAAACTTATCATTTGGCCCCAAATCATTGATAGGTGGGCGCTGTTTATGGTGATTGGTGACCTCTTGGTAAGTCATTGCCAACGCCAGAGCCTGCAAATAAAGAGAGGGTGGGGGTAAAACTTAAAAGGCTAGGTATAACATGACAAATTAACAATCAAGTCTTAGCTTATGCTAGTAAAAAATCTAGAAGACAACAAACACACCATGTGATCACGGTTTGGGGGAGCATAGATGCCCGTGGTGATGGTAGTTCTTCTTCTAGTACCCCCAGGTGGTGGATCAGAGATGTTTTTAAGTGCTGTTGGCACTAATATCAAAGGTAAACCAACAAGATTTCCTAGGGAAACTTTCTCCCAGTCAGTTGCATTGCCAATGAATGCATCCACGCTGAACGACTCTCTTATTTCCTTTATGAGCCTTCCCGGTCACTATTACAAAAACACCTTAAGCTAAAAATCGTCTTCGAATTGGACTTTTTAAGACGGTTCATCAATTGACGTTGAAAGTATTATTTTTCAATGACACTCAATATAAAGATTGTTCTAGAATCGACATCGAATGGAATAAATAATCGACATAAAAAGTGTTGTCTGTAATAGTACTGTGTGCTCTTAGTGCCTGCATACAATATTTGAAAATAATATAATGACATCAAATCATTGATTTAAATGTGTTGTATTTTAATTCAACTATTTAAGGGAACCAAATAAATGATTAACCTGTATATAGTCCACGGCTGGCGCAGTTCAGTGGGCCACTGATCTTGAGCTTCATACACATTATCCTCGCCTGAGCGTTGCCACTCATCAAAGTTGGCCAGCATGTCAACATACATTGTGAAATTCAAGATACCTTGAACAGAATCAACTGTGTAATTCAGTTTGTAAGGGACCATCTTGTGATTCAAGAATAAGAACAACCTGAGTTGACACATCAAAAGAAGTTCAAGTCTCATGTCTTGTCCACATTCAAGAAATGCAAATAAATGTCTATTAATTATTTTCCTCAATCCCTCTTTACCCATTACATCATATCACTTATCATCCTTATACTTGTTTTTTTATTTCTCTCACTAGTTGCCAATTGTCAAATAGGTTATTAGTGTCCACCAATAAGTTTTGCTTAGTGAAATTACTTGAAAGACTAATTAACCTCCATTTCAGCATCATCAAGATATCCAACAGTCAACTTTGTAATGTTAATCAGGAATGGATCATCAAGGGAGCCATGTTTTGATGAGGGATCATCAAGATCTTTTTCCCAAACAATATCGAGAATAATAGCACAATCAGTTGCAGATCTACAGAAAGGGCCAAGCTTACCCTAGTAGAAAGATTACATATGTAAGTTTAACATTCACAGCATCCTACAAATAACAAGGGATAATTTGAGTTTTACCAGGCTTTCTGAAATGCTCATTACACCACTTCGACCAATAGTACCAAAAATTGGGCGCAATGCTGTCACTCCACATCGAGCTGCTGGAAAAGTTATGGATCCAGCTTTTTCTGTACCAATAATGCAAATGGAACCATACCTGTAATACAATAAATAAAATCACGTAGCAGAATAACACATATGACTCACTTATATAAAGGAAACTAAAATTTTAAGCATATTATTTTTTTGTGTGTGTACAATAATTGATAAAATAAAACACACAATATGGAAAGGACCTATTAAAAATAAAAATGAGACAAAAGATAGACAAAAATAAGTGCAGGCATTAATGGAAGATAACCTGCATTTTCTCGCAGAGTATTTTCGATATTCTTTTTATGGTTCTCACCTGTTGTACATTTGTGAGGGGTAAAAAAGCATAGTATTTTTTCGTAAAATATATAAAGGGGTGAGAAATAAGCAGTAAAACTGCATTGAATTGAATTCATTTATTGAGAATGATCGACCACATAATTTTTGGTAAACTATACGACTGTAGGAGTAGAGTAGCTAAATTTGGTATTAATTTCCAAAAATGGTAATGCAACAGTTGAAACTAACTTTGGCTACGAAAGAAAAGTGAGAAATTTACCATGTTTGTTAGGCTTGCGCTGGAACAAAAAGTGGGTGATAGAGAAGAGGAATAGGAAGAGTGAACAAAGGCGAGAAGCAGAAGAAGCGGAAGAAGCAAACTAGAGTTCTTGAAAAGTGGAAGCTGATTGTGGCACCGCTACCACGTGTCCATTCTGTAACTGCTCCTCGGGGGCACTTGTTCTTCGGCATGGCGTCCTCCTTTCTGAGATATCTCACTCACTCACCTTGGAGTCTGTTCTTTCTGTAAATAAATTTCATGCTTCTTTAATCTTACTTTCAATGTTGGCGCCGTTCGTTGACTACGTAAATATTTTTTTTAAAAAATTAGTCATTATTCATTTATTCTTTTTTCATTATCCCCCTATCTACCATTAATTTGATTCCCATAGTATTCTATAATTAGCAGAAAAAAAGCCTCAAGTGGAAGGAGAATTAGTTAGAAATGTAACAGAAAACGTTAATAAAAATCATACTATAAAGACCACTGTATATAAACTTCTAAATAATATAGGCAAGGGACAATTATTCTGGAATATTAATAAATTTTGAGAAAATTATTATAGTTTAATATTTAGTTTTATTGGATGTTTATATTATACTTTTTTTTGCTGAATTATGCTTATATTATACTTAATTGGTTAAGTTTTATGGTTTGTTAGATTTCAATATAAATCTTGATTTATTTTTTTAATTTTAATATATTTTGGTTTTTCTTCTTAATTTAAGTTATTTTTAATATATTTTGGTAGTCACAATAGCAACTCCCATATGAAAAATTTAAAGTAAGATTTTCACTTTTTATAAAGAGGTATTGGACAAATTCAATAAAAGCATGATTCTTCCTGCATACATTTTCTTGTATACATTAAGATCCATGATTCTTGCTGCTTTAAGTTCGTTTTGTAGGCTGTTTATGAGGAATTATTTATTTCTTCATTTTCGACCAAGTTTTTTGCTGGGACCGGATCTCCCTTGTTTTTGGGTGGTCTCCTTCTGGTATGTAATTTAGTATATTTTACTCCCAAATTATTTTGCAAATTTTACTTTCAGCAAATTAGGTTACATAAGCTCAAAGACAGAAAATAAAATTTACAAGTTTTATTTTAAAAAGTTTGAGATAAAATAGCTAAATTAATTTATAAAGAGTAAACTTAAAAAATAAAATACAATTAATTAAGTCATTAATGTTTTGCAACTCTTGCTTCTTGGGAAGGGGTCAAAGTCGTTTCTAACTATGAAATAGATAATGCAAGGAAGACGTTGCATCATAATTAGGAAAGAGTCAATTTCCGTTCTAATCTATTGAGACGGTATTCCTTTCTTTACTTAAGCACGTAATCTGTACAAATGATAAGAAATTGCATACAAGGAACTAACTGTGATTTTTTCTTTTCTTGCAGACTTTTTCTAAATCAAAGCCGTCGCGCGCCCCCTATTGTGGCTTATCGCTGGGGAATGTAATTGTTTTTCTTTTTTCCGTGAAATTCGTGGTCTAATTTGCCAAAAGAAAACAGCAATTAATGATATCCGATCTTATCTAAATATTTTGACACGTAATATTAATAATGATTCTGTGGATTAGGAATGCACGAATTTTGATAAATATGAAGATCATTTTCAACGTTGTTTGGTAGCCTTTGAAACGAAATAGTTTTTCATGTCATTAACTTATTGGTAATGGTACATATCAATACAGAAGGTAGTTAAATTAATTTGATTATAAAAAAAATATTACTTAAATATCACCCATGAGAAATTTAAAGAAAGTTAAGACATGATTGATTCACTTCTCATTTTTTATTTTAAAAATATATTTTTGATATAGGATTATAAACTACAAGTATTGTGTAAATAAGATAATCTTACATGAGTTAAATAAGATCATTATAGGCAAAAAAAATTCTTTATGACTAAATATTTAACGTTCTTACATCTAAGTATTTAAACTCAAATAATTTTACACTAATCAACAATCAATTTTGTATTCAAAAATTTTAAAATAAATATTTTACAAACCAGACAACAAAAACAGTTGAGAGGTTTTAACTTTCCCATTTTTTTATGTTTTCTTCATATAGTATGGTCAAGTGTTTAGGGACAATTTTTTAGAATATAATAATGTAATTAGGACAAAAATACTTTTAAATATACTTAGAAAAAGACATCATAATACTTGTACCATAACATAATACACATGAGATCGATATCTATATTGATACATATATGTCATAGATCGTCCTTACCTTGGTGCCCATAGGGAGTTTATATTTGTAATTAAAACCTGTGGAGGTTTTTGCGGATAGTGGTTGGTTGGGAGGAAAAAATTAAAATTGTGTTTGGTTGTCTGTGCACTACTACTCTGCATCATACGTTTTGTCAATTTCCAGATGAACGGCATAAAAAGTCAAATTGCTGTGAAAAAAAAATAAGGCAGTACTCTCCTCGAACAGCATTTGGATAGTTCTATTGGCATGCGTTGGTCTTGCATGCCCGTCGAATCAAAACTCATCAAGGCCAGCATGGATATTTAAATTAAAACCAAAACCTACCTAACCCATACAGGCCAGCACACACACACACACACACACATATATATATATATATACACCCTTTTGGCCAATTATTATTCTCTCACAAAGGAACCAAGACAAGAAGCTAGCATAGATATGGAGGGTCTTTTGCCTCTGGTTTACAAAGCAATCAAGAAAAGCAAGACTCGCAGGCAATACCATTGTCTTTCTTCAGGGGCTGCTCTAAGCTACAACATGAAGGCTGAGTTCTACCCTCAAAGTACTCATCATCATGGCCATGGCTATAATAATTACATGCAGGAACCTTCAACGTCAACGCAAAAAGTGGTTGATGATGATGATGATACAGAAAACATTGGTTATATGCAATATAATTCTGTTAGAGAATTCTCTAATGGGTTCTCTTCGCCTGTGTGCCGCTCATGACTCACCCGATTCGAAGCAACTCGACAGGTTTGGGAATCAGAAAATATTTTCATGCCTCGCTGGTTAATTTTACAAGGTGCATCCTCTGTACGTATTGCAATTGTACAAAGAAACTAGTGTGGCAACAATTCATCTAAATTTGTACGTGGTCGATGTAGGTTCCATGTGTTGATTAGATATTTAATTAATAAAAATCTATTGTGTTATTTTGTGTCTTTAGTTTTGGTGTTTGGATTAAGTTACAAGATAGATACGTATAAATTGCAGATTTAGGCGACTTTACTAAATACAAAACAAACTGCTAACTTCAATCATGAGATCACTTTGAAACTATTTTCTGGGTTTCCAACAAAGATCATGACCTTTTACAGTAGATAGCCTGTAATCAAGGTGTGCCAAGATTAGAAACAAGAAAAGAAAGATACAAGGTAATACCTTTTAAATATTATATTTTTCCATTAAAAAAATCACTTTTAATTCTTTAATAATTAATTAATGTCCTTGCTATGGTAATATGTAATTACTATTTAGCATTCTCCATTTTCTTATTTCTTTAGATCTGCCATTAGGCTGATGGCACTCACCTTCTTCCCAGAAGTGAAATAATTTAATAATGGGATATTTATTGAGGTTATTTTTCAAATCTAGCTAGTTATTATATATCACTATTAAGTCAATTGGACTCATAGTTGATATATAGGATGGTATTATTGGTAAAACAAATTTATTGCATTTTTTGATATGTTATTTTTTGCAAATTAAAAGTAGCATTTGAGTTGAACACTGAATGCACTTTTTTCCAGAGATATTTTTGTTTTGTTTTGTTTTGGCTTAAACATTGAAAACAACTGCTCCCACTTGATTTCGAAAAATCTGAATATAATGATTTGTTAAGTTTTAATATAATCACTATCGTGATCGCAAAAGAAGCATTGTGAGAAATTCGTTTGTATTTTAGTACATGTTCGTAATATCAGTTATAAGATTCTTATAAAACTTATCACGTTTAGTTTGCGCAGATTCACGTTCGCTGACAAAAAGTGAAAATTAAAGCACAACCTAAAACCAATTCTACAAATTCTTAGATGACAGGATTTATCCAAAAAAAATAAAAATCGATGACATACTCCTATTTCTTACTCTCTGTGATTTCTTGCATTCAAAATGCATAATTAATGACTTTTTCTTATTAAAGAAGAACATAAGAATTTTCCACCAATTCTATTTAGGTTTAAAACATTATTTCTTAAGTTGACAAAAATAACGATAATGACAGAGATTAATAAATAATCTCCTTACCCTTGTCCACTGAAATAAATTATTGAACCACTTGTTAAATTACTTACAAAATTATAGTGTTTGATTACACATTTAATTTGTGACGTGATTTCTTGTTTAGTATAACTTTCACGATTTTTTAGCATATTGAGGTAGTTTTTCACATTTATAATTAATGTCTCCGAACACACATTTAGTATATACAACAACAACTTTTTTAATACATTTCTTAAAAGTATTTTTTATTAAAATTTAACCTCAAAGCAACAAGCCTTGGCTCACTTGGTTAACTTTCTACTCAAAACAAGTTAGCAACAACTACATGATTTGAATTCAATTCCAAGTATCTTTTTGGACAAACCATCTATAATTCCTTAAATATTAATTAACTGAATTGTATAGTTTATTTGGACTATAAAATAGAGAAAATCCATCTTCATCGATATCTTTAACTTTTATGTACCCCAAAAAATGAATATTCCCTCGGCATTTTTTAGCTTGTTATAATCTCTACCATTAGAGTCGCTAACATTACTTAGAGAAATTTAAGAGTTTTCGTAGGATTATTTTTGAAGTCAATAGTCAAACGAGTTTAGGTACATCAAGAAAGAGAGAAACAGAAATTTTCAATAACAGTATTAAAACTCTTAAACTTCCAAAGGTACCAAAGAATTTCTCTAACAATATTCTATCTTTTCCGTTCCACAAATTCTATTTCTTTAGCATAAAAAATATGATTACAAATAATATTTCCCTTTATCCTTGTTGAGCAGTGATTAGTCAAGCTAATGGGTGATGTGGTGACTGTGCTGTTGACACATTAATGGGAGGGCATACCGGCACGGCCCTTAGTCTATGGGCTCGAGTTTGCGACCCAGCCAATAAGGGGTGGACTTATATCTAGGTGGTGTCATGTTGATTGCGTTAAGTCGGGGGTCACACCCTCTTAAACCTTGCATACATTAATGAGTGCCCTTACTTTGTCATAAACTTCTAGCTTTTTGTGCTATAGTACTGTTGTTTTTGCTTTTGATTTTGGTTCATATTCTTTTAACTAATATTAGCCATGAAGATGGTGGATGTAGAAGTTTGTCCTTTGTCGTTCCCACGTACCAATGGTTTGTTTGTTGTAGAATGATCCTGTATATTCCTTCATGGACTCATGGTAATGAAAGCATCTTGCCAGTTGCCATGTATATAGTATGGAGCCTGGAGGTACCTAGTTGTGTTGTAAGGAGACCAATATCCAGTGGAGCAGTGGAGATCAAGATTGTTAAAATCGAAATTTTCCTTAGGATCAGGAGGGGGATGAAAAATCGTAACTCGAGGATCGTAACTCAGATAGTAAGATCTTACATCAATACCTAAAATTCCTATATATAATCTATATGCATAAAAAAACTCAATAAAGAAAGAAACAAACCTAAATTCATATATAAATTCATAAGTCATAACATAATATAAATTCATAATTACACAACTCAATAAAAATCATAACTCATAACATAATATTAATTCATATAAAATTGAAAGGAAGGGAGAAGGGTGAGTGTAAAACAGATCTGCAAGGGAGAAGGTCGCACAAGTGCATAGCAGCTGGGTCGTGTTGGGAAGGTCGCAGTGCAGCAAGGGAGGTCGCGGCGACGGTGCAACAGGGAAGCTCACAGTGCAATAGGGGAGGTCGCGTAGTGTTTTGGAAGACAAAGTAAAAATTTAGGGTTTTAAATTTGGAGCGTTCAACTCGGATTTTTCGGATCGCAGATCCCACGATCCAACTTGCGATCTCACTCCGATTTTGCTCGCGCACGATCCCACTTTCGATCCAGATCGTACGATGCTCCGAGGATTGTAAAATTGTACGATTTTACTATCTGGATCGCGATTTTGCTAACAATGATAAAGATCATGCCATAATGAACCCGATTTAAAACGATTCTTTATATTTAAAATGAGATCAGTTCTTAATAATAATAATTTGAGTCTAATAGAAGTCATTATTTATATAATTATTATAAAAATTAATAGACTTTCAATACATGATAATTTATTATTGAATAATAATATATAATTGCTTTGCAGTATCGATAAATAGTCTGTTTTTAATTATTTTAAATGAATTAAGAAAGTTTTAATCTAAGGATCTATTTGTTTTTGTTGTTATATAGAACTTTGATGTAATTGAGTAGATTTCTCTACTTTTAAAATATGAATATGATGATAAGTTGTAAATATTATAAATATTTCTTTATGTTAGTAAACTTTTTTTAGTGTAACAGATACATGTATTTAATTTATATTGTAAACTATAAATTTATATTTAATATTTTTAATTAACATGAAAATTATATAATATTATAATTGTTTGTTTAAACTAAAAATGTATAAAAGCCTGGGGTTGCACGTGAAAAACACGCTACCAAAACTGTACTACTATATATACAGAACATCGAGGTGAGCCTTCAGGTTTAAATCTCAAAACTAAAGCTGGCTCTGGGTTACATTTCGCGCCAAACCAGAGAAAGATTGTAGAAGAAGCGAAATGGTTCAGCTGTGTTTCGTTCTTGATCTGCGGAGCTTGGCACCTCCATTGCTAAGAGACATAAAGCAGGTACAGCCATGGCCTTAGAACCTGCGCAATATACTTCGTCTTCGCTATAATCTCAATCTCTAGGATTTTAATCGTGTCAACACAGCTTTGGCTTTAGTCGTTGCTTTCTTTTCTGAACTCTGCAATAGCATCATTCCTAATAAAACGGCGATTTCTGAATCTTCGTGTCTCAATTTTCAGTCGCTGCTTCAACTCGCTAATTTTTACGCCATCTCGAGTTCGTCCTCGTCGCACGCGCACAAATCAGTAACACTCGGTGATAAGATCGGTTTGTGCTACGTCTTCAAGAATCGGTTATCTTCTTCTGACGAGGTACTGTTTCAGAACCGAGCACTTTTTTTTTTTTTCGATTCCTTATTTGGTTGATAAATTCGAAATGCACGAGACGTGGTTGTGTTATGATCCCTACGAGGGAGTGATAGAGAGTGAATCTGCCGGTATTGTAGTTGGGGATCGCGTACAATCCCGTAGGAAACTTCAACCTACGCGATTTCCACCACGCTGTTAACAACTTGCCTTACGATGCTTTTCTGGCTGATATTGATAGCATTTCCGGTACTCTCTCTCTCACAACATATGTTTTATAATTCTGTTAGAGAACATGCATTGACTGCTTCGATGGTTAATCTTCAGATTTAATGATTTCAAATGTTTTGAGTGAACGAGTGTTGTATTCGTGGCAAGGCAAAGATATAGAGAGAAAAGTGATTGTCATAACTTCGACCTTGCCTGAAGACGTAGACTCTATAGTGCAGAAGAGTCTTATGGTGAGTCAGTGTATTCATGACATGACTTCTATGCTTTTATGTTGTGTATAAACATTTCTATTGTCAAAAAACTTAACTGATGGTGCCTTTTTTTTTAAAAAAAAAGGATGCTGCAGATAAATGTGTTTCGGTCGATTTTGCTGTATTTCAACAGAAGTCTAGCCATTTGACTGATACGCGTGAAAACATAAACAATTTTCGTCGTTGCATTTCTCATCTTGATAATTGCTCAGTTCAGACCTATATTCCAGGTCAAGTACTCTCACAATGAGTTATGACCATACTTAATTTCGCATAAAATTTCTTTTGGATATAGAATTTGAGCTTTGGCTTTGAGAAACACGAAGAAAAGAAAATTCTCTCTTGCAATGAATGAGTTAACTTACTAAATTTGAACCTAAGAAGTTTATGGGAAAATCTAAAAAATTGCAGATTTCAGAGTATTCCACAGCCTTGTTAAAAGATGGCTGCTGATTTTGAAAGATGACATGGAGGAGCCGTTGCTAGCTCGCCTCATCTTCAAAGACAATCTTTTTGATTCTGTGAATCATATATTCTGCAACCTGTTTGCACCAGTCAATCCAATAACCAACAACTTCAGTCAATGTCGGGTAATATTGCTTACAATCTACATTGACTGACCAGTGACCGCTTCACCAATTCTGGCATACTTGTAATTTTGTTATTTTAATTGAAAAGTAACTGGCTTGTGTTGGTCATTTTGTTAATTTTAGCAATAATATATCATTAGTCAACTATTTGTTGCATGTTACTAATTTAGGGAATCATTTCATGTGATTATCTATTTTGAGAATAGCCATTTTAACCTCTGTCCTTTTCTAAAGATAACAAATCTATGGGTTGCTTATGATGGAACTTACTTCTTATATGGTGATTTTCTCTATACTTATGTAAAGGGTTTTCATGTTCTAGTCATAAATCATTGGACACATCATAATCGATACAATTATATGCCAATTTTGAATGTCACATGAGCTTGCACCTTGTAGATTAAGCAGAAGACGTAAAGGTTGTACAATTACTCTAAAAACAATTCATAGATTTATGACAATATTCTAAAGAATATGTTACACTAAAAACTAATTGCATATACTTGGAGTGATTTAACTGCTGAATTTTGGTTTTGTCATTCATAAATCCAGAGGCAACCTGGAGACACTATCCGTGATTGGGAAGAATATTATTGATTTTACACAAGTTGTCTTCAATAACTAGCTGAAACATAAGAAACAAAAAAACAATGTAGTCATGCAAAATAGTTTCATTTTCTAAATCCCACCTTCTATTGATTTTTAAATAATTCTGATTTTCGAATGCCTTTTACATCAGTTATCATTGTGCTTGTGCCATCTCTAGTATCTACAGGACAGGAGTTCTCTTTCTTTTCACTTTAATTTTCAGTTCCACTCACTTTTTAAAGGAAAAGGAAGAAGCATTAATTATTGGAATTGTACTTGAACAGACATGCAGATGTCATGGCATTCCTTTAGGTGATGCTGCAAAAAATTTCAGCAGACTTTCTTGCTCAGTCACTGGCTGCAATCTGGAAACTAGTGATGTTATGGAAAATTCTGTTCAACTTGGGGAAAAAACCATTCTGTTTCTTCCCTCATTCTATAATTCCCTGAAGCTCCTTCAAATTTCTTTACCAATCAACATTACTGTTACCGAGAGGATAAATTTGGCATCTCTTGATGAAGGTATGCATTTGCTTGTGGTTTTTCATTTATAACTTCAGTTTATGGCATTATGCAACAAGGATTTTTCTTTGTTTTTCATTTCAAGTAAACTGCAAAAGGCAAATGGCGGGTTTAATGCAACCTGTAGGAACTTCTTGATTGAGTGATTGCACAATCAAATTGATCTATCTGGCATTTGTAGTAATAACCTACTGGAGTCCAAGGAAATATATTCATTCTTTCACTTCTTTTGTTTTTTCTTTTCACTTCAAATTTTTTAAGTTATTTCACACAAATTTTATTACTCTTTTATGATCTATTAGAGTTACTGATTGAGAAATTCTGTTAGACTGTATCTTGTTCCAAACCCCTCTATATGATTTCACTATCTTTCCACCATAAAAAGATGATTCCTTCATTGAATTTTTTACGCAGGTCTTATAATGGGTGCCTCATTTGTTGTGATACCATCCTCTTATCATGTGATTGAAACTACTCCAGATGATGGTGATCAGTCTGATCTGAATGTTCAACGTGCGTAGAAAGCTCTGCCCCTTTGAGATTCATTTAACTGTGTCGTCATTACTCCTGAATTGTTGCCATTCAATGTACATTGGTCCGAAATTCTTCACTAAGTTTATGTTTCTTCCATCATTGCTATAATTTGGCAGTTTTTCGAGGCCTCTCCAGCTTTCTACATTCAATGAACCAAGGTTTAATATGCTCTTCAAATTGTGATTTAGAAACAATGGCAGAGGCTCTTTATCATTGCTATTATATTCTGCAGCCATCAGATACTGGACCAATGCTTATGAGGGTGAGAACTAGCCCCCTTTTGCTGCTTTTTATCCCTCTTGTTCTCTGCACATTCACACAAAGTAGAATAATGGTAATCATACCAGTGTCATTCCAGTACAGTAGAATGTATGTATTCTGGCTTGCATATCCTGTAATTCATTACTTTCAATGTAACTTTGTAATCAATATCCATAAAACATGCAGCGCCTTGCAGGGGCAGAAGAAGCCCTTCGAGTTCCTGACAATCAACTAGTTGATTCATCAATCAACAAGGAAATTGAGAGCTCTGTTCAAGCCTGTTTGCTAAAGGTTAGTTTAAACATTTTCCTCAAAATATTTTTTTTTCTTTTCCCCTCTAATGAGAGAGAGACTGATGTAGATAAATGAAATTTTATGTTGCTATTAAATTGGCAGGTTGCAAATTACTTTTGTTTCTTCCTCAATGTGCTGAGAGCTCTTCATTTCTGAATATATTTGAGAAAATTTTGTTTGTTCATCTTCTAAATTTTTTATTAGTGGGACGAAGTGGTCTGTTACTAAATATTAAGTTCTCGAAGAATTATTCACCAAATTTATAGAATCATGAACCATCTTTGTTATCAAATTTTAGATGTTGAATTTGAATTGAATCATTTAAATATTTACAAACGTTAAAAAGCACTTTGTATTTTTGAATTTTGAAACCATATTTGCTTGCAGATCGATCTAACAGACTATGATCCATTGCTGCATGAAAGAGGCTTTCATCAAAAACTAAATGTGCTTGTCAAAGAGAGCCTACAATTTTGGTGAGTTTCCACGTCCAGTTGACATGTGAGAATGCATGAACTTAAGAACACCCTTTGGACATCATACATGAATAACCTCTCAAAACGACAATTTGGAATGTTGAATTTAATTTATTTTATTTAAAAAAAACATTTTGTTTAAAATAATTAAAAATAATAAGAATTAAACGACCAGTCCTTTTGAGCAGATGCTGCCAAATGTTGCAACTGACTAATTTTTTGGTGGATGGTCATTACTACACGACCTGAGAATTTCTTACACTTAATTTTTCTGAAGAAAAAGATGACCTTAATTTTAATTCTAGAATTTTTTGGCTGGTTTTTCTGAATGAACCATCTTAGCAAACCAGTTGATTAGCTGAATATTCAAAGCCTTCTATATGTTTGTTAATTAATGATGATATCATTATGTTGTAGGTCAGTATTTTCTAAATCAGAAGGTGCATTTTCAGAATTAAGCTCAAGTCAACAGCCTTCGTCAGAGGTGATGGGTAAAGCAGAACCAGCCACTGGTGTCATAGTGAATGAGGAAACTTTGGCATTGGATATTACGGATCAAGACGATAAAACCATGGCCTGTATTACTGAAGAATGGAAGCAATTGGTTGTAAGCGAAGACCCCAAGTTGTACTCTCCCTCTTGTATGCCCAAAGCCAAGTTGGGTCAATCGAGTGTATCACCACGAGATGGTAATAGGAAGTTAGACAGGGAAACTTCAAGGATTTTGGAGAGATTAGAGGTTCCGAGGCCATTAAGAGCAAAGACCACCTCTCCTGGTTTAAATGAAAGTTGCATGAAAAATACCAGTGTTCCCATAAAGAAGCCTCTTGTACCATTCCAGCCAACTCAAGGTACAGAACAAGTCTTTGTGGGCAGCCAGCTAATGAAACCTAATTTCCAGAGGCAGAAAAGGAAACATAGATGAAAAGAAGGCAACTCCACGTTTCACGAAAACGTATCTCAAAAGTCGATAAGGTTCGTGTATTCCTTACCTCTTTTCCATTCTGCTGCCACTACAAGTTATTTTTTTATTTTTATATACAAAGCATGAGCAAGCTAATCATGAAACAAGTTTTAAGGGACAAGAAGTGTGAAAATGTTAAGAAGTTACTGTTCATCTATGGACTTAATTATCAATTTGGTTATTTTAAAATATTTAATTTAATCTTCAAATTTTTAAAAGATTTAATTTCATCCTCGAATTTTTTTTAATGCATCAATAGGCTGAGCCAACTCTTTCTCAAGCGTGACCTTTTATAGGCCTACTACGATTTTTATATAAGTTTTGTATGGTTTGTTAACTTATTAAAAAATTTATTGCATATTAAGATTTTAAATAAATTGATTGGCTTATACTTAAACTTACCAATAAGTTTAGAGGCTAATGACGTATTACTGAAAATATTAATAGATTTTCTAGTTAATAAACTAATCACACTAGAAACAGTCAAATAGAAGTTAGAAAGCAGCTAATTATATATTAATTACTTTCATCTACTTGCTTGCTTATCGCAATAACAAAAACTAAAATATACTAACACTATGATTGGATTGGTAGAAGTAAAAGAAAAGAAAATACAGATGAGAAAAATAAGATGAAAATACTACATTTCTAATTAATGTTTATATAAAAAGAAAAATAAGGAGGAAGAAGTTTCTTTTTGTGGTAAAAGAAAAACTAACCCCTCACCAGATGGCATGGAATGGGGAGGAGGTTTTTCTGTTTTAATTTTTATAAGTCATAAGTTTTTTATCACACAAGATAATAAAAAATAATATAGTAAAAAGGTTTAAATTTTGAAGGGGTTAAATTTAATTTTTTAATTAGTATAAAATACTTTTATTTATTTATTTATTTGCATTCTCTCTTTCACATTTAATCAGGTAAAGAAATATTTCTCTACTTTTTTCATCCATTTAAAAATG
Organism: Glycine tomentella; assembly: GCA_007407185.1. Taxonomy (NCBI): domain Eukaryota; kingdom Viridiplantae; phylum Streptophyta; class Magnoliopsida; order Fabales; family Fabaceae; genus Glycine; species Glycine tomentella. The sequence continues at coordinate 1,728,375 of PYAF01004929.1, read as the reverse complement.
AAGTATATTTACTTCTCTATTTCTCTTTTTCATGTATTTTTTTTTTCTATTTCTTTTTTTCCCCTATTTTACTCTTCCTTCAGAAAAAAGGTAAGAGATGCTCCAACTTTCAAGGGTTGTATGTTAAAGTACCGGAATTATTTATTGATTAAAAAAGTACTAATTGAAAATTTAATGATTTTATAATTTATTATACGTACATGTACATGAACTACTGGGATTGGTCTAGCGTTAGAGTTTGAAGTAATATACATGAGGTTTAAGATTCAAACTTCACTTGCGACCATTGTAGATAAAAAAAATTACATATATAAGTATGTATTTTAAGGTACTGTTAATAAATATTTGAAGAAATTAATAAATAAAAAATATCAAAAATTGCTCTGACTTGGTTCATTCCTCTTTGTTTGCTTTGTCACCTTTAATTTTCATTTATGTACCAAAAAAGATTGTATCTACAATTTTAAATTTATATTTTATATACCATTGGTTATTATTATTAAATAATGAAAAACATTTTAAACAATTTTTTTGCTTTTATTTTCCTTTAAAAAATAAGAAAGCAAAACGATTAGTGTATATATAGAATAAAATCTTTTTAAGAATTCTGCATAAAATAATATTAAAGATAAAATTTAATATTTATATATTGATAATATAAAATAAATTTATCATATATAATAAATTATAATTAAATAATTATATAAATTTTTTATATTATGACTCTATAACTCTTTTAAAAATATACGGCAGAATATGGTAAAGAAATGATATAATTATTACACTTCATTAATAGGATACCATTAATAGGATACTAGGATTACGGAAAATGACATGCCCAATTTTAGAGGTAAGCTTAGGATCTTTTATTTTTTGGGCCTCTTTATCTGTCAAAAATACAGTCCATCCTCACTTAGCTGTTGCCTACTTAGCTAACGGAAGGTGTCTTAATTTTGTCTGGACCGCATATACCATCATGTGTTTCTTTCGCTGTCAGTATTCTGGAATTCTAGATATAATGGAAGTGTGGTGTCAACTGTCAACGTAAAATATTTGTCTCTGAATTCTTCCGACGTAAGTCAGTCTCACATACAAGCAGAGATAACGAAAGCAAATTTGTTTACTGCACGGTGACATAGCAATCTATATAATTCCAATGAAAGTTATTGAAGCCCATGCATTTTTTTCATATAGTTTAGGGGAGCTGGGATGGAGAATTTGTTTCATTAAACTCAAAATTATGACAATATAAAAATGATTAGTAAGCATCTTGTTAAAAGCATATACAATATGACCAACCATACTAATATCTAAATGAATGAATAGTTAAATTTTTTTTCAAGAAACAACTTTTTATCAAATTTTATTTATCTGTTGGTCAAACTTTAATAAGCCAGAGGATTAAGAGAGAAAAAAAAAAAGATAAATATTCTCGTACAAATTATTTATAATATTTATAAATGAATCTCCTGAATTCTGCAATTGATCAGCTAAAAAGCATCGGGGATTAATACGATGGATCAAGTGCACTCCGGCTGGACATTATTCTCCCTTCTGTATTACTTTCTAGTTTCTCCCAAGGTCTTTCCAAAAAAGAGAAAAATAAAATAAAATAAATAAAATACCCTTCTTGTGGTTATTTCTCCTTAAATTTACATGGACATAAAGACACGCAGACACATTAACAGGGCCATCCAACCAAACTTCCACACCTTTTATAATGGATAGCCAAGTCTACCTTAGCCATTTAGCTCCCGCCTGCCTTCGTGCTTTTACAAAGCCATGCATAAATAAATAGCAACCATATGTAGAAACTTAATTATTTTTAGGCAATCAACAAAGCGGATCAAGGACAGCTTAGCTCGTTCCACATCCTTCACCTGATCTCCGATAATTCCCCTATCTTGTCAGAAATTTTCTTTATGGAAGTCGTACTTGGTGGATGTGTTGTGAGAGAAATCCAATGCTAGCTGACGAAGCTCATGGGTGAGGGCTGATGGCCCACAATAAAATACCCCTGCATTACAATTTAATGATAAGTCTTGAATTCAATGAAACATGTCAAAAATCATAAATGATTGATGTTGATCGAAAAAATTTAAGCAGCCTAGTGACTACCACGGTGACATGTGTCTTTTGAAAAACGCATATTCTATAGTTGATCCTCAATTATTGAAGTGTTTTAGTTTAAGTGGCTGAAGGATAGAAATTAAGAAACGCAACGTCAGTAGGAGTTGAGGTGGGAACTCACCAACTCGGGCATCTGGATGATTAAGCGCAATGCGCTTGTAGACACTGCGCCAATTGGGTTTTGCAAAGTGAGACATGACTCGTGTCCCAGAGACAATGTCCACTCCATTCTTTGCATGGTTTAGGGACTGCAACATAGCAATAAGAGCAGAGCGAGCATCACCCTCTTCGTAGACGCTGGTGCAGTAGCTGTGGAGTTCAATCACTTTCCTTCGTTCCTCTTCGGCCACTTCGTTCATTACCCCTTTGAACCAGTCAAATGAACCCTGCTCTCTAGTCACCCAGTAGAAGTATGCCCTCCTTGTCTTGAAGTCACTCACCCTGCCACTTTTCTGTTGGGCTGTCGTTGGTGATTTAACACCACCTATCCCCTCCTCTATTGTGATCCCCTCCTCTTCATCATTGGCCTTAAAATTATTCACCATGTCCTTTAGTATACTTATCATTGGGGTAGCCCCAATTCCAAGCCCCACTAGCAAGACCACCTCATACTCCCTGTAGTCTTGTGCTGGCGCCCCATACGGACCATCCACCAGAACCTTAGGAAAGGAACTGCACACACACACACATATACATATAACACATGAGATTATAAATAAAGAATCCGTGCTTTTTTGTCAATCAATGCTTAATTATTAAGGCTTTGTTGCTATGCAAGTCTATCTTCGCTGCCTGTGAAATATATCTTCTGGCCTTCTGGGTCATGCCATGTGTTTCTTTTTATTTAATTGGGGTTACTGGGTTACGTATTTTGTAACACCTTATGAAGTCGATCGACTAATTAAATGCTTGAACTGACAACTTAACTTGCATGCAGAAATTTTCAACGGGCGTCCTTATCAGTTTTCACCCTAATATTTTTTCTGAGTCCAGATAACAACCCCTCCTTTTCCCCCCGCGTGATAATAGATACAGTTTGATTATAAATCTTACATACTTGTTATTTGAAGGAAAATGATGAATAGACACTGCGTTCCTGTTTGATATCTCGAGAGAAATGTAGATATGATAGATAATATAATACAATAAAAAAAAACATAAAAATAAATAATGTCTAACAAGTGTGTGTAATATATGAATGTACACATATATTATCATTCTTATTTGAACATCAAAAATTTAATACAGTACTACTTGGTATTATACTATATAATCATCTATAATTTTTCATTTTTTTCTCTTTTTTTACATGTACGCATTTTTAAAATACATCTCAAACTCAAGATTGACAACTCTTTACTATCTCATCGTAATATTCACATAACATTTTCCCAAATACTAAGCATGTGAGTAGGTGCTTTGGAAATCCCGGTAGCTGTCATTGACCCCAAAACCAATATCGACAAACAAACATGCTCTGTATGATGCTAAAGTTTTGTTAATTAATTTCAAACCAACGTGTTATGTGCTACCACCAACTTGCTATGTGTTATCCAGCAGCCATCAATTATTGGATCTCTAATATTCTCTATAAAAAAAGTCAAAATTTGGTGAAGGATTTTTCATTATATTTTGAGTGTCAAATTAATTTCTACTCTTGCTTTTAACAGAGTAGCATCCTAACCTTAATTATAAGTGGTTCTGGGAAGATTTAAACTCCAAGTTTACTAGCAAATTTTACCAAGATGGAACTTGTCGTAGGTTTTTTGAATAAATAAATTAAAGCATAAACTACATAGTAAAGAGAGTTAATATGATAATTAATTAAATTAATAAATATTAAATTCAAGGTATTCTGAAACTTTTATTATAACGCATTATTAAAATGATAATTATTTTTAACAAATTAATATATATATATATATATATATATATACACATTCAGTTAATTGTATCTATGTTTGATCTGATTAGAGTAATTGATGAAACTGATACAAACTTTTATATATTAATCTTATCCCCGTCATTCTGAAGTGCCAAACTATAGTTTTTGCCTTAGCTATCCATCATATATTCAGTAAATTTTCCTATTTAAAGAAAGTAACTTAAAATAAAATAGGACTTACCTAGGGCTGTTATCTCCTTTCAAGCATTCAGCTCTTAGAAGTCCACTCTGTCCATTGAGGGGTTGCTGGCACGCCTGAAAGAAGCCAAAGCAATATAGATTGGGAAATTACGAGAAACCCACATTTATTGGGGGGGGAATAATAATTCACCTGTGTGAATTTGGCTTTCAGACTTCGAGTCCAGTCACCAAGTATTTTTATGTGAACGCTAAGGTAATCATCATCAGGGGCGGAAGTTATGGAAAATGGATGCCTGTGAATGCGTAAAGAAAGCACCTCAGGTTTACATGCAACATTTCATTTAGAAGATGTTTATTCAAATGCATACCATTCAAATGGAGACACAGCAGCACAATTCACAAACATGTATTGTCCACTTTTGTAGCTAAACCCCTGCGGCTTTGACATTTTAAGTGATAACACGTTTCCAGGATAAAGAGTCACCTTCAAAGTTGGCAATATGCATATTTTTTTAAGCTTAGCCAAAAGTAATTATGATGGAGCAATGTGTTTCTTCATATAGTAAATAATTGAATTTTAATTATTTGATACTTACCTTCAATATTTTGACGGACTTAATGCTCGATCTGAATGCTCTAACCAGTCTTTCCAATGCATAAATGGTGATGGGAATAGCCAGATACATCCAGGTCTATCAATCACATAATATCAAGTGCATGTTAATCGATTATCTTTCAATCCAAAACAACTACATAAATATAAGGGTCAACTGAAGTGCTAACCGTTTTCTTGTACCATTCCTTAGTCAAGTAAAGTTTGATTCCATGTACAACCAACAGGGCATAGACAATGACGAAGAGGTGATGGGAATACCAAAAGGCATTGAAACCTGTGAATTTGTTGAAAGGTTTGGGTAGTTTGGCCTGGCCTCTTCTGAACCTAGGATTAGCCAACGTAAAAGCTATTGCCATTAACACAACTATTATAATCCCTGTTACTCCTTCCCATGATTTGACAAAATACCAATAATCTGATGGTCTGTCTCCGAAAAAAGGTTGCATGAGCTTGTACTTTTCATCGCTTGCATGAAGAAGGCGAGGAAAATCACAAGTAAGATGATAGATGGAATGTACAGCAACAGCAACTGCTATTGCCACAGCTATCACCTGCAAAAATACTCCCATTTTTACAACTATAAATATGCATGCCTTGTTGACTTGTGAAAACTGCTATATAACCCAACAAAAATTTGAATTGAAATAGATATGTTTCCTTCTCTTGTCACTCTTGAAGGATCAATCAGAAGTAAAAGTTACCTTGTGGAAGTTGATGTTGTCATCCAAAGGAACTACAACACCTAGCTTGGTCTTATTCCTGAGCCAGGTGATGGTGTTGCGGCAAACTGGTAACAAGATAAGAGCCATGTTCAATTTAAGTGTCTCGGCTGCACCTTTTGCCATGCATACACAATGGCCCATCACCTCATAGGCAGCTTTTCTCCTATATTGCACAAATTTATAGGCAAATAGGCCAAACATCACACCAATCCAAAGTGCAAGTACCCAAGATCTTTGCCAATTGTCCAGCAAGAAGTACTTGGCATCTCTACACCACCTCATAATTGCACTATCCGCAAATGTAGGCTTAAGTTTTTGACTTAGCATTTGGCTCAGGTACTTACTTTCTCCTCTTGTAGTTTCCTCTGGTCCATGCAACAAGAGCGTCTCCAGGTTGTCTATCTGTTTTTTCCAAGTAAAATATGGCCAAACAGTTAAAGAAATTATGCTAAGTGGAGAATTCTTTAAAAGTGAATGGAGTTTTTCCAATCTGGAAATTGCAGGATAGGCTATTCATTCACCATGATGTATCCTGTGTCATCAGGGTCCAATTCTTCCATAATCAAAGCCGCATATTCCTCTGCTTGCTTCTGGATGTTTGACAGTTTGTTAGCAGTGGCGCTAAGGCAGATAATCTGAGACCAGAATTGATCACATGTGATCAAGGAAAATCATAATCAGATTCAGACTAGCAGAATTTGCTGATAAAACAACTTCTGTATGTTGAACAAACTTGGAAAGTATAGTCTGAACAGTTAGTGGTGAATTAATGATTTTGTACTGTACCTCTTTAATTTCTTCCTCGGTGATTCTGCCATCTGCATCTTTATCAACCCTGCATTCCAAATCCAAATTAATATACGTCATCTCAAGGGTGATATATACTTACAATTGCGTTCATGTTGTTTAAATTAACCAAAACGATGAATTACATGTCAAAGAATGTTTTGAGCCTAGTATCAAAGCTCTGGTCAGAAATATGATCCCAGAACTCCTTCAACTGGATCTTGTTAATGGAACCCCCCTGAATACCTCTCTGCCTAGCAAGAGTATCAAAAAGCTTCTCTGCATAAGCCTCGGACTCCTTGTTCAACCCTACAATCAAATCAAATCCAGTGATATATAGACTCAGAATTCAGAAACTACTCTATATTTACATTCCTATCAATCATTTGAAGCAAGATGGGTGGGGTTTGGTACCTAAGCATTGGGCAAAGAGAGCACGAGGAAGATAGCCATCAGTGGTAGCGGTAAGCTTTTGAAACCGCTTCTCCACCTCACCCCATCCTGCGCCACCATCGGTCTTGCTGATAAACTTGAGCCCCGTGAGAGCATGACCCACTGCAGACTTTGTCCTTTCAAAGTGTTTGGGCGCTGGTTTTGAAAATGATGCCAAACGCTTCAGCTGCTTCATTCGATTGGCAGCACTCTGAACCACAGAGGCACCAAAGGATGTTTTTTTCTCAAGCCTCTTCTTGCCCATCAAACCCAATTTATCACCTTCTTCTTCTTCTTCCACCATGTCAACACCATCAGCTGCAACAGTTTTAACACTGTGTAAGGCCACAGAGTCACGATGAATGTCCATGGTCACCTCAACGTAGTGTTGTCCTTCAGCTTCACCCTGGGATTTGGTGCCACTGTCAAGTCCAAATTCAGTGCCAGTCCTTTCAGCATCAGTGAGTTCTATATCTGATTCATGGTGGTGAAGATCTGCAGAAGTGCCTCCCATTGTTGCTGTTTTTTTTTGTTGTTGTTGTCTGATGCACACACACACACACTGACTCAACGGCACTTTCAGGTCTCTTTCTTCACATTCATTTGTTTCTCTTCTAGCTATACCTGCTTGCTTAGCCTTCTATATATGTACCTTATGTTGTTAACCTCTTGCTATGGACAACAATGACAGCCATATTTATCAAGGAAAAAGCCATTCGAAGTGACTTTATTTTCTAGTGTATTACAATGGCTGTTGTCTTTATTTATTTAAAAGCTATTTAGCTTATCTAAACCACTAACACTTCTTTAAACTAATCAATGTATAATTAGTTAATTACAGATAGAAAAATGTTGAAGATATACATCATTTTTACTTTGACCAAAAGATCCAAAACCTAATTTGTCATATTTCAGAAATACCAGGATTAAATCATTAAAATAACCCTTTTTAAAATACATATGGAATAAAATCATTTTTGATCAAATATTGAGAGATTTAAAGCATATTTACCTTCCTTTAAATTATAAATTTATATTAACACCTATACCTTTTAAAGTTGACTGTGATTGTACTCAATGTTTTCTCCCAATATAGACTTTCCTCAATTTATTAGTAACATAACATCTCATTAATATAGGTTTCTGCTAATTATTTATATTATTACGTGAATTGAAAAAAGTCAACACAACATCACCAAAAAAAAAAAAAGGAGTTTCGAATGCAACTTTATTAAATTTTGCAGAACATGAATGTAATTTCTCATTGCGAAGTTTTTAAAATATAATCTTTACCTAAAATCTAAAGATCAATAAAATGTAAAAAAACAGTGTATAACTATTGATTTACAGTATTTAATTATTTATTTTCAAATTGAATATACCTATAATTTTACATTTTAGAAACGAGTTTCCCATTTTCATTGGCGTTAGCGAGATAGACAACAAGCTACTATTCGCAGCTGTTAAAAGGAAAGATAATCATTGAAGGGTTCGTTCGTACGTAGCTCATTTATTTGTGTTGCCAGGACATTAGACATAGGTGGTATGATTGGAGATGGGGGCGGCAGAAAATTCTAACAATGATACATTTTTTTCGGTAGATATTCTAACAATTATACTAATAATAATGAAATAATGATTGATAAATTATACTACTAAATCTTCGTAAACACTTCCTATTTACTTTGCAGAAAACAAAAACTAAAAAACCCATTTGCTAATTAATTTTGGTACTTGATCGATCAATGCCGTCGCGGTATTCAGATCATGTGACGCTATATTCCTTCTTATTGGAATGAAACACAATTCAATTCTCAGTCAAGTCACTTTACTTGATGAACAATGATCATCTGATAATGAGTTATATACACTTTAAGTGGGAAGACAGATTTTTTTTTAAAAAAAAAAAAGAAAAGAAAAAACGACAAGCTTTTTTTTTTTATCCATCATAAATGTAAAAACAAGAAAACAATAAAGTTTAGCTAATAATGTGACAGAAGAGTGAGACAAAAAAATGTAACATGAATAAAAATTAAATTGTGAAAAAAATCATTATTATTATTTTTAAAAATGAAATTAAAGTTTTCTTCTTTTAATCTTCTTGTCCATTTGAATTAATTTTTCCAATTATATTAAATATAAAATAAAAATTATAAATTTACTATATATTATATTTGTCTTATTCTAACTGTGACTGTAACCTATATAAGATATCTTATTAGGCTAATTTAATTTCACAATTAATGAATTCAGTGTGTATATCTTATCCATTAAGACATGCAGTATAGTAAAATAAATCCAACGTGACCTTACTTTTCTATTTTCTCTAATAAATAAAAAGAAATATACTTTGACCTTTGAGAGTTTCAAGACCTTTTTGTAATATTGTTTGCATAGTGAACAGTTTATTAAAAATATATTTTAAAATAACTTTTCTATTAATGATTTATCGGGCCAGTAATTAAGTGCTTACTCTTAGTACCCACCGCATTCCACAAAATCTTAGAAGATAAGCAAACACCGTAATGAGAGGCATATATCATGTGATACTCCCACTTTTCACCATTTTTATCTCAACCAAACCTCTCATGCATTACTTATTTAATTAAACAGTGTTGGACCCTCACCATGACGGCACCACTAAACGACATTCAATAGAATTTTTTAAATCCAAGACTATAAAATCTTGCACATGCATATAGCCACTAGTTAGTCACAACATTGGTGCTTTTAATTATTTAATGGGTTCTGTTTTAATAAATAGAAAATAGTTTATATTATTTTTAATATAATAAATATTTTACTTCTTAACTAAGGTCTCAAAGTCATTCCCAACATTCTAACGTAATTTTTAGATTGTGGGAATCTTTGCACAACTAGCTGCTAGTCAACACAACCACTCAATAATGCCTTTGTTTGGTAAGAAATAATGGCAGTATATACTAACTAAACCTAGACATATGCAGTACGTCAATTATTTCTTTATCCTTTAAAATAGTTGGCACACATGATAACAAGTAAAATTCCATTTTAAGACTGCTGATGAATTAAATTAATTCGGTTTAAAAAACAGTTTAATTTCATTTTTTATATTTTAACATATAGCTAGCTTTATTTTAAATTACATTCAAAGCTTCTAAAATTTAAAACAATTATTTTTTATATCTTTTTATTGTAATAAAATATTAAATAATTATTGAAATACACAATAAATGTAATAAAATTATTTTAAAGTATCGAGTATTTAATTTTATAATTCAGTTTCAATAGGATTAAATTAATACAGTTTAGTGTAATTCTCTTTTGTCACAGCTAATGCTTTTAAATCACAAATTAACATTAGTATCAATAGATGTAATTCTATATATATATATATATATATATATATATATATATATATATGTTACTAATGTTATGTCTGTCGTCGAATGATAAAAATGTTTATATGCCTTGTTGCTATGATTTATGAAAGATATACATTTTTGAGAGATTTACATGCCTAGCTTATGTATGTGATCGTATGATGTTGTTGTGTTTCTAATCAAGGCACCCACTGAAACTTTGTCTCATTAGGTTATTTTAAATGTTTTTAGATTAAACAAGTTTTAGGAACAAAAAGAAAAGAAGTTTTCCAATATGTCTTTAATTACTTGTTAGACGTACATATATAGTACGTTTCATTAGAACCCTTTTAGTAAGACGAAGTTGATACCCTTTTGCATGAAACTTAGCTTTGTATATTTATATATTATAAGAGAAGATTGTAATGTACCTTAGGAACCAAATTTTATGTTTAGTTCTTGAATTCACGAAACCTTTTTAAGTAATTACAAATGTTTTTATTTATTTTTCATTATGATCGAGTATGGAAGTACCATGTATTATAATACTCTTAAAGGCATTACACATCCTTCACAATATGGTCATGCTCAGGCCTCTGCAGATCGCCATGGTGCAGAGGCTTCTCAAGGCCTTGTAAGCCTTCAAACCACAAAATATACACGTATATAGTCATAGATAGAACAAATAAGGCCAAAAAAGAAAAACTTTATAATTGCACAATTTCTACTTTACAAAATCCGCACTCAATTATTTGATCTGTTTGCACTATGCCCGAGTTGTAGTTAATGAAGAAATGGATCAGCATGCATGGGACAGTAATTTTGATGGCAGAGGGTATCGTCTAGCTAGCAAGTGACAAATGATTCCTCATAGTATTTGGCTTTTGCGTCGATTGCTTTCACTAACGATGTCACTGTTCACTGTTTTAGAGTTCAATTTTGACTATAGAATATCGTTTAATTAGAAGCAGAAAACAAAGGCAAATGCAAAACCACCAAAGGGACAAGTGCGCTCCAAAACAATTAAGCCTGAAATCCCGTGACTAGGAAAATTTGTCTAAGATAAAGCCAAGCCAACCAATGGCTCTCAACTCTCAACATTCTTCGTTAAAATAAAGGAAATTAAATAAAGAATAACTTTTGCTTTAGATCTCTTCACCCTCTTTGTATTCTAAAACAATAAAACCATTTCGAAATTTGAATTAATGCTCCCTTGAGTCAATTTAGTATTGCAAAATCTATTTAGGAACTAAATAATCTGAAAGTACTAAAAAAGTTCTCCTTTATTAACCACTTCATAGCTAGAGGTTAGTAAAAGAAAAAAATTGTTCAGGGAAGTGTACTAAGTATAAATTTTCTTTTAAACTAGAATGAGTTAAAATCATAATATATTTTATCCATATTTAACATCATCTTTCTTCTATTAATTTTTCAGTGCATTTTTATAATCTTAACCTCCGATTCATCAAGAAAAAAAGATTATGATTAATTTGAAATTTGATCAAAAGGTAAATAAAGTCTAATCAAGATTTTTTTAGTGTATTTGAAGCAATAAACAGTGTTTCGTTAATTTAAACTTAATAAAATCAATATTCTATTCATATAAATCCGAATAACTATTTTAAATGAATGCGTTTTACTTTTTAGGAATTATTATCCAATAAAAGTGTTTTCAAAGTTTCTTTGACAAATATTTTTAAGATATTTTTAATCTCCTACCTCTATTAATATATATTTTTCAACTTTATTTCTAAATTAATTTAAATATTTTTTAAAAGAAATTACCAGTAGTTTTAATAAAAAGATTTAACAAAACTAGTTTTAATAAAGTATAACCACACTACCAAGATATACATTATCAATTTGTAAGCATACAGAGCACTGTATACTTCAGAATTCCAAATAATTTCAATTTGATAATATTCCTTGCGAGACAGCCAAGTGCAAAGAATTAAAGATTTAGCCAAAGTATATGGATTCTTTGGTGGGGACTGGGGATAATGACTTACAAATTAATCTACTTGGCCAAAATGTTTTGGGTGGTGCTACAGTTCTCAAACTAATAATACTTGATACTTTTGTTCTAAGGTCATAAAGTGGAAGATGAAGCAAACACTCAATTGATAGAATGACCCATTGGTGTTTCCAGCTTTGAAAATTTTGAATTTTGAAGTTTCACACTTGAAAAAAAAAACTTTTGGCTGAAAGAAGTAAATAAGCTTTGCAATTTCGACATTTTCTCTTGGAAAGGGCCCATGAAACAATCATATCATATAATTATATTAATCCATGTTTTGTCCTCATTTTATTTCTACCAGATAACTAGCCTCCACGCTATTAAAAAAGTTGAAGACATTTTACAAGATAAGATAATTAAGAACTCTGAAAAAAGAATTAATTAGTTGCATTATTTAATCTCTTTAGTCTTTAATATGTAATGTACAATTTTAGTCTTTTAAAAAAAACCGAGTTAATTAAATTTCTTTATTTTTTAAATTTATCAATTTTTTTTTACATTTACATTTTAATTTTAAATTTTTTATTTAAATATTTGGAAGTTTATGATAAATTTGGAATATGAAATAATTAATTTTAAATTTTTAAAATAATTTTTTTTAAGAACTTAAGAAATTTATGAAACATATTACTATTAGAGTTTAAAGGGAGCTCTTTTTGTTTTATAAATTTTAAATGCAATTTGATGTTAAAAAACTGCCTCAAAAATATGATCACTGTTATAAAATGTCGGCAGATCTACGTAGGCTAAGGCTATATAATAGTTTAGATTATAGATAGGCAGTTAACCAAAAAATATATCAAACCTGATTAACATACTTTAATTTAATCAGATCAAGTTCTTCCCCCTTCATGGTTATGGATGTACACTCATTTAGAGCTCAGCCTGAGGGGCTATTGAACCCCAAAGCTCCGGACTTGTAATTAAGTAAAATCAGAAGACAATGGCAGAGAGAAAAGCATTGACACTCATGTTCCATTCAACCACCCAAGAAAAATAAAACAAAACTGTCTCATCAGTATTTTATAAATCTGTTAACAAATACAAACATGATAGCTTTAGAACACTATAATTTGGACATGTCATCCTAGGAATTATGCATGAGAATAAGGCTTAAACTTTGTTTTATGTATCAAACTATCCTCCAATCCATGCCCGACATCATCCCTTTCCTCCTCTTTTGTAGCTACCCATAAGCAGAGAAACACTCCAAATAAAAATAAACACACTTGACTATCTCTACAAATCAGACAAATTTCTACAATAGGCTTCGACATTAAATTAACCTCAGCAATGGTACGCAAAAAGTGGTTTTTCCCAACAGAATGAACAACTGCTCTGCATTGAGGACAAAGTGCAGCTGAGTGTCTTTCCTTTGATCTCCTTAGCCACTCTGAGAAGCAACCATTGCTATAACGCCACATAGCAATTAAAGCAAAAGTCAATGAACTGAAACAGAACTACAATACTAAGAAAAGGGGGAGAAAAAGCTATCCATACCAAAAGTTATGAAGGCATGGGGCAACAGTAACAACATCATCCCATAACTTTAAGCAAATGCTACACTTTGCATGATCGACATCTACACATATTTGGAAAACCGTCAAGTCATCAATATTGCTATACATAAAACATTATTAAAGAAGACGTTCAAGAGGCAGAGCAAATTCGATATTGTCAACCTTTAGCTGCCTCTGGCAGACATAGTGCTATGAAGAGAGAGAAAAATTGAATTAAATACATTAATAACCCGCTTAGAAATATTAAGAAATGGTATAAAAAACAAACTAATTAGCATACAGATTTTGTTTTGTCCAACACTGCAATAAAGATCTTTACTAATAATTAAAAAGACCCAAAAATCATGTTAATCTACCACAAGTTGAAATTTGATACTGCCACGTATAATTTAACTATTTGAAAGCATAATACTATTGAGACAAGTAATCCCCACTCGCTAGGAAGATTATTTGGGTAAAGGATTAAAACAGGCACAAATATGCTATAGTTTATACCCATATTGCTGTCCAAGTCAATATGATGACGCATCAATCAACTGTTTTTCATCCTGATACCCTGTATTAACTTATTAACATTATGAACAATTAATATTACCACTTTTGTCAAACCAAGTTTGAATCTTATTAAAGAAAACAGTATAACATGTTACTCAACAATACAACTTTGCTTGAAACAAATCAATGGATTGACATTAGCACAATGGCAATACTATTTTATGGAAATGTAACAAATGTAACAACTGAATGATATAACTACAACACAATTTTACAATTTTCTATTCCATATATATTGTTAATAATATTAAAAGACTTTGACTTTCTCTATTTACATGGGTATTATCATGAAGAGAAACACCATTGGGAGTTTGTTCTTGGTCATACTTATCTTAATCTCTGGTGTGACAGTGGAGGATAGAACATGTAGGATAAGAAGTAAGAGGTTTATGGTATAACATTTAACTTCTTCTCCTACAATTTCGACCCTCTACCGCACACCAGAAGTTAAGACAAGGACCACCAAAATAGCTAGCTCTAAGTGAATGGCTTAAGCGAGAAGGCTTTGCTGCTATAGGTGTCACTTTCATATGTGTTAGTTGGCTTTTATAGGTGTGACTTTCATATGTGTTAGCTGGCTTCATGCAATTCTTGTTTAGCGAGAAGGCTTTGCTGCTATAATCGCCAGTTAAGTCACAATTTTCGTTCTTCTCTTTCGGAGACGTGGGAGTATCGCCAGTTAAGTCATCTATAACACTGAAAAAAATAAACAAGAATTGCACGAAGGAACGGACACGTGATTATACTTTAATCCATTTTAACTAATGTGATTATAATAATTTCTACCAATCATATTTAAATAATTGACATGCAGAGTCTTTTAACACTAATTTTCTAAAAGCATAAGTAAATATTTGATGAATTATTTAATTTATACTCTTAATAGAGAAAATATTTTTTTGGTATTCACAAATTTTAGACAATTTTATCATTTATTAGTTTTTAAATTTTTTCATTCTTTTCTAATAATTATTCATTACTCTCATATTATTAGTTACTTTTTTCAACTTTTTTATTTATTTAAAATATGTAAAGAAGCACCTCCCCCAATAATAATAAGCATGATTAGAGCACCCATAATAATTAGAGCATCCAAAATGCATGCGGTTACTTATCTTAATTTTATAAATATTATAATATCACATAATAAGTATTTTACACCAAAAAATTACTTTAATGTTATTAAAATGAATGTGTAACTTAATTTTATGGGTTATATAATACATTAATCTCTCTCCTTTGCAGCTTTTTTTAAAATCTTTTTCACAGCTTTTTAAGCAACGTAACTTTATACAAATAATTGTTCTTGTATAAGTAATGTCAAGTGTTCTAATGGTAACAATTTTCAAGCAAATATTACTTAACTTTAAACAATTCTTGTAAGCAACAACATTAAACTTTCGAGATAACCTTAGTTGAATCCATTAAATTGTGAATTGACTATTTTTGTTTATACTTAAATATCTTTATAAGATCTTAAACTATTCAAGAAACAAAATTTGGATAAAAATATATAAATAAAATGCTAACAAAATACCCGTTTATCTCATTTTATGTGTCGCTAGCTTTTGGAATATCTTAAATTATATGTCAGTATATATTAAGAAATTATTAAAGTATGGAACCTTTTTAGTCAAATGAAATAAATGTAAGAAATACATTTACAATTGCACAATAAAATAAATGACTTATGGAATAAATATATTTTAGTCAAATGAATTAAATATTTTATTATAGAATCAATATAAATAATCATTTTTATAAGTGAGCATTAATGACATGGAATGAGATGGTGGAAAGACTTACCAGTACACTATTTATTTATGATTAAAAATTATTAATTATTAAAAATATAAAACTCTTCTCTAATTGTAATGATAAACTGCTCTAAGTTCATCCTTGCTACTATTAAATTAGAGAATAAAAAAATGAACTAGGCGGTTTTCCAAAGCAATTTAGGGGTATGTTTACTTTGAATAACGGTTGAAACCACGAGTAACAAGAATATGATTATTTGAGGTTTACAACTGAGGCTTAATAAGGTGGTGTCTTTAATTACATTTTTTAGAAAATTTCAGATGATTTTGGTTTCAATCATGAATTGTTGAAAAACTTCATTTTATTTAAAATTTTATGTCAATTACAAGTGCTTATCACGATATATATATATATATATATATATATATATATATATATATATATATATAAGTTTTCGTTCTAATATACTGTCATGGGAATGTTAATTGTGTAAGGGTTTCTTCTTTGCCCTGGTACATTAATTTCTTTAGTTGTTTATGGTGAAGACATAAAACAATACAGAATCTTCGCCTTAATAGTTTTAATAAATTTTTCTCTGTCTTGGTCGCGACTGTATAATTTATATATATATTTTTTGTGTTGCACACACATTTAGATATGTTGTTTTTATTTGACATGTTTAATAGAGGAAGTGTTGCTAGTAAAGATCTACAATAAATTTCTCACACGCTTAATTTTAAGCACTTTTTTTATTAATTGTTTTGTATAATAAATATCAATTTGTTAGAATACTAGTTTGCGTGATTTTTTCCTTTTTTCTTTCCTCTTAACCATGTAACTCACTTTATATTTCCTGCTGCAAAATATGTTATCTTACGGTGGAGATTAAATTATCATAATTTGAACTATTGAAATGTAATATTGACGCTTTAGTTTTTAAAGAATAAACACTTTAGATCAACTCACATATGATTATTTAAGCTTAATTAAAGAAATTTGAATTCAAGTCTTGAATATCCAATCGTGTTAAAGGAAGAACTTTGTCACTCATAATAATTCTATCAAACTCAAACAAGAACTAGCAAATATGCGGAATAATTATCATGTGATTGTTTTAGCAGAAATCTTGAATTCAAATATTTGATATCTAACTATATTAAATAAGAGAAAATTTTACCCCTCATAATAATTTTATTATTAATGAATGATACTGGCGGTATAAAAAAACCCATCATATTTATCACTTTTAAAGGGGGTTAAGTTGTAACCTAATTCTAACTCCAACCTTAATCTATTGTCTATCCCATCATTCTGTTTCCTAAAAATCCGTGTTTTGGAGGGAAAATAATTGGGAGCGAAAACCAGTTGATTTTTCATTTTTACCGTTCCTTTTATTCCCACACTTTCAATTTTAAAAAAATTATTCCCCTTTTCCCTCTTCCAATTCTTCGATTGAATCGAACCCTCCACCATGATCGACCATGATTCCAATCACAAGAAACCCTTCGCACACGACCCTTCTTCTTCTCTCAACATGAATCTTAGAACTATATTCTCGGCCTCCGTCAATTTTAAAAACTTCGATGTCCCTCTCCTTTCCTCCACCCAAAACGCCACCGTTTCGCGCTGCGACTCCATGCACCTTCGTGCAGACCATCCGTACTCGATCGGGCGCCATCCCCGCGACTGCGAGTTCGTCTTCCTCGACCGGCGCGTGAGCAAGCGCCACTGCCAAGTCCTCTTCGACGCTTCCCTCCGCAAACTCTACATCCTCAACGGCGTTCTTCTGCACACCCACCACGACTCCACCGCCGCCACGTGTCGCCTCCTCGTCCACGAGTTCAGAAAAAGGGCGATGATGTCATTTCACGGCAACGGTGTCGCGCTTCGAGAAGCTTCCAACGGGGTTTTCGTGAACGGCGTCGAGATTCAAAAGGGAAAAGCGGTGGAGTTATCGATTGGAGATAGGGTTTCGCTGGTTTGTGGGAACGAGAACGGTTCTTGCGGGATTGGGAACGGAATTGGGTTTGTTGTTGAGAGAATTGATTTCGAAGGGTGTGGTGATGAAATTGATGGGTTGAAAACATTCTCTGGACATTCGCAGAGTGGGAAGAGGAATAAGAGGGTTTTTGCTGTGAAGGCTAATGATTCGAGGTATGAGGGTGTTGTTGGGAGAGCAAGGTTTCTTCAAGATAGGTGCAGAGATATATTGCTTACTAATGACCCTGTGTTGCGCATTCTGCACGATGAATCTAAGTGTGCCCCTGGTAATGCTGAAGTGCAATCAAGTTTGGAATTGATTGGTGAAAGTAAAGTGAAGGATTTGGACGCAAACGTGAGAGTTGATGTTGCTGACGAGGTTCCTAATGCGGTGAGAGTGTTAGATTCTGTAGGGAACGATAATTGTAATCCTCCTCCTTCGGTTGGTGGTGATTGGCAGGGAAAGTGTGGCGGCGGCGGCTATTATCCACCACCTGGCAAGAAGTTTTATCTTAATCGCCTTGAATTTATGGACCGTGATTCCTCGGCGTGTCATCCGTCGATATCCCTCCCCGAACTTATTCATCCTGTGGAAAGTGTTTTGAGGATGTTTATTGCAACGTTTACAAGTGACATAAAATGGTGTGATTACCTAAAATTTTTCAATGTACTATTTTCCTTTCACAGTGCTCTCTTTTCAGATCATATTGTCTCCTTTACATGTGTTTATATGTTCGTGTTTGGCTGGTGATGTGTGGCATGCCTTTTCATTCTGCTTATGCTTGTGAATGTCTCAATGTTATGTGTGGACTGCTACGCTTGAATTTGCTTATATTTGACAATCCTAACTGAGGTGTCTTGTTAGGTTCTTGACATATTGCAAGGTTCCTTTTCATCTACCAGTTACAATTGCATGCCACAATACTGAGAGATGTTGGAGTTCAAAACCTGATGAAAGAGTATTTGTGCCTTACCAGGATTATCCAAACCTAGTTGTCGTGTGAGTTATTTTCTTCTCTTCTTTTTAAATATCTTTTTGGAGGGTGGAGGAGATATGCAGCTTAAATCATGCCCTTACTACTATTTTATTTTTCCTATTTGTGAATGTACTTTCTTGTTGGATATTAGGTGTCCTCAATTCCCTGAAACCATAGCATTTGGTTATAACCGCAAGAGACAGGGGATTGCTTGCCATCATCCAAAGTTGATTGTTTTGCAAAGGGAAGATAGTATTCGAATTGTTATTACATCTGCTAATTTGGTGGAAAAACAGGTATTCTATTAACCAAACTTCTAGTTGTTAACATTCAGTTTTGGGGGCCACTTCACTTGATAAAGTTAATTTATATGATATTTCAGTATAAAAACATTGGAACTCTTAGCATTATTCTTGTAAAATGTGTAGTTGTAAGACATCAACTGCAATTGCCTTAGTGTCCCTAATATAAACTTTGAAGCCTATAATAGCAACATTTGTATCGTGTTAAATTTATGTAAATTATTATTTCTATAGGTACAACTATTCTACAATTCTATGTTTGTATGTCATTAACATGGCAAAACTGTTGATCAATTTTCATGGTTATGAAGTGGAACAGTGTGACTAACACTATATGGTGGCAAGATTTCCCTCATGCCACTTCTGTTGATTTTGCATCACTTTTCCCAAAAATTGGCGATGCTGACATTCATCAAGGCTCAAAATGTGACTTTGCTGCTACGTTGGCTGGGTTTATGGCATCTCTTGTTATTGATGTACCCAGCCAGGCTCACTGGATTACTCAGCTGACAAAATATGACTTTGGAGGTGCAACAGGACATCTTGTTGCTTCAGTACCTGGAATTCACTTTTATAGAACTTCAGTTCTGTCAGAATCTTTTGAGGCTACTCCTGTAAGTACTCAAGTATGTCACACAGAGATATTGCTGTTTGCAGTGCTGGTTGGCTTCCCTTGCCACTGCCTCTATTTATTTTTGGATATAAACTATCATACTTTTGTGGTTTTAAATTTAATATTTGTAGACTGTATCAAGTGTTGTTAAATAGCGGCTATGGCCCTGCCATGGTGGAGTGGTGTGGCCGATTTTTTGCCAACTGCCATAGACAATTTGTGAAAGAAGGCCCGCCATGGTGGCGCCATAAGGTGCAATGGCATGTTTATATGGTGGAATTTTGGCCTTCTGCCATGTTCTGCCATCCGCTATTGATAACTGTTGTATCCACCTAGCTGGTGGTTAAGGTCATGCCAGTAGAATATCTTAGCAAAAATGTTTAAATTCCAGCAATAATATCGTCAGCCATGCAATCATTTGGTGGCATAGGTGAAGCTACTTCTCCTATGGTTCTGGATTCTTTGGCTGCAATTTATACTCTTATAGATGCTAATTCCTGTGCACTTTTTTTATCTGGTTTGAAGTTTCTTGGTTCAGTTGTGGCATCTGTGGTTGGTTTGAGCCATCTTTTCCGCACTGTGGGAGACTCAAATAGTGCAAGACTAAAAGCACTGGCTTCTTTCATTGGAAAGTCCTGTAAGAATGTTTATGGGAAGTTGAAGATTGTTTTAAGAAGAAATCCCATTGTTTCTGTTGATGAAAATGCCGTTTGTGTTCTTGTTCCCAACTCAGATCAAACTTTTCAGGGAGGTAAATACTAAGTTGCTTGAGAATTCTTTTTGCACCATGTACATTGGATTCCCCATTCATGTCATGATTTTCGAATTTATCTTTTATTTACATTTTTAATGTGTTTGGACTCAGTTATATTGTTGCTGTTTTGGACTTACACTGCAAGAGCCAACCTCATCTAGCAGGATAAGGCTTTTATTGTTGTTTTGGACTAACAGTTAGAATTTTCAGGCTATCCATAACGGTAATAATATTATTGTTATTTGTTCCTTTCTGCAGATTGTGTTCAACTTGGTTTTCTGCCTAGAAATGTAGCAAAATGGGTTTCTCCTCTTTGGGATTCTGGATTCTTCACGTTTTCTGGATATCTTTGTCCAAAAGAGGCGCTTGCAGCCGCCTTAGGAGAAAGCTGCAATAAAGTACAACTAATACTAAATGTGTCAGAGGTGTGTTGGATCTTTGGATGTGTCTTCTATTGGATGACCTGTTTTGTGCCTTATATATGTTACATGATATATGTGACTTTGCAGGGGCATCGTTTTAAAGATATGTCAAAGATAATGCAACCCGAACAAATTGTGGCGTTTTGCTCACTCATTGCTTCAATTCAAAGATGTTATGGCCTTTGGAGATTACAAGAGGTAAATAATGCCAGACCAGGAAGATCTTTTTGCATTGACTGTGTTAAGATGTTCCACATTAGCTAGGAATTTGGCCAAAATGCCCCTTATAAGACTTGGACAATTCTTCCCCCTTGAACCAACTTTTGGATTTGAATTAGGCTTAACTCATTTCTAATATGGTATGGAAGCCTATCTAATCTCTGTGGTAGGCCGCCCGCAAATTTCCAAACCTGTCAATTTGATGATTCAGATGTCTCATTGGCTAGAAATATGGCCAAAATATTCCTTATAAGGCTGCTGCAATTTCCTCCCTTGAGCTACCTGTTTCTAATAGATTGAAATAATCACACTTTGTTTATTGTTGAAATTAAGGTTATGTTTGATTCCATAATTTAGTTTTGTTATCTTTAACTAGTTACAAGTTTCTTTTTACTTGTCACTCAAGCATTCTTGATATTGCATGTGAATGAAAAGGTTTATGCTAAAATAGTTTTTGAAAGACCCAGTTATGAATTATTATTGTTACTTTTTGTACTAGGTTCTAAATCGATACAGATGGCCTGAATCATTAAAGTCTGAAATTATATACAGTAAGTGCCCTTTTTGAATATTATTGAGTACAATACCGACATTACTTAATTACAGGTTAAAATCAACAAGCTGACCTCATTATTTTTTCCTCTTTGATACCTTTTCTGTCTATCAGGTGCATCTTCTATTGGTTCATCCATCAATTCAAAATTTCTTGCTGATTTTTCATCTGCTGTTGGGAAGAAATCATTGCAACATTTTGATTCAGAAGAGTCTGATCCCGAAGTAATTTGAAGGCCTTTGCTCTTTCATTATATTTTTGAAAAGTTTTACATATTTTCTGCAAGATGCATGATTTGTTGAAATTATGTTTATTCTTTAATTCAATAATTTAATTATGCCTTGATAGTGGGGCTGCTGGAATGCTAGTGAAGAACTGAAGAATCCTTCTGTCAGGATTATATTCCCCACTATTGAAAGAGTGAAGAATGCTTTTAATGGGATTTTGCCTTCAAGATATATTCTTTGCTTCACAGAGGTAATATGATTTTCTTATCAGCTTTTAATGAATAAATTAGACGTGTCAGGGAATAGATATTTTTTTAAAGCTAGATTCTTGGGTACCCTTTATTTTCATGATTGTGCTGGTTTCCTTAGTAGGTTTTGGTCAATATTTTGTCAAATGTCCCACTTAATTGAAATATGAATACAAAAATAATGTATTATATTTATATTTTCAAATAACAAATAAGCAGATATTGACCATTAATTGTTTAGGTGTTATTACCAGTACCCTCATTGTTAAAAGAAAGGGTTCCAGTGAAATGTGTTTTAAGACAATTCTGAATGATGGAGACAAGGACATTTAAGTCTCTCTCATGAGTTTTTAAAGTGATAGGATCACATGGAGAGAGGCACACACTCTTACAAAGATTGCATGGGACAATTTGTAGGTCCCTATTTAGGATGAGTCAATCTCTCTTAATATGTGGAAAACACATTTTCAAAGGGTTATTTTAAAAGAATATGGTGAGTCAGCAAATCACCCCACACACACAAAAAAAAAAAAGCCATTTCAATTTCAAGATTAAGAGAAATTTGTTTGTTAGTTTTGACTCATTTAGCTTATGACTCTTGTATTAGTATTGAAATTTATTTTTAGAAATTCTTTTCAAAATTATCTTAGGAAGGTGAAGTTTTGACATTGTACATAGATTTAGTTGTGTGGACAATGCTTTTTATCTTTTTGGCAAGCATCATAGTATAAAACAAGAAGTTTGAGTATCGTATCCACAGGGACTCGCATAATAATCGACAAAATAATAATGTTCACTAACTATGGCTTTCAGAAACAACAATTATAATGATTGGATTGCGGAAATATAAATAACGAGCATAAATAAACAAAAACTGTTTTTGACATTTTTACAAACGATAAAAAAAGGTAAAGTAACAAAGAATAAAAGAGTTGGGATGGATTTCACTAAACTACCTCCTCATGCAAGCAAATGCCACTCATCTAGTTCAAAATCCAATTATTATCATCAACTCACAAAAGTACTTAAACCCCGATCACTCAGATGGAAAGAATCTGAACCCCGATCACTCGGATGGAAAGAATCTAAACCCCTAGAGCAAACTATCAATCCCTTGACTAATCTAACCAAGTGACTTGCTTTAAGAACAATATTTAAAAGATGACTAACAAGCCTTGTTCTATCCCTAGACACAAAACTCATTAGGTGTTTCTCTCCATTTCTAAGTTCAAAAGCATATCCTGATGACAATTCAAACCACAACATCAAGCAAAGGGTGATCAAGACAAAGCAAGCATTAATGCATAGAAGAGAACACTTAATAATGAACAATAAACATAGATTAATAATCAAATGGATAGGTTCAACTACATCAACCCCCAAAATGGATAAACCTAACTATATAACTACAAGAAGAAAATAGATGAAAGGGATGATGAGAAATGGTAAGGAAACCATGGAGGGCAAGGGAGAGCTTCCCAGCCACAACCTTAAACTCTAGATAGTCCCCCCAACCAAATTTGCCTTCCATTCGCATCCTTCGTGCTTAAATAGGGTCAAACATGCTGCACTGTTGTTTTTGCATAATTGTGTGCACTTAGCCCAGCAAGTCACGCTAAGCGTGCATGCAAAACTCGCATTGGATTAAGTGATTGCGCACTGAGCCTGACATGTTTGACCCCTTCAGTCTTGAAAATTTTCTTTAAAAGGGCCTCAAATTGGGTCCCAACACTAGTTCTCTTCTTTCTTCATTTATTTCTACAAAAAAATAACTAAAATTAGATGAAAAATCAAACATTTATACAATTTTAAAGCTATTCTAATTTGTTCAAAACTTAATTATAAACAAGGCCAAACAAGCTTAAATGTATTGCAATATTAACATAATTGCCTACAAAATGGTCATTAAAATAATGTTCCTAAGGCAATTATCAGACAATGCATAGCTGATTCTCTACTTTTGAACAGAAAACATGGCAAAGGTTGAAGACTTCAAATATACTTCATGATGCCATCCCTCATCCACATGAAAGAATAGGTCATCCAATGCATATCAAGGTATCTAACTTTATACTGATTTATATTTTATACTCATGTATGTATTCTTGTTATGGAAACTATACTCAAATGTTAGTTGCTGTGTTTATTCTTCTTATGCTAAAGTTGAGTTCGAAAGATTCAGGTGCCTCCTTCCTTTTTGTGTCCGGTCATTTCTTATCTCTAATTTGATTTAAAAATTGGTGATTAATAATCCTGACATCTGAATTAGGATGGGTTCAAATTGATGAATGTTGACTTAAGGTTATTTGAATGAGTTTGCATTTTATGAGCACAAGTGAAAATGTTTCTGGTTTACAGATTTTTGGTGTAGTTTGCTGATATCATTATAATTAAAAAAATGTCAGGTTTATATATGCGATATGCCGTAACAGTGGTTGCAATGAGTTTGCTATGGAAGCAATAATTTTTATAATTTGCGAACCATTTATTATTTTTTGGCTTAATTGTGCAGTTTACCACTCAAATATAACCATTTCACGAAATTTACCACCCAACTTTTTTCCGCACATTTTACCATCATATTTTCAATTGCCACGTATTTTACCGCCCAAGTTCTTTTTCCGCGTATTTAACCATCATGTTTTTCAATTTTTACACATTTTATCATCATGTTGATAACAAAATGATGTCTTTTTGCAAAGAATGATAACAAAACGACAACATTTTGCATTTTTATTTTTAACTTTTTCGGGGACACGCTAGCAAAAAACATGATGGTAAAATGCGCAAAAAAAACTTACGTGGTAAAATTCGCAAACTGAAGATCGCTGGGTAGTAAAATGTGCAATTAATTTTTATTTATTTTTAGTTACATGGAGTGTAATATTTATTATGCTAGTGTTTTGGCTCCTGCTGCAATAATTATAAAAAAAAAAAAAAATCAATGTTCTGGAGGCTACCCACCATTTTCTGTCCTATATTGTAAGTGCCCCAGTTCTGTTGTTTTTCTCTCCGAACATGACACTCATGTTTCTAAGGAAAAGGACAGTATCCAAATCTGTCTGTAGGATAAATGTTTGTTATTTCTTTGTTTATGCTTCCATTGCACAATTAACGAGTCACTGTTGATGCAATTTTATTTTACTCTTTGTGTGAGCATAGTTTCAAAGAACCCTTATATGAACTGTATTGGTGATGATGGTCAGTGAGTTCCTTCTGTAATCTATGCCCCTTATAATATATATAGGATTTGGCTTGGGTGATTAGCTACTCACTTACGAAATGAATCTGTGCTTTCCTTCCCACATCACAAATGTATGTTTGGTGTGATTTGATTGAAAATGGTTTGCTCAGGTGATGCATAGATGCTTCTGGTCAGGGAGGGAAGCACCTTCTGTTGGTTGGGTATACTGTGGGTCTCATAATTTTAGTGCTGCTGCCTGGGGGCGACAAATTTCAAATCCATTTAGGACAAAGGGTGATGGACCTAAAAATGAGGATCCTTCTGTGAATTATGGGCTTCATATTTGCAATTATGAACTTGGGATTATATTTACTTTTCCTCCTACAGAAAATAATGGTTGTCTTGAAGTTAAGAGCACAAAATTAGATGATATAATTCTGCCGTTTGTTGTGCCTGCTCCTAAATATAGATCTAGTGATCGGCCAGCTACAAAGCAGGCTATGAGGGAGGTTATGGTTGAACTTGCTGAGCGAGAGAAGGAGAAACATACAGAAGAAGAAATGATGGATGAGCTTGATGATGAAGAGGAATATCTTGAGCTTCCAGAAGAACTGGAAGCAACCAATTATGTTGAACAGGAGAAGGAAGATGAGAAAGCATATGCTGATATACTCTGGAGTCAGGTTGATTTGTCACAGAGCAGTTGAACTTCTTCAAGGAGCAACATTAGGGGCAGGAATAAGTGATTTTGAAGCTGTCAATAGGACTATTTTATACTCGATTGTTCAGGTAAAAAGTAGATTACAAAAGCATGTGGACTGTCTTTGTGTTAGGGTGCTTGTGTAGATCTGGCGTCAGGTCATAAAATGCAGGTATCACTTGGAAATTAAACAGAAATAGTTGCAAATATTCAACTTGCAAGGATGTGAAGACTTATCCTGAGATATTAGGATTACAGAGTGAAGCCGTTGACTTTTCCTGAGAAAGTGATTAGGATTACTCATCCAAGTTTGATTTACATTTGGAGCAGAAATTGTTATTTCAGACCACTTGTGGTTCAACACATTTTAGACTTGGTGGATTACTGATTCCATTCTATAGCCTCAGGTCCCTATCCTAGTTGCTTGGGTTCCACCTCAATGCGGTTTTCTTAATGAAAGATATTAGGAAGGTAGAATGAAGGACCTACTGTAGCATTTTCCCATAGTTTAAGGATTCAATTAGAGGATTTGAAAGTGGTGGCATGCAATAGCTGCAACAGTGAACTGTGCAATAACCCAAGAAGATACAAGGTGTAGGACTTATCATAATTAGATGATGCAAATTACGTAAATTTTAGGTGATGTGGGTTTGTTGGCGTGTAACATATTCTTTTCTGCTAAGATCTTGATACTTTGGAAACGTGCAATTCGACAAGAGGCTGTTGCTCCGGCTGTTAAATGGATTCCAGGTTGGCCTTAAGGTTCCCAATATGAATTGATCAATAGCAGCAATACCATTCTGTTTTCCAACTAGGGTTGGAACTTGGATAAACTGAACTTGTAAAATCTTTGGCAGCATCAACATGCTATACGTTGGATCGGTAAGGCTTTATGTTGTATGCTTTAGCATTAATATTGGATTCCAAGATATTCTTTGCCGGTAAACTTCAAAAGGATGCCATCGCCTCTTTGATTGCAAGATCAATTGGTGGGTATTCCTATTTATGATGCAGCAGCGGAGACGATGAAGTGTTGAAATGTAACCATTCTATTCTTTGAAGGTTTATGTAACTATTCATTAATTGGTAGTGTTTGTTTCCATTTTTTATAATTGTTAACTAGATAACGATATGCTCGAATCACGGGCGAATAAAATGTATATATGATCACTGATTAATGGTAATTTGTTATTTGTCAAATGTAATTGATTTCCTGAATTTTAATAATTTTCCAATTGTATGAGACATTGGTTGATATTTTACATTTTAGTTATGTTGTAAACTTGTAATAAATAATAATAATAATAAGAAATAAATAGTGATTATCTTTTATTTATTATGAAGTATAATATGTAACGAAATAGCGATCAATCGTTTGGAAATTTCAATTTTGTATAACTGATTTTAAATGTTTTTATCTTAGGAGATAGATAAAATGCATACATGATTAGGTACTGTTTTAAGAAATAGACGGTTTTATATGTATTTTAGTGTAAAAAAACAGTACATTATTAATTATTAGTAATTATTACGAGTAAAGTAGTTTTTAATTTACAGAAGTCTAATAAATAAAGTTTGCACAAAAGTTAATTGGAATATTTTTTATTTTATTTTAAAGGGAAAGACCGAAAAGAAGCTAAAAAAACTAGGACAAACGACAAGCTTCCATAAGAGCTGATATGGATTTTTGTTCATTAAAGTATTATTTTTATTTCAAAGAGTAAGTTTGTCTGTATTTTTTTTAATCACATTATTTATTACGTTTTTTTTTTCTTTTTTACAATAACCTAATGAATTCTAGTGGGTTCATTATTCATTTACGTTAGTTATCTGAAAAACAATAAAAATATATCTCATTAATTTGGAAATATGTAAACTTAAGATAAATTCCTTAAAAAAAAGACTGAATGAGTATATAATTAGAAAGCGGGTAAGGGAAGGAAGATAGATTCCGTAGCTGTAAATGTAAGTAGAGGATTCGGTGGATCGGACAGCTTTAAAATTAAAATTTATGAGGCACGTGAACATTAACGCGAAATAAAATTTGATGAAAAAGTTTAAAGTCCGAAAATACAACATATGATATGAGAGTAGAGCCGAAGTCAACTTAGAGTTGACTTAGCTACCTAGCTCGTTTTTCTTCGGCTCTCTTGAGGTACCAACTTCTTTGTTCCCTCTCCAACTTTCTCTTTCTCATATTTGAGTCTTGTACTTTTATTTGTACTAACTACTGTATAGTAACGAATTTAAGCATAAAGGGAAATATTTCCATTCATTATATCATATACAGAGACCAGACAGCCATAACTAACTCACCTAAAACTGTCTAACTAACTGAATATTACCATAAATAGGCTTTGTGCAATTAATTAGAGAAAATAGCCTTTTCATTAACAGATTAATTATAGCATATTTACAACGTTATCTAATCACGTACGTGTTATTAAATTTATTGACTTTTATTATAATATGACTTTTATTATAACATAGGTTAAAAGTGTTGTTGATGTTATTATTATAATAATTATCTTAAAACTCATATTTACAACCATTTTTTTTTATTAGTTAGTAGGATAACAGTTTTTACATTCATAGTAGATAGCCATTCAACTCCATTAATTATTGACTATATTGGATATATCAGTATCCCTCCTTAATATTTCTTTATCGTATGTGAAAATATCACCTCTTTTTCATTCTTTCTTTTGAGAAACGTTGGGTTTGCACGTTACATAAGGTCATATAGAGAATCTCTAAAGTGTACTAACTATGCTAACTTGAAAGTAACAAACAGTGACTCATTCTAACAAATCTGTGCTAGTGTGTGTTACTGGTAATATATGATAGTACTAGAAACCTTAATTAAGTTCAAGAAAAATGAAAAGTTTGTTAGAGCATCATGTGTTTTTTATATTAGTATTGTTTATATGCTATATAAAATAATAGAATGTTAAATTTTGATGTGTAAAGCTTTTTATGCCTATCCTCAATCATTTGTTTGGTGTTTCTTTATGAACATTATGAATTCTATGTTTTTGTGCTTGACTAACAACAATCGTGATCCAGAAAAGGAATTCAAAAAGAGGGGTTGGGAGACCTTTCACTATGGCAAACATTGGTGGTTCTTCTTCCAAAGCGAAAATGTATTGGAATCTCTTCCAAAAACTGAGCAATTAACTCGAGGTGTTGCTGATGTTAACCTAGAGTCAGGACAAGATGACGGTAAATGGGTGGTATATCCAAAGAAATCCATGAATAGAGCCAGAAGCACTGCTGTGAAACCATGGAGTCCTCCAGTTCATAATTCTAGACCAACCGGAAATACAAAGATGGGTCACAAGCCAGTAACTCAGAATGACGTAGGAGTTGGAAGGGATTCTGGAAGTGGAAATCCTTGGCAGTCCCAAAATGCTAACTTCAAGAGACCTGCTGGCAGAGGAAATGGAAGGCCACAGTTAACTGCAAGTGAATCTGAAAGCAACAATAATGTGACTTCAAATCCATTCATTCGACCTCCACTGGAGCATGGGTGGAATTGGCAATTCTATATCTGGCTCCCAGCAGTCCAAGAGTGTTGATGATAGTCTGGTGAAGGGTAAAATTACCGAAGAGTCCCCTGTGAAGAATGATAGTGTGATGATGAAGGGGAGGAGGAGGGGTTTGATGCTATGGAAGATACCGATGTGATCTAATGAGTGATGATTATGATTCTGATACTAGTCAAAAGAGCTGCGAGACTCGTAAGAAGAGCAAATGGTTTAAGGATTTCTTTGAGAACTTGGATGGCCTATCTATCGAAAAGATCAATGAACCAGAAAGGCAATGGCACTGTCCAGCTTGTCGAGGTGGTCCTGGTGCTATTGATTGGTATAGAGGACTGCAGCCTCTGATTACTCATACCAAAACAAAGGGGTCAAAAAGAGTGAAGATCCATAGGGAGTTTGCTGGGCTTTTGGAAGTGGAACTTCGCAGAAGAGGTACTTCAGTAATTCCACCTGGGGAAGTATTTGGTAAGTGGAAAGGTTTACAAGATGAGGAGAAAGATCATGAAATAGTTTGGCCTCCGATGGTTGTCATTCAGAATACAAGGCTAGAACAGGATGAAAATGACAAGGTATGAGTATTTTTTCTTTCTTCTTTGCATCAAATGATGAATAATTAGTGAGAACAACAGATTGTTTTTATTATAACCTCTCGTGTTAATGCAGCAAAACATTCCTAATTTTCTTAAACTATGTCTTGATTGTGTTACATCCTGATTTTCTTATTTAGTGCATATGATGCTGTGAAAGCTCGACACTCTTATGGCCCCCAGGGACATTGGGGTTGAGCGTTTTGATATTTGAAGCCTCGGCTATAGGTTATCTTGAGGCCGAGCGTCTACACAAGCACTTTGCAGAACAAGGAACTGACCGAGATGCTTGGTTTAGTAACCACCATAGATTATTTCTCCCTGGTGGCCGGCGACAGCTCTATGGATACGTGGCAATAAAAGAAGACCTGGACTTTTTCAAAAGACCTTGCCAAGATTCGTATTTCAGTCCTTTTCCTTTCTTTACTGCTGGTTGTTTGATGTGATCTGGTTGCACGTTAACAAAGCCATTTCTATGGAGACAGTATATTGACTTTATTTCGGGGATAACTTTTAATCTGAAATTGTATATAGGTAATCTGAAGAGATCTTCTTTGGCGATTTGATCTATGAGCCTTCTCTCTCATAATAAATCTTTGGGCAATGTAATGAAATTTATAGAATTCTTTAGTAAAACAACTGATATTCTTAATTCTTGCAATGATTTAGTAAATGGTGGTTGTTTTGTTGTGGAGTCTGTTGCATACTTCCGGTGACCCACCCAGTTTTCCAGAGCAGTTTGTGCTGATTAATGAATTGATCCAATAGCTTTTCTAGTGAGTGTCCTGATAATTTCATGTCACTCAGTTAGCTCTTTTCTAGCTATCTGAAAAATAATTTATTCTTTTCAGACAAAGATTATTTCAATCCCAATTTGCTTTCCCTTCTGGTTATTCCTTATCAATATTTCACTAATTATGAAATATTTATTCTTTTTCTTGCTATTTTTTCTGACCATTGGATTCTTTGTTTCAATGAAAGATGTACATGCAAGAAGAACTTTTTAAGGAACAGATCAGAATCACTCATGATTCAAGGGCTGCAAAGGAAGAAGAGTTTGAGAGGATGCAGCAGGAAAAGTACTCCCTATCTCCCCCAGAAAAGTCCAACGGTATCTGATGATAGGGTGTTGCACATTGCAGACAAAATGGAGAGTGATTGTTCTAAGTTGAAGACCCCCAGACATCTGCATTTTAGTACTTGAAGACAAGGATATATGCCTGGAGAATTGAAATACAAAGCTTGTTAAAATACAAATCACATTGCATATTTTCTGTTCTATGGTACTAGTGGCTAGAACTTTTGATGTGATCGATTTTAAGCGCAAATTTTATGAATAGCAGCAAATTTAGATGGAGTAAAATAAACCACTTAGGTAATTTCTGGCTTTGGTGAAGGGTATGAACGGAAGCCCTGATATCTCTGCTGTATGAGAAGTACTAGCAGACCCTAACATTCTATTATATATTAGTTATAAAATTTATTGAAAACTTTAAAATCATGAATAAAACTCATTAAATAAGATAGAAGTGTAATATTTTGAATTTCTAATGAATTTCCGTCAATAGTGAACGGGTGTTAAAAAAAAAACTTTAATAATGATGCACTGAACCGTCATCAAATCATAAATCATTGTTGATATGATTTTTAAAATAATTGTCATAAAAATTAATAATTTTATTATATATAGTAGTTTGTGATTGAATGACTATCTACAATCCTTGAATTAAGGTGTTGCTAACATTTCTTCTGCTGTATTCATTTGTCAAGCCTGCCTCTGCTGCTTCAAACGGCCTGATTCAACAATCCAAGTTGTAATAAATATTTGCTTTTACAATGCTTAATTTTTATGTTTATAGTTGTGTTCACGTGTCCGTTCTCCCCATGGTCATGTTTTTCAAATTTTCAGGTAACAGGTTTAGTTGCCTTGAAACGTAATTGTGATTTATACCCGCATTTTTCCCCTTGCCAAGTAAGTTCCTCGTGAATGAAGCAACATATGTTCACGCAACCAAACATACGATCCCAATTCTGGTACTATGCATAAGATCCTTTTTTAACCATTTTATAAAAATCAAGATATTTAGTTAATTTTGATAAAGGTATAAACTTAGAAACAATTTACATATTTTTTTCTGGATTTTTTAAAAATTACTGGGATTCTTTTTACCTAATTAACTAATGCATTTTTTATGTACCAGAAAAAAACTAATGCAATTTTATTTATGGGTATTTTTGTAAAAAATTAATCAAAGCATTTAATAAGGAATCTTTTAAAAATAATGGTAACGTTTAAGTGCCCAAATGAAATATAATGTGATGCTAGTTTTGCATTTTAAATTACAGCACGAAAATTTTATATATTTTTTCTTTACTAATGTGAATTATTTAAAAAAAAAAATTACCAAAGTTGTGGTTTAGATGTAGCTGTTAACCTTTTTTAGGTGAATTGGGCTGATAAAATTCCAAATAAATGGTTCTATTCAGACGGTGGTGGTTATTTGGTTGCTAGGTGGCTGTTATCTATAAAAAGGTAAAAATCCTCTCAAGGAAGAATAAAGAATCATAGTTTTTTTCTTTGAATGAGTTAAGCCAATCCATTTTTGGCAGTAACTAGAAGGAAAGTGATTGGGTACATTGCCCTTTACAACAGGTGTAGTTGTTGATGTGGCAAAGCTAATGGTAGGACTGCTTTCTGAGGTCAGAGATTCTCTGTCCCAACCAGAAATCGTTAACTACATTCACTTCCAATAGGCCTCTCTCCTTCCCTTTGACACTCTTTATTCTTCCTCTTCCTTTCCCTTTCTTTCTTAACTTGTTTTCTTCTTCGGATATTAACATACAAGAACGCACCTGCATTGTTTTACCTACCATCAAACCTCCTTAGGTAGGCTAGAACCTGTTCTTGTTGTTTTAGTTTCCATGTTTCTTAATTATGGCTTTCTGGAAGTTTGACATGTTATATCATATGGTTTTTATTGATGTCAGCTTTGTTAATTGTTATAACAACAAAAAATTTGAATTGGTGTGATTTTATATAGATAGAAAGCTTTTTCCCTTGAGTACCACGCAAAATAGAAACAGTGTGGTTGAATATTGGTGTCCATTGCTAGTTTGTGTTAGTTTCTGCTTCATTTCTCCCAATTTGATGGTACAATTTTATATCGAATTTGTATCAAAAGAGAAAATGGAAGCCAAATTTTTTATTGGACAAAACTTGCAGTTTCTTAGGTGTTTGATGTGGTTCTCCAACTAGAATTAAGTTTCACCTCGAAAACTTGCGCAGACTATCGATGTGAAACTTCAATTCTAATTAAAACACATAAGAATTGTATCAAAGATTTCTCCTTTTTGATCAGGTCGAGTTCTGTTTCCAGTCCATCCTGAATGTTTGCTCAAATTTCAGCTGCATAGGATTTAATAGTTTTACGATGTGCTGAAATTTTATGGAGTGCATTTTTTTCAAAGCTGGAGCCATAGAGAAATTAAATCATTGTACGCACGCACATAACATTTTTTTAAAAACATAAAAACAACATTATTTGGGGGTAAACAAAAAAGGTTAAAAGTTGGTCTGTGCTTCCTGGCTAAATTTATGAGTTATCAATCTCAGTCAATAAATGAAAAAGACAGGCAAGTCCAACTCCAAGGCATTAAGAGTCAATGAGAAACAGGTAAACCAGGTAATAGACAGTTAGGCATAAAGTGTTTTGAGCTGCAAAATCTCATCCACAATTCCACATCCTATTAAAAGAAAGACACAATTCACCATGTTCTTGACTTGTTGGGTCAATAAATGCCAACCCTCAACCTAGAACATTATTGAGGGACATTTGTAAGTAGTGGAGATTCACATACATGTCCCGTGTTTATGGACACAGCTTGTAAGAAATCCTCTTAATCTAACTTGTTAGCCATACCCCATTCTCAGAATTATTTGATATGACATGCTTTGGACAGGACAGAAAACATTTGGCTTTTATCATTCTGAAAGGAGATGATGTGGATCATCATGAGTTATCAAATTATTGAAGTCTGCATATGTTCACAGCCCTCAGATACAATAGGTCTATCCATGGTTCTCCAATCATATACTATATAATTTCTTCGTTTAGCGTCTTTTTTCATAAGATAAAACTCTTTGCTAATGTAGTTTTTTCTTTTCTTTTTTGGCTGAGATTGCAAAAGTTCTGCAAATAACTATTAATCAAAACATACCATATGAATGGTATTAGTCAGTTTCATGTGTTACGCCACAGATCATTTTGTATCTGATTTTCACCTTCTCTTGGATGCAAGTTTGCTTACAATTTGAGTTTAATTTACAGGCATGCACTGTCAACGTAATCATTATTATACTGTCTGAACAATTAAAAGTCATTCTTATTCTGACTTTTAAAGTAGTTATTTTAAAAGCCACCAGACTTATCATATACTACAGTTTGTGATTGAATAACAGATTAAATTGCATATATTATTTATTCTTATTACGATCATCAATCATGATCAATATTGCAGGTGATATGCTAAGCGATTTGTAAATCTGATTGTCAAATGTAGTGAGTGATGAGAATGGAGAAGCCATCAATCCACAGTGCAGCAGCATCAGATTGCAAACCACTAACCACCTTTGTTCAGACAAACTCAGATGCATTCAGGGAAGTAGTACAACGTTTAACAGGTCCCTCAGAAGCAAGTGCAGCAAAAGAAGGAGATGCAACAAAGGTTGCAACTGTGAAAAGGAACACATCAAAACTCCATGAGAGAAGGAAATACATGAAGCCAAAACTTGAGATTGTTAAACCCACTTTTAATTATAAAACAGGTGCTAGTTTTCCTCCAAGCCCTGGATCAGGGAGTTCAAGCCTTCTTCCAAGCCCCACCACCCCTTCAACACTGTTCTCTCAGTTGAAAATTAATTTGGAAGATGAAAAGAAAGAAGAGTCAGTGAACACAGCAGCAGAAGAAGAGAAAGCTATCAAAGAGAGGAGATTTTACTTGCATCCATCACCAAGGGCTAAACCTGGTTATACTGAGCCAGAGTTGCTTAATTTGTTTCCTCTTGCATCTCCTAATGCAAGTGAGAAAGTATAATTTTGACCATCTGTGACATGCTACTCTGTTATGTTCAGCATGATTATCATATACCAATGTATGGGAGGCAATAGTACTTCGAGTAAGTGAAAATATGTAATATATGCCTCCTCCTATTTATTTATTACCAATTTGTAATACATGCTATTTTGAGGAGAGTTACTTAAGTACTATCTTCACTTCAAGGTTCCAGAACAATTGCTCATATAGTTTATTATTATTGTAAAAAAAAAAAAAATCTTATAATGAGTAGAACTTAGAAGTGATCAAAGGATAAAATTTAGCTACAATATCTTACATATGTTTTATATTTATTTTTAATTAAATTAGAGTTTGATTTTGGTAATTAACGCTGATATTTAATGTAGAGTTTTATTATATGAATTATCAAGGAAAAACTTTAAATAATAATTGAATAACAATAACAATAATAATAATCAAGTATTAAACAAATGTGAAAACAAATTTGCAACCAAAATAAAAATCTAAGTTCTACTTCTCGTTGGATTTTATTAGAGATGTTTAAATTTTTTAGTTCTTTTAATGAGTGTCATGAGAATATTAAATATTAATTAAGGAATTAATAGAAAAAATGCTTATTAAAAATACAGAGATTACAATGAAGTATGTTAATAGCATTTATCATATAGTTTTAAAGACACTTGTTAATAATTTTTAAATTTGAGTACAATAATAATTAGGCGTGAGGATACAAATTTAGACTTGTGAATAGTCCATTCCATTTAACTTACGGATTGAGCATATTAGGATTATGGTTATTGTATTTTTTTACTCCGATTATTTCATATAGAGATAGTAACTTTGTAGCCTTTTTAACACATGGTTTTGTGTAAGTTATCTGTTTGCTCATTGCTCAAGTAATCATTTTTGTGTTTTTTACAACTGATGAGAACAATGCATTGGAGGTTTATTGGGTACCACACAATCACACAACAATGGAGAAGAAAGAAAATGGAAAAAGAAAATAACACAGAGTTTATCCTGATTTATCCAATATGAGTTATGTTCAGTTTTTTACTATCATACACTCTTACAGTTACACTCAGATTACAAGGAAATATATAGACTTAAAAATCCTAAGTATAATAATTATTCATGCACCCAAACTCAAACTACAAATAATAAAACACGAGACCAACAACATTAATAAGCCTCGAAAAAATTCCAGCCGTGCATATATGCTAACTTAGCCCACATTTAAATATTCTTGATCTTCAAGCCATAAGTTGTTGCTAAACTTAGATGGTATGATAAACTACATTTGGGTATTTCATGATTATTATTTCCTATCAACCAAATGGAAGGACTAGATTAGATTAAGTTTGTAAAATGGATAGAGCATTGAAATACTATTTTTTAAGAACTGACGAGCCTTCTATCACTGCCAAGAAAATACCTTTTATAAAAATCTGCATGGCATTCATTGTTATTTTTCTCCTTATTTTCTTCACGAAGCTTACTGCCTCCAAGAAAACAAAAACATGGAGATTTTAATTTCTCTAATTTATATTTACGTTTGGATAGAAATTAGGAAAAGTGGGTGTCCCACAGCATTTGTAAGTCTTTTTTTTTGGGGGGGTATTAGTCATTCTCTTCTTTCATATGATCCATCATTG
Organism: Glycine tomentella; assembly: GCA_007407185.1. Classification (NCBI taxonomy): domain Eukaryota; kingdom Viridiplantae; phylum Streptophyta; class Magnoliopsida; order Fabales; family Fabaceae; genus Glycine; species Glycine tomentella. The sequence goes on along the minus strand of PYAF01004929.1, from coordinate 1,691,370 downwards.
ATGATGAGTGGCGACAACTACTGTCAGTGAAAGAATGTAATGATTGTATGTGTACCAATCCTTTCCACTCTCATCCTATCTTAATCGATAGTTTCTTAATCTTCTTGAACTAAGCATTTGTTTCAGTAATCTTAAAAGAATTTTTGTTTTAATACACTTTTAATGTAAAATTTTAAGTCATTATAAGGTAATGGGCCAATGACATGATACCTTGTAGAAAAAAATGACAAGACACTTTCTTTCTCAACGGTTATACAATAACTATTGTGGGGGTTGATTAATGCCTAACAACTACTACAGTCTAATACCTGTCCATGAAATGCGCTGTGGTTGTTGATTGATTTAATAGTGAATATTCTTATCCAAAAAAGTTCAGCGTGGTTTTCATTGATTTGATGACATCAAACTTCAATGATTGGAGAAGATACTATTAACAAATCACGAAAGAATGAGAGGAAGGAATTGCCAGTTCAGCGTCGTAACGTAGCAAAAACAATGCAGTGAGGACTGAGGAGGGCAGATTCGTGTTTGTTTTTTTTTTTGGTTATATATAAGTCAACGTATGTTTGCCACGGCTAAATGAAATCAGGTATCAGGAATCAAAATTAAAAAAAAATGAAAATGTCAATCATTTCTAATTAAGTTTTTTAATTTAATTGTTCAGTTGTTATATTATACTATAGTGAATAAGATATTATATACAATGAGAGAGAGAGAGATTTCATTTGAGTAATAGTCCATTATTACTGATTAATAATATGTTTGAATAGAAGAAAAGAAAGAGAGAAGTGAAAACATGGATAATAATATAATTTTTTCTCTTGTTTAGTTTAGAAGAAAAGAAAATTCCTCCTTTATTTTTTCCCTGTCAAACAGACCCTGAAATTAAATGGGGCATTATATAAACTATAAAGGAGCTGCAATTCGTTGTATGGACCATTTCATTTTTCATGGACCTCATCCAGATCAAGATGAAAAACTTTCCAGGAAAGATGGGTCTATAATCTAAAAGATACACAAAATTTGGTCAAGCAACTACAAACAACGTAGAAATTTACTAAATTAATATTTTGTCAATTTTGTCTCCAAGTAATTATTACTTAAAGTAGCCCTCAATAACTTGATTGGACCCATTTTCTACTAATCCAAGAGCATCTCTTAAATTTAGTGTTTTTCTCATAGTTCGCCTCCCAATTCCTCCATTGCCTTTTCTCATCATGGCAGCAAATTCCCCATAATCTATTTGCCCATCCTGCACCACAAACCTTCCATCAATACCCCCAATAAACAATTGGACACAGACAGATACATTACAAGATGAACTTTGATGATCTTATGCCTCATTACAAGAAAACTTACAATGACAAGGCATAGAATGATACTTACGTTATCTTGATCAATTTCCTTGATCATGTCATCAATATGGATATCATCTAAACCAAAGTCCTTACAAGCTTGTTGTATCTCGTCAAGGGTTATGTAACCACTGCCATCTTTGTCAAAATAGGAGAAGGCCGACACTAGGTTTTCCTCTCTCTCCAGCTTATTTAAATGAACAGTGGCAGCAATGAATTCACCATAATCAATTGTCCCACTTTTATCAATATCCGCCTGCCATTGCCAAATAAGATCTTATGTTAAAAAAATTAAAGGCAAAGCACCATATATCAAGAAAATGAACATGTTGAGATAGAATTGGAATTATTATTCCAATTTATGCGTATCTGATTTTTAACAGAAGATAATTTACCAAAAAGAAAAGAAAATGCTAATAACAGACACTTTTCAAAATACTCGTTTGTTAGATGAAATTCATGTGATCCTTATTTGGGTCAACCCACATAGATTTCACCTAATGATAGTATGTTGAGGAGTGTTACACTGTTATTAGCATTCCTATAAAAATCTTACAGCATCCATAAGATCCTTGATTTCAGACTCCATAAGTTCAGATCCTACTCGCTTCAAGCCATCTTTTAACTCATCAAACGTTATGGTTCCACTGTTGTCGGTGTCAATCATCTTGAATAACTCTTTCAGGCCACCAATTTCTTCTTCAGATAGCCTCTCAGCAATAACCTAAGATCAAGCAAGCAAAACTGTAAATGTTTTGGTATTAGGATGACATTCACATGACTCACATATGGATCACATTCAATTTCTTGTTCCCAGGAAGACTTTATGAACTCCGATGTTTAACGAACCACAGACAACATAATGATGCTCGAAGTTAAGGCTAAGGTTGGAAAGTATTTCATTTCTGCATATTAGCATTAATTTAATAGAAAACTTGGCATAGGAACAATGGGGGAAAATGACAATTTTAACAAGGAATGTAAATGAACTTCTTTCAAATTATATTTGTGTTAGATTTCCGACCTTGGTATTCTCTACTTGAAGCAACCAAAACTTCCATGAAAAGAATGGGTCAAGTTCTTTCAGAACTGAACTGAAATTAAGAAATTAAACAAAACAAAAAATCATCTAAATGATCTTATAATAAGGATGAGGCTGCCTCATGGTCCATATCCAACACTCGAACAAAATAGACTTCACAAGTCAAACCAGAGAACCAAAATTAAGAAACAGAATCAAAAGCACGTGTATAACAAGAATATATATATATATATATAAAGTAAAAATCAGCATTTATATCAATGAAATATATCTAACCAATGATAGCTGTTGAGAAATCCATTGGGACATAATGCAATCGTTTGATTCCAACCATGTAGCTTTTTCTGGCGCCTATGCATGTAATAATAACCTTGGCCTTGCTTTGATGGTAAGGGTGATCAAGAGTGAAAGTTGGGGTTTATTTATTTATTTTTACAATTAAACATATCTAGTAAAACTGAAGTCATTAATGACATGTCATAAAACAAAAATTCTTTATACAGTACTTTTCCCATGAAAATATATTAAAAAATAGATACGTGGTCAATATAGAGATTTTTACACTATTAGCCAATTAGACAACACTACTTATCAAAAGAGAAAGAAAAAAATTAGACAACACTCTTGGTATTAACTTTAATGTAACTATCATAAAAGTCAAAGTCAATGATTTTCAATGTAATGACAATCCATGATCGGTTAATAGTGTTAAAAAAAACCTTTACACTATCAATGCACTCCAATTAAATTCATTAAAAAAATTGACTCTAGTAAATCACTCCACCAGTTTCTGAAAGGAAACCAAAGCCATTATACATGAGAAACATAAATATAGTAATTATTGCATTCCTTGAATGTAAGAGTAGGTAATAGGCTAGTCGTCTTTCTTAGGAATCTAATACCTGATGGTGCATCTTGCATTCCTGCAGGCATCCCACCATGTTTTGTAATAACCTTTAGAACCAACGAACTTTTCTGAGTCGTGTTAAAAAGAATGCACAAGAAATTGACTAACTAAGAAAAGATGGCTCCCTAATGGATCTTGAAATAATTGCAATCTGCTTCAGCTGAAATTCTAGTAATAAATATGCATCTGAAGACACACAACTAAGAACTCATGGAACCAAACTTGTTACTAAAATATCCAATTCTAAATTTAGTTTCCCTGTTTCCTCATTATCTATTAGGATGAATAATTATATTTCCTTATCTGATTATAATTTGTTTCTTAAATTAGGTAGGATTTTGGTTAAAATAAATAATGGTTGGTACTCTAGGTTTTATACACATATAACATAACTTCAATACATTGAAATACATCTTCGTTATTAACAATTTATTATTTCATTCTCTTTTCCTCCCTCAATATCTAAAATCTCATAATATTCAACAAGCGCAAAGAAATTATCTAGACTTGGTAAAAAATTCTAAAGAAGCCTTACACGCAATGCCATCCTTTTCAATTTATTCATTGCAGAGAATTGTTTCAGACGTGATAAAACTGCAGAATCAAGAGGCTTATCAGGTGCAATGTTGTCATCAACAATCCATGGGTGGCCTGACATAGAAAGGCATCTCACAGTTGTTAAGCCATTCTAAGAATTGTTTGTACTTTGTAGTTTGTAGTAAACTAGTAATGTTGTAAACTTAAGTTACTTGGCTACTTGCTCATAAGGAGTTCAAGAGACTTACGGAGTACTTCATGTGCTGTAAGCCTTGTTTTTGGATTTTGATCAAGCATTTTCCGAATTAGATCCTTGGCACTGTCTGAAACGCTAGGCCAAGGCTCAGATTGAAAATCAAGTTTTCCTAGTAAAATCTGTCGGAAGATCCCCGGTTCAGATTCTGAAGGTAATAATATGCAGATCAGTAATAACAATGAAGAAACCACAAATATGCTGCTAATTGAACATATAAATAGCAAATAGTTACCGGCCCAAAATGGTGGCACCCCACTTAATAAGATGTACAGAATAACCCCTGCGCTCCACACATCTGATTCAGGTCCATAGAGCTTGCGCAAGACCTCTGGTGCGACGTAGTATGGGCTCCCGACAACATCACAAAAGGATTCACCTGAAAAGTATCTTACTGTGTTAGGCATAGGGGCATATACAGCTAGCATGTAAGCATTTCCAGTTGATCCAACAATGACTGAAATCAAAGGTAGAAAAATCGAGTTGAAACTGTAAGATGAGTCTGCATAACTTGTACTTGAATTTTAAATAACCGAGTATAGGTTCCACACGATAATTAGTGGCACATATATAGCTATTGTATAGCAGATATAAAAGGAAAAGATTCATGGGTTAAGACACCAAAAACCATGGAAGAAAATGTTGGAATTAAAAAGTTATCCATTTGAGCTCCCGTTCCTTTTTTGACCCATTTTAACCCTGCTCAGATCAACTAATCAAGTTCATTCTCACACAACACCAAGCCTAATCTAGAATATCCCTTGGGTGAGAGGTAAAAAATTGTGATTTAAGGGCTGACATATATCTCCCTAAAGATGATTAATTAGAAATAAAATATAAAATATAAAATAAAAAGAGTAAAGAAAGAAAGAAAGCATCCACAGTCGCACAGCAAGCAACCCACCAGGCTTGTAAAAAACAGACAAGCCGAAATCAGTGGCTTTAAGCTTAGCATCCTCATCAATAGTATCAAACAAGAAATTCTCAGGCTTAAGGTCCCTATGCATGACCCCAAGCGAGTGACAAGCCTCAACAACCTCAACAATCGTCTTTATCAACCTCGCCGCCTGTCTCTCGCTGTACTGTCCCTTCTGCACGATCCTGTCAAACAACTCTCCACCCTCGCACAACTCCATGACCAGGTGCACGGCCGTCGAATCCTCGTACGTCCCTTCGATGCGGACAACGTTGGCGTGTTCCGACAAGTGGTGCATTATCTGAATCTCCCGCCACACGTCCTCGTAGTCCTCCTTGCACAGCAGCTTCCGCTTCGGAATCGACTTGCACGCGAACTTCCCACCACTCGCGCGGCGCGTGCACTCGAAGGTGGTCCCGAATTGGCCCTGCCCGAGCTTCCGCCCAACCTCGTACACCTCACGGATGTTCTGCGTGCGCTGCGGGAGAACCCACGCCGCCTTCAGAGTCACCACGTTTGTTGTTGTCGAATTCGAACTAGATTTCGCAGCCATTCTTGTTGTCGGAAAAGGAAAAAAGGAGATTGTATTGTATCAGCCTATCAGGTGGTGGTTAATTGGTTATAGTAGTAAGTTACAAGTGGGAGCGATCGTGTTTTTCGGAGCCATGGTTTGGTTTTGAATGTTTTTGATTGGTTTCTCTCTCTCTCTCAATCGAAACAAATTTGGGGAACTGAACTGTTAACAGGTAACAACAAGGTCAAGGTGCATTGTGTTTACTGCTTTTTGTAACTATGGGCTGGTCATGTTAGACTTTGAATTGAATGAAGGACATGTTGTGGTATTATTATTATTTTATTATCATTAATCAATAAAATAAAAAAAGCTCTATTTGTCTAAAACTTACACAAAAAAACATGTTTACTAAGTATATGTTAAGGAGTATATTACTTTTTTTTATTATTACACATTATTGCTTTATAGTAGTATTTCAATTTTCGGACTAGGGAGGTATCTTCGTGGAGCTAGCTACTTTTGCTCTTCCATGGTGTATTTTCTTTGGGGCACTTGTAATTGATGTTATTACATGCCTCATTATCTTAAAATGTTAAAAAAAATGTTTTTAAATGAATAAAAATATACTTAATTATGTGTTAGTCACTGTCACTGGTTTTTAAAATAGCAATACTTACTTAAAAATGGAAAAGATACTCATGAATTCTAAAGAAGTCTACAAAGTACAGAGAGTTGAGAGAGAGAGAAAAATGTATGAAGACATATTTAAACGTTATCCTTTTATCAAAGACCCCATATTTTAATTATTAAGCTGCTGATGTCACTTTTTTCTTCTTTTATATATCTTAATTAATGACGCATGCAAACCGTAGGTGAGAATTTTAAACTTCTTGAAAGAGCCATCATAACTCTCCCATACCACGACGAGCTACCCTGTACCTGGTAGATAAAAACATTTTAACCTTGTTTTTGATAGATTACCACATGAAAAGTAAACATGAAATTATTCAATTATTATTTAATTTTTGCTCACATGAGAAGAAAAAACACATAAAGAAAGGAAGGAAGCTTTCAAATTTATTTTGATAGAGACAATTTTTTATGTTTTCTTCATATGATAATATAATACAATTTTTACATTTTATTCAATGGCAACTTGAGATAAACATTAAACAAAAGAGTTTTCATGTCCATAATAATTTAATTTGGATTGGATTGCTTAGCAAAGAACAACAAACTTAATCTAATAATCCTATTATATTTGATTGGATTAGATCTAAAATTAGATCAAATACAACTCAATATTAATCATTTATATTCGATCTTAGGTAATGTATTTCTTGCCCAAAGAACGTATATGACCTCTTCTTTTCCCGCTCACCCAAAGAAAGAATAAAAAAGTAAGGTACAGGGCCTAATGATAATGATAATAGGAGTCAGAATTTTTTTTCTATACGCGAGTGCATGTAACATCAGTAGAACCACATGACCTCGAAAGAGGTTGAAAAGGAAATAGGACGACGACTGTAGAATGCAATTGATCGCAACGAAACGAATACAAATGTTTATACTTTATAGTTAGGACAAAGGCTTCTAACGTATCCAATGGAGGGGCTTTTCTCAGAGGCAGTATTTCGTTGATTTGTGCACTCAGTCACGTGCCATTCATCTCTTTGCCATTATCGCTACGCTATTCATATGCTCAAAACTTCAAATAAAGTAATGACATAAACAGTTTTTTTTTTTAACTTACTTTCTACAACTTGGCCTATTTACAATTTAAATATGCATTATGCCATGATGGGCATTTTTGTTTTTACAGGGATGTCGTATCCACTTTAACTCTCTAGAGTAATTTTTTTCTACGCACGTGAGTCCACCTGCCGCCATTGGGTCAGGTATTCATAATTCAAGGATAATAAATAGTAACGATACTAATAATTTAT
>PYAF01004929.1:1665814-1683800 GCA_007407185.1 Glycine tomentella | reverse complement strand
ACAAAGAGAAAAAGCAATGCTACAAAAGAGAGCTTGAAATACAGGCTGAAGTCCATATTAACCCGGACTATGCATTAGACGCTACCTCTAATTCCTAAAGCAGGGTATATAAATTTTTATTTTTCAAAGATCTCCTTTGAAAGCAATAATCTTATTCGATGTACACTAAATTTGAACACTTCTTTCAATGGAATTCAAACCTTAGTTAATCACATTGTGAAAGACTAACACCTCCCCCTAGACCGAATCCGTCAATAAAATTTTAATGAGTTTAACAAATGCCCTATCATCATAACAGATGCAACAATCATTCACTTTTAGATGACTATTATAAAAGTGAACAAATTTATAATATATATATATATATATATATATATATATAAACAATACTTTGAAAAAACATTTACACTGATATATTATTCATTCAATTTTACTTAGTAAAAAAAATGTTAAAAACAGCGTCGAGGGATTAAGTACGTACCATCAGCTACATTGTGTCATCAAAATAAAGCATAAGTTAATCGTTAATAACGCCCGAAAGATCAGATGTACTATAGAAATTTTACAATAGCAACTTATCCCCCAACTAAGGTTTAAGCACATATTTTCATGACTCACTCGAACTAAAAAGTTTAATAAAAAAAAAACTACCAGAAGAGCTACCAAAAGGAGCATAATTTTTACTTAACAAAACTAGAAAAATTATCACTGAAAATACCATTGACCTAGTGACCTACCTTAAAACCAACTGTACTGTAAAAGGCCAGGGAAGAATATCAACAATTTGCAGCTCACTGTGGGTGACATTCTATTTGTGGTTGGAAAAGGATTTCACTTCATAAGATTGTTAACACTGTACAATATCTAAACCCAACACTCTATGAGAGTAGCAAAAGAAAATGGTTATAAATTAGAATCCTTAAGTTAGGATTTATCTCGACTCGATGTAGAGTCTATTTCATTGTCAGCATGCCATATACAGTATTTGATATCTCCAATAACTGCTGCTCCATTCTATCCCTCGATGTAAATAATTCCATGAACATTTCCTGTGAGAAAAATATTATACGATAATTATTAAACTGAAAAATATAAAAATTGAGAAAATATTATACACACACATGTAACACTATTGACATCACCTGATACAATATCAATGAATTGTCAAGGTCTGACTTTGAATTAACAGTCATAGAAGAATCAGGGGTCACATTAGGTTGATCTTCCTTTATCTTTGGCACCGACTCCAGCAAATTGCTATAATAATGAGAGAAAAAAATTAGAGGGTTACTGAAATAAGAAAAGCAACATTTTTTCCTCCTTTATCTTTTTTGCCCTGAAAGGGAGCATGAAATGGTTTTAAAGAATATAATTTTACTTGTATTACCTATTCATGTTAGTAAGTTCTACACCATGCAGCTGAGTTGGTAGGGTTGAGTTCAGATCTTGAAATACAACCTCTTTCGGAACATTAAGCAGCTCCGGATTCCCAAACCAAGGCGCAAGTTCATTTCCCTGAATATTGTCTGTGTTGGTGCTTCCTAGCCAATCCTCCCAACCTACTGGAGGATAACTTGAAGTGGTGTCTTCTCTCAATTTTCGCACATCACTCAATTTATTGGTTATTTCCATTAGCTGTTGCTCAACTTTAGTTTTCCAAATCAACATGTTTTCATGCATGCCCTGTCAATATGTAAAGCTACAGTAAGCCATATAATACTATTAAGGCCTAAATAAAAATTGATTAAGCACTGAAACAGTAACCCCCCCCCCCCCCCCCAAAAAAAAAAAAAAAAAACAAAAAACAAAAAAAGTTACACAATCATTAATTAAGGAAGTACATTAAAAAAAAAGAACTAATAACAGGGTCTATATTCTTGAAAAGTGAAAAAATGTGGAAATAAACTTGCTTAGATACCTGCACACCCTTCAAAGAAGTCATAATCTCAGTTACACGCTGCTCAGTCATAGCTTTCCAATTCACAAAACTTTTCTGTGTCTCCTGTCAAGAAATATCAAAATAAAAGTTCATAAACTTCTATTCAAGACAACAAACCATTGAATTATTAAATTATTCACCTCCATCAAACACATTTCACTTTTTTCTTGCTTCTTGGCAACGAGCTCTTGCATGTCTCTGCTATGCAAATGAACTTATTAAAACTGAACATATAATAGTAAGCATACAAAATTATTTATGAAATTTGAGTTTCCAAGTTCAATACTTTTTCATCTGGGCCATTTCAATTTTAAGCATTTTCAGTTCACCAATATAAGGGTCTTGCACCCCAGTCTCCTGGTGAATCTCATCCAAATTAGCACTCTCCAACCAATACTCCATGATTCCCTTGGTGTTGAAACAACGACGGAACCGCTCAGTTCCTCCAGGTGCCACTTTACCATCAATGTGCTTCAGTAAGTGGTCTAACAGTCCAGTATCACCAATGTGTTTACGGGCAGCCATTCTTAGTGCAGGGCGGGTAATTGGATTTTCAAAAGTTGCACCTTCACCCTTTAAGACCTCCCACATGCTTTGCTGAGCCAAATCATACCTACATTACATTACATTAGTGTCTCAACTTATTATATGTTAGAAGATAGTAACAAGTAACAACACAAAGAATATCATAAATCATTTACCTCTTAGCTGACCATCTGTCTCTGCTTTCACACTTCTTTGTTTTGGGTGTGCCACTACTTTGCCTCGCACACATATCTGCTTTGATCTCTCTAAGACGATTACGGCTAAGGCGTTTTCTTTTCTTAAAATTTGGCATGAAGATAGGTTTAACTTTAATGGTTTCTTCTTTATCTTTTGATCCCTCTACTGTAGGAATACTGGAAGAAAGTCTACTTCCATATTCCTCTTGCTGACCAATGAACCTGACTTGATGACAAACACCCAAATGTCCCATCCCTGCAGCTCAGTTAAACTCTCTTAAGTGCTCTGTTGGTCGTTCACAACTTCTGTAAACTCTATCAGCTGCATTCCTGCATTAAAAAGCATTAAAATAACAATTCTTTTAATCAAATATTCCAGAAAGTATGAATCCAATATTTGCATCATGGCATTATCATTTAAAAGAATCAAGTGGAACCAAAAATGCTTGGAGCAATGGCATTACCTTGATGTGTAATATTATATCCAATGGCACACAGTACGCCATATAATGTAATTATAAAATTCAATCAATTCAGTATGAAGCAGAAAAGGAAATACAGGATGACAATTCAATCCATGGATTGAAGCCAGAAAGTTACAACTAACTGAGTCTTGACTAATATAAATAGGCTTGTAAGTCAGTGGCTCGGTACCTAATGTAACTACTCATATTACAATCAATAACAAAAACTCTCTGATTCTTGTCAATCTAATATGATATCAACCGTTCCTCCTCCTCCACCACCACCTTTTTCTGTACACCTATCACCACTCATCCTCCAACTCTGGATTCTACTTCGTTTTCTGTTCCGGTAACAGCTCCAATGACTTTCTCTCATCAAATCACAGAGAAGCTCGATGACAAAAACTTTCCCTTATGGTGTCAACAAATTGAGCCAGTCAATAGCTCAATCATAATGCATGCATTTGGGGGTTCAAAGTTGTTGGAACGCAATAAAGCTGCAAGTAGTCATCAGCATGCTTTTATGGATTGGTTTGCCTTGTGATTAGATTATTCAGGTAAATCAATGACATGAACTCAGTTTCTCAAACTACAACAACTTTTCTGAATTATCTCTTCATCTTTTACAAAAGATGGCCAGTAAAATTAACAGAAATATGAACCATACCCATAATGATCTTCGGACTACTTCCATGATAAGTCATGTTCCCAAACCCACATGCATAATGATTAGGAAGAGAAAGAGAAGGAATTACTGAAAGGAGTGTCCAAACTCCAAACAGATTCTTAGTATTTGCATTACATATTCAAAAAGGAAAATAGGTAAACAATCCCAATGATGATCAAGTGCTAAGTATTTCCAACAATCAAAACAGAAGGCTAAAAATAGAACGACCCGAGCAGTGAAAATTGGTTTAATTGAACAATAGAATTTTCAGCCACAAAATCATTCAAGGGGTTCGTGGCTTATAAATCAAACAGTAGAATACTGAACAAAAAACAACCACAGTCCACAACAATAATATCTTAGGTTAAAAAAGAAAAAGTGTGACTTAACAAAAACAAATTGGCATCGCTAGGAAATCACGGAATGTAAATACCACAGAAAAGTACAATCTAAACGGGAAATTACCGGAAAAATAAAACCGATTCAAAGATAATGCACCCCGATCGCCGATTAAGAGTGCAATCAACAAGGAAACCTCAGGAATGAAAGTGATTTGAGCGAAAACGACGAAGAAGAAGAAAAAAGAAAAAGAAAAAGGGGTTTTACAGTGGCAAACCGAGGAGGAGAAGAGGCGGACACAGTGCGAAGAAACCAAACCAGCGACTTCTTAAGCTAACGTTACTTCCAACGAATTACTAACGCATGGCCACATACCTTTCTTTTCTCACTTTTTAAATACTAAAACTAAACCCTAACCGCCAAACCCCACAAAACCCTCGAATCATTAAAATTTAAAACATTGTTTTGTTAGGCCCCATTCATGTTCGTTGTGAGTTAATGATTTTTTATTTTAAAATATATTTTTGAAATGAAAAGTATTCGGTAAATTTGAAATTTAGTTGACTTTCCATATCTTATCAAACTGATTTTGATCCAATCTCATAAACAACAAAAATATCTCTTGAATTATGTTGTTGATTTTAACCTAATCCTTAACCCTTCACACTGTTCTTTCTCGTTGATGTTTCTCTTCCATCGTTCATGTGATGTCATGCTGTTACTTATACATGTAGCTTGTCCCACTCAAAATGATATATATGGTTAGCGTTGGTAAAATAGGCTTGATTTGTCGGACCAGTTCGTTTAATTCGCGAAAAAATCTGGGCTGAATTGATAATATCGCTGATCAAAAGCGAGACGGGCCAAACGCGGGACGGGGTGAGTCAGTCCGTCGGATCAATATTATTTAAATATTAAAATTAAATAGATATATTTAAAATATTTTGAAATAGGTATTTTTTTAATTTATACTCTTTTGCACTCCTATTCTAATTAACTTCTAAGTTTTAATATCAAAATGTTTATGATAATGATACTTTCAAATAGTCTTTCATTACTAGCATATTACACTTTGGGCAATTTACATCCATAAATTCTATTTGCAAATGGTGTAATTTTGTGAATTATCACATGATATCATTTATTTAACATTAGTTTTATATTATTTATTTTTATTTAAATTTTTATTTTTTTAATTATCACATTTGTATTTTTTTATAATTTTTTTTGTATTTTTAAAAAATTAACTTATTTATTTTTTATGCGGGCTAACCCACATCAAAGCGGGGCGGACTAACATTTCTATCCCACTTTCAAAAGTGGACCAGCCCGCCCCATCTCGCATTTTTGATGGGCTGGACCAGGTCGTCCCATTTTTTGCAGGTTGGCCCGCTTTACCAAATCATATATGACAATCCAGTTACGATATGTTGTCATATATGTCATTTTGCATTAGGAATTCACACTTTCCATCATTTTTTAAATACTATTAGACAATAAAGAATTTAAAGTTTATAATATTAATAATTTTTAATTACATTTATAGATTTAAAATAAAAAACATAAACAATATTAGGTAAGGATAAATTTATTTATTTTATCATAACTTTACAATTAAGTTAAATTAAAATGAAAAAAAGTTGCATGAATAAGAAAAATGGGATAGTTTTTTCCGTAAAAGAGTGTTTTTAAGGATATATAAGATTGATTTAATAATTAAGAAAAAAGTGAAAGAGAAAAAAGGTCACAAATTCGACTCTTATTAATAAAAATTAATAAATTAATAATTAATTTTTTCTTATAAAAAAGTATCTTTCATCAACTATAATCCTTTAACAAAACTACATTTAATACTTACATTTTTTTTTTTGTTCAAATATGTACACAAAAATAAAAGATAGAAGATGGAAATAAGATGGTAGAGTTTGATATAATAGAGTAAAGTTGCAAGTGCTGGTTCCATAACTTCAAATTTCCATCTTTTGGTTTGAAGTAAAATAGATTTTTAAAACATAAAAAATATTATTTCTCACATATTTGTGTTAAACCAAACAATACAACATATCATTTTATTTATACTCTATTTCCCCTTTTTCAAATTATCTTTCTTTTATTTTATCTATTTCATTTCTTCTCTCACTAAATCAAACACATCCTTAATTTTTTAATTTATTTTTATCTATGTATTAATTTATAACATTTTTCTCTTTTAATAACATTTAATTGTAAAATTTAAACAAATTAAAAATAAATAAAATGATTAAATATTTATTAATTTTTTTGAGTGAGTTAATGGTAGATTCAAAACTCAATGCATGTTTGTTTTTGCGTTCACACAAATTTTGCAAGTGTCTATTCGAAGTGAGGCATCGTAGCTTTTGTGTAAAACCTCCAATTTGACGTGTTTTTTTATTTTCCTGTATAGGATGAAATTCCAAATACACGGTCAATCCAGCACGCAACTTACCATGAGTTGGATTTAGTTGAGTTTTTAAAACCAATACAAAAGGCAATTGTTATTCATACCTCCCTCTTTTAATGATATAACACCTGTTGTAATTTATACCTCCATTGAATCTTGCTCTATCGTCTCTTCTCTCTCGATTCCACCCACTCCATGCCAAGCATTTCTGGTTTATTTTAAACTTGATTGAAGGTTTTCCCAATTTAAACTCCAACAATGCTCTCAATCATCTTAGGCACAATGATAATGTTGCGAATGTGAGTCCTCATTTGCTTTTGGCTTTTCACCAGCTGGAGTCCTCGTGCAGACAAGTTCGCCAATGGAGCATGTTGCGAATGGTTGAGTAACAGGTGCCTGCATCAAGGGAGCTATAAATTACAAAAGGGTTATTGATATGCACAAATAACCATACTACTACCGACTGTGTATACTCTCCATTAATAAAAAATTCTAGCAGGAGAAAGATACACACAAACAGAAAAAAAGTTATACACTTCTTTTAACCACTCAACCTCCTTTTATTGTATCTTTCTTCCAGTACTCAAGAAGATATACTCACTCACTTTTCATTTTCCTCTCGTAATTAACAAAATACCATTCTTTCACATATTAAATTGTCGTAGATTTACACATTTAGAATCAAAATAATCATTTATCTAAATACACCAATGACAATGGTTGAGACAAACTCATAAGGGTGTGAAAAAAATGGTTTGATAAAGAAACCAAACTGATCCGTTTTAATCCGTTTAGTTTTAAATCAAAATAGACAAATTATTTTAGAAAATCGATTCAGAATCGAATTGGTGTTAAAAAATTGGTCCGAAGCGAGATGGTTTGGAACCAGATTAAACCGATTATAACAATGAACCAGATTAAACCACTTTTGTATAACTATTTTTTTCAAACCAGTTCGAGTAAAAACCAGTTTGATTTCGATTCAGTTACAAAACATTTCAATCCGAACCATAATCGATTTATTTGCACACCCCTGCGATACTGATCTGTCCCATGCACGCTTTTGGACGCTATAATAACGATAAACCCTTCAACTTCTCCGACTCACAGAAAAGGCATTTCTTATGATCAATGGAGGAAAGAGAAGAATGCCTTGCTTCAGCTTCAGCCAACCCCTCCGATGAAATCTGGGCCAAGTTTGTTAATAATCACTTGACATCTTCAATTTCATTCTGGGTATCCACAATCACACTCGCATTTTACAGATACCAAATAAAGTTTCAAACTTGCATGTTTCCATTTCTTCCCCTCCCCTCCCCTTTTATCGAATTTAACTTTATTTCTTTAAATAAACGGAATCAGATGATAGGATATAAAAGTTTTTTCTTTTTAGTTTAATGGCCAAATTCACATTTTGTGGAATGATAGTTGTGGATGTCATTTTGGGGCTTTGATTAATTGAAAGGAAGTTGTTAAACGCACTCGTTATTATTGAATATAAAACTAACAAATTAATATTTGTCGATTAAAAAAATTAAACAATGATTGCAAAGAAGAGAGACATGAAGGATAAATAAAGGAAAAGAGAGAAAGTCCATGTATGATATTAATGATCCTAATTTAAAAGGTGGTGTTGTCTTCATGATGACAACAACTTGTAGGTTTGGATAGAAAAAGGAGTTGGGCATGTGTCTGTTAGGTTGAAGTGGGTGGTAGGAAATGGAGATGATAGTGATATATATAGCTCACAATCTGATTATGAACCATTCGTAATCAACCATTGATACTCAATTATAGTGACCGGAAACAAGTTTATTGTTGAATTTCTGGGCAAATAAGTGGAGAATTATAAGGTGTGGGACCCATCCCTTTTTATTTCTCTCCTCCCCTATTTCCCCTCTAATATACTAATAATTACTAATTAGCAATTAATATGTATCTTAAGAAATGAAACACGTGTTATAGGAGCAGCTAGAGCCGAGATACCAGCTAAAGATGACAAATGATCAAAAACTTAGAGTTAAGAATTGCCATGAGATGGGCCAAACTACAACCATAGTTGTATGGTTCCAAACATGGAAGGCTCACTTGAAGATGAAAACGAAAGAGTTAGGACTAAGGAGTATCACGTGGGACTTTTCTTTACTCCTAATTTAACCTTCTGGAACACTTACTGATGCACTTCATTTGACAAGTCCATAAACATATCGAAGTTATAATATTTATTACAATTTATCCCATTTTTATAAAAAATTTAAAAACAACCCCCCAAACGATAATAAAAAAAATAACCCTTTTACATAAATATGCATGCCGTGTCTGCTGCTTGCAACACTCTTCACCAAACTCTTCTCTTTTCTCTTCAATCACACACAACACACGCCCTTCTCACTCTCTTTTCAGTTTACTTCTGATATTTAAGGTGGTTGCAAGACACATGCATAACCATTCATTCATAAAATAATGGTTAACTATTCAGGATTGTATCCATGTCACACACTATCCTAATTGTAAATAATAATTCATTTTATTCTACTTATCATTTAAGATTATACACTTTTTTTTAAAAAAAAAAAAAGACAACCTTGTTAGACCGTTTGGTTGTTATTATAGACTATTGAAGTGAAATTTCAATTCCAATTAGAAAATAACACTAAAAATACTTATATATAAAACTACATCATATCCAAATTCCTCTAAAAAAAACCATATCTAAATTTTTTCCTTTAAAAAATAATTAATCATATTAAATTTCATGATATAACAATCTTATTTAAGTTAAATCAATGACTAACTATATATAGTATGGTGGTAAGTTGAAACTATACATTTATTATTTAGTTTTTTAATTGCAAAAGGGCTCGTATCATTTTATTAATAACTTTGCAAACTAGTATAAAATAGAGACGTTACGTTCTTGCAAGAAAATGAGTGACTTGATTTATTTTTTCTGCTGATCAAACTCATTGTAGAGTTTTTTTTATATGATTAAGATGATGTTTACAAGAGGTCAAGATGAGCCCTAGTTCAGAAGTGTTATGTTATTGGAATGAAGCAAATCCTACACGTGCTTGCAGTCAATTTCGAAGATGCATGACATTGCTGAGACCTTTATCGACGATCCAAAGTGATGGCAACTAGCATAGCTGATGCTTCGATCTCTGCTACAGGGGCTGCGCCTATATGAACTGAAGATCTCGCAGTAATGAGTTCACCTTCTGAGTTCCTGAGGACCGCACCCATACTATAAGGCTTCTCTTTAAAAACTAAAGCGTCAATATTACATTTCAGTGGGATAGTTCAAATTATGACGATTTGATCTCCACTGTAAAATAACATCTTTCGCAGCCGAAAATATATATAAAGTGAGATAGATTATTAAGAGGAAAGAAAAAAGGAAAAAATCATGCAAATTAAACTGACATTCTAACAAATAACAAATTGATATTTATCGATAAAAAAAAAAAAAAAAAAATCTTTCGGGGTCCCTGAAGACAGTGATGCAGGCTTTTTCATATTCTCCCTTGTTTTCTCATTTCGCCTTCTCCATATACACCAAAAGCGGATGCAAAACTAACTTGTTTGTCAAAGTTGGTTTATTTTTCTCATATTGATGTATATTATTCCCTTCATTGTATTAGATCCATGTTTATTGTGCAGGGGATGTATAATTCTGCCATTCTTCTATTCAAGTTGATGTATCCCTTATACTCTTGCTAAAAATGTCTGCTTATAAAAAAAATTGAAAGAAATTATAAGGTTAGACTTGTACACGTAATCATTATAATAAAAATTGAATTTTGTTTCCTTAATTTGTGTTCAAAAACCCAAGTTCGCATTATATTCTTTAATGCGAAATTTTATAACATTAACGATTTGCTTATTATACAAAACAATTAATAAAAAAAAAGTGCTTAAAATTAAAAGTGTGAGAAATTTATTGTAGATCTTTACTAGCAACACTTCCTCTAATGTCAAATAAAAATAACATATTTAAATGTGTGTGCAAAATAAAAAAAAAAATATAAATTATACAGTCGCGACCAAGACAGAGAAAAATTTATTAAAACTATTAAGGCGAAGATTCTGTATTATTTTATGTCTTCACCATAAACAACTAAAGAAATTAATGTGCCAGGGCAAAGAAGAAACCCTTACACAATTAACATGCCCATGACAGTGTATTAAAACGAAAACACCAAATTTCGTACGTCAAAATCGTACAATTAAGGCTAGTTGGCAAATATATATATCATGATAAGCACTTGTAATTGACATAAAATTTAAAATAAAACGAAGTTTTTCAACAATTCATGATTGAAACCAAAATCATCTGAAAATTTCTAAAAAAATGTAATTAAAGACACCACCTTATTAAGCCTAGTTGTTAACCTCAAATATTCATATTCTTGGCCTTACAAAAAGACACACATCATTGTTACTAATAGGTGGAGTAACTATAGTAGCAGTAACAAAACCCTTAGCTTTGCAGCAACAAGTTGGGTTACTTTTCATTCCTACATTGCACCACAGGCACACACACACATTGACTCACTAATTAACATTCCCATTGGTTGTTGACAAAACATGCACTTCTTGTTGCTCTTGTGGTTTCAACCATTATTCAGGGTTTCATGGAAGCAGCATCTTCATGAGGCTGAGAGGTGGAGCAATGGAAAGCTCCAAGTTGACTTGAGGAGAAGCTTCCTCTATGGTGTCACCACTGCTGCTACTTGAGTCTGCACCACCACCAGCTGAATAATCATCATCAGCGCTAATATGCACCTTTGAATTGAGAAAGACATTAAAATAATGGATGCGGGGGATGCTATTGGTGCTTGTGGTGGTGGCCATAGAATTATTTGGTGGAGTACTTGTGGTGTTGGTGTCTTCCTTGAATGGTTTATGGGTTACAGGATCGATTCCTAGGGCATAGAGGTAACGCTTGAGGTGGCTTTTCCAGTAGTTCTTGATCTCGTTATCTGTTCTTCCGGGTAAACTTGTAGCTATTTGAGACCATCTGGGAAATCATAATGATTAACGACATGCACAAAAACATCATCAACCCATTTCAGAATTTCTCTTTGAAAATCTTATTAAGTAGAAGAATCATATATTTAATTAAAATCATTTAATGGAGTGTCACTCTTAATCTAACTCAAACATTGCTCGGTTAATTTACACTACTTTTCAATTAAAATTAGAGTAACTCAAGTCATGAACACTAAATTCTTGCACACTCCAAAAAGGCTTTTGAAAATCTACACCCATATATACAAGTTTTTCGCAAATTATTTTTGTCAACTTCAATTTCTCGTGGAATTGATAAAATTAAACAAATATTTAGTCGACACTTAGTATTATATGATGTGAATGTGACAGTTCAGAGAACTTAATTGGTTTGTGTTCATACTTGTTTCCAAGTAAGCTATGGAGGTGAATGATGAGGTTACTTTCTTCTTCAGTAAAGTTCCCTTTCTTGAGATCGGGTCTCAGGTAATTCGTCCATCTGAGTCTGCAACTTTTGCCACATCGAAGCAAGCCTGTGCACATAATCAATTCATTAGTTAATTAGAACTATATATACATACATATATTTGTTCATGAAAGGTACATTCAAAATTGACCTAGCTATTAAAAAAATTGGCCTGGCTATTTAGTGAGAGAATTCAAGACAAAACTAGGATGCACTTTCATAGGTGTTTTTGGAACTTTTTTCATCAGAATTGAAGTTTTATCATAGTAATCTACACTGGTCTAGTCTATGTAAACTTTAATTTACAACATATTCATCAAAATGAAATTTTAATTCTGATCAAAGAACAATACAAAAGTATAATTCTAATTAAACTCTAAAACTCCAATACCTGCTGCTTTGGGAATGGATTTCCAATTGCCTTGGCCATGAAGGTTGATGTAGTTGATGAGGAGTTCATCTTCCTCTTTGGACCAAGGTCCTTTTTTGTTTATTTGCTCTTTATCAGAGCAAGGAGTTCTACCCATTGGGTGAGTGAGTGAGAGAGTGAGATTTGTGGGGAAAGAGAGAGGGAAGAAAGAATATAAATAGGGGGTGTGATTGACTCCTTGGGGAACTTCTTTAATTTTTTCTCATAATATATAACATACTATTTGACCCAGTTGGTGAGAAAGGACAAGTAGTTACAATTAAGTTTGTGCTCATAATAGGTAGGTAGCACCACTTGTTTTTGTCTTGCAACTCCTTTTTGCTACTCTCCCCAAATTTGTTTATTTGCATTTCCAGCCCTTCTTTTTCTTTTATTCATACTTTCACATCCGCTGAAGGTTCTTAATTTTATGAAAGGATTAAATGTGTTATTAATTTTTTTTAACCTATATACTTAATATTTTTAATTTTTATATATAAAAACACACCTGTTGTCAAGGGTCTGGTCTGTTCATTTTAAATTACTTTCCATAAAGATACATTAGTTTTCAATCAAAATTTATGATTTTCAGTAAATTAAATTTTCCACACAATGTCTTTAAACTGGTTTGTTGTATATATTTTACTTTCAAGACTTTTTCTGTTTTTTTTAGATTTCCACACGGCTCCACGCTCTACTGTGCCATCGCAATGAAACTCTGGTCAAATTGGTTCAAATGCCAACGAAGATATCATGAACCAATTAAAGACATACTTATATATCAATATTATAAAAAAAATTCAAAGTAAACATACCCCTAAATTGCTTTGAAAAACCGCCTAAGTTAATTTTTTTATTATCTAATTTAATAGTAGCAATGATGAACTTAGAGCACTTTATCATTACAATTAGACAAGAGTTTTATATTTTTAACAATTAATAATTTTTAATCATAAATAAAAAGTGTACTGGTAAGTCTTCCACCATCTCATTCAATGTCATTTAGTGCTCATTTATAAAAATGATTATTTATATTGATTCTATACTAAAATATTTAATTCATTTGACTAAATTATATTTATTGCATAAGTGATTTTATTTTATTGTACAATTGTAACTGTATTTCTTACATTTATTTCATTTGACTAAAAAGGGTATTATTCCATACTTTAATAATTTCTTAATACTGACATATAATTTAAGACATTCCAAAAGCTAGCAACACATAAAATGAGAGAAATTAAAGGGGTATATTGTTAACATTTTTTTATATATTTTTATTCAAATTTTGTTTCTTAAATAGTTTAAGATCCTATAAAAATATTTAAGTATAAAAAAAATAGTCAATTAACAATTTAATGGATTCAACTAAGGTTATCTCAATATTGAATGTTGTTGCTTACTGATAAGTATCATATTTTAGTAAAATGAGGGTTATAATATTGACACTTATCTTTTGATTTCAGTAAATTTGTTGATTAATTTGTTCTAAACCTAGTTGTTTTATATTTTGTGTAAATATAGGGTGTTATTCATATTTTGGAAGATTCATCCACTCAAATCTAGTGTTTTGATAAGTTTTAATGGTATCTGGAGCATTCAAGCAACCAAGACAAGTACAAAGGGACAAAAATGTCAAATTAGGAAGATTCAAGAAGCAGACTCGCCCAGAACTTGCCCAAGCTAACACCTTTCTTCATTGTTGAGTTTTTAACTCGCCCAAGCGAGCAAAACAAGCACAAAACACTTGCCTGGGTGAATGGCTTTCCTAACCCCGAAGCAATTAACTCGTCCAAGCGAGTGAAACAAGGGCAAAACACTTGCCTGGGCGAATGGGCCTGACCTGCTTGCCATTTCCTATAAATAGTCATGCAAATGAAGGACTGAAAAAGGATTTTGGAGAGAAGAACATGAGGAACACCTTGGAGCCTTAGAGAGAGGTGAGAGAAAAGAAAAAAAGGAGTGAAAACTCTGCAGAAACGGACTGGGATCGCCTCCTTCGTCATGTTTTCTATTAATCTCTTGCTCTACCCCATGATCGAGTAGTTTCTCCAAAGGATTGGATGTAATCTTCTTACCCTTATGTATCTCTTTTGATATTTGATATATGTATAAATCTTTTCTACTCATTCTGGTAATTTCATTTTGTTCTTAATGTTTTATTCTACTTGATCACTAGTTTCATGAAATTAGATTCTAAGCTTGACTGGAAAGTACCCTTCGAATTTGAACTAAATGATTTTACTCATTACGTTACGTTTGTTAGGAATAGAGCATAACGTTTTGATTGCAAATAACACACAATTATGATTGTAATGCTGAGTTATTTACTTCATATGCGAGAGATTGATATTCGGTAAATATTCTTAGGATTCTCGAATGCAAGGGATCGATTCGAGGTGAATTAATGTGTGCATCAACAATGCTAGAAAATTATTCATATAAGTTAAATGTTAATTAGATACTGAGGCTATGAATGATAAAACTCAATCCTACGTTCTCATAAATTAATTAAATTCAATTTTATTAGTTTTCGTAATTTTTTGTTATTTCCGTAAACTCATGAAATTCCGCTTACACTTATTGTACATAAATAACTGTTAAATTTTATTTTGATTAACTGAGTAGCTCAAATCCTTATGGAGGCGATCTTTTATAAATTGTATAACCTGCAACGACAATTGACACACTTACCAAAATTCTAACACTTACCAGAATTATTTCAAGTTAAGTAATATTTGCTTAAAAAAATTACCATTAGAACACATGACTTAACATTACTTATACAACCACAATTATTTATATAAAGTTACGTTGCTTAAAAAGCTGTTAAAAAGATTTTAAAAAAGCTGCAAAGGAGAGAAATTAATGTATTATATAACCCATAAAATTAAGTTACACACTTAATAATTTTAACATTAAAGTAATTTTTTGGTGTAAAATACTTATTATGTGATATTATAAGATTTATAAAATTAAGATAATTAACCGCATGCATTTTGGATGCTCTAATTACTATGGGTGCTCTAATCATGCTTATTATTATTGGGGGAGGTGCTTCTTTACATATTTTAAATAAAAAAGAAAAAGAAAAAAATATAAGTTGAAAAAAGTAACTAACAATATGAAAGTAATGGATAATTATTAGAAAAGAGTGAAAAAATTTAAAAACTAATAAATTGTAAAATCGTCTAAAAATTTTGAATACCAAAAAAACTTTTTATTTATTAACAGTATAAATTAATTAATTCATCAAATATTTACTGATGCTTTTAGTTAAAATAGCTTAATAGAAAACGAAGTAAACAGTACATATACTATATAGAAAATCAAATAAAGAAAGAAAAATATTTGCCTTTTTGGGTGGTCGTCCCATTACCAATTGATGTGTATGTTCTTTGTGTTGATGTCGTCCCTTGAAAACAAAATTGTTCGTAAGGGGATATGGCAATAATAGTGTGAGTTCATACAACATTCATCCATTCATTTTTTTATTTCATTTTTTTTATGAACAAAGATATCTTTTTATTACATAATATGACACTGAATAAACATAATAAATATATCCATCCATGTCAATTTTTCACGAACATGGTGGGTAAGCCTCACACTCTTTAAGTTTTTGCGTGCTTCTAGAATCTAGAAACACTGAATAAACATAAGGATATGCATTTAAATAAGGGTAAGAATATGCTGAAACAGTACTTATATATATATATATATATATATATGTTTGTTTTTTCTAGGGAGATACAGATTGTTAGTGACATTGATCACCAGTGATATGGTTTGATTTTTTTTATTATATCCTTTTATCTGCCTTATTAATTAATTTCTTCGTAAAAAAAATTAAACGGAACATACACTTAACTTCTGAAGTTAGTACATATTATTAACATTTTAGTAGGTTAGTGCGCGTTGCCAATCAAATTAAATGACATATATATGGTGTCCGGATGCTGGTGATTAAGTTGCTAGCTAGCGATCACATACATGCAATAAATCAATTTTAACTAAGGTGATTATAATTTGTTACTCATCAACCATATTTAAGTAATTGACATGTAGAAGCTTTTAACACTAATTTTCTTATAGACATACCTTAAAACAAAACCCAGGTGCTGTCCAGTTCTCATAGATATATGTATACCTATCTATCCGATACGAGATTATATTGATTTTTGTTTCTTACCCAGTAAGTACGGCTTGTGGCACAAGAAAACACATTGTTTTCTCTTTAAAAGCTAATAATAAGTATGAAAAACATCAATTCTTTTTTACATTAAGATTTGTATGTTATTAAGTATTTTTAAAATATTTATTATAAAAGTTAATAATAAGATTATTAACTCTTATAATAAATATTCTCAATATATATGAGTTTAAATTGCATTCTCTGTTTGAGATGGTAAGTAATCATTCAATTATCAGAAGGTTGGTAAAAGTGGATTATCTCCAAATTTTCTTCATACACTAGTTATATTCAAATTTCCGACCACTTGCATAAGAAACTCAAACTCATAAACACTTGGACAACTACTTATTGCTTAATTTAGCATATGTGATTTTAAAAAATTAAAATAAAAGTGATTTTAGAGAACTAAATAAACATAATTTAATGCATGTTTGATTTTGGTCCAGTTGTGCATGGCATGAATTTTGAGACAAATCCAAAGGTTTAACATGAATGAACATTTTTTACCAACTCTCTATTACTCTTAATATTGAAGCAGATACACAAACATATGCTCTTAGTTTCAGTTTTGTTGGTGTCAATTAATTATAATTAAATTTAGTAAACAATTAAAGTTTTATCTTACTTTAATGCAAATGTTTAATATGACAGCAAACCAAATTTACTTTCGATTATCATCTTAAAAAAATATTGGAGCTACAAGGTTGAACATGTTCATTCATTCGGTGCTTGAATTAACAATACTAACGTCTATGTTAGCTTCCATTTACATAAATGAAACAAATCACTTTCTTTTTTATTCACCACTTTCAACATTTATTGAGTCACACACTCGACAGGTCTCTCATTTCTTCACCTTACCATGGACAAATTTGCGTGTTCCTCTCCATGATAGTCAGACCTTGCGTAGAGAATAGTAATATGGCTCTGCTATATATATGGACCTTGCATAGAGAATTATATATATAGAGAGAGAGCAATAAGAGAATATGTCTTCATGTTATGTAGGTGGATGACCGCAGAAAATTGAGGACCTTTGACATGCTAGATAGATTATACAAATTATGTAATTCTTATAACTAAATTACAACTATATATTTTATTTGCTATATTCTGGTTCGTTTTTCTAGACTTAATCTTATTTTATTAATAAAACTGCAACCTTTATAATAGAAAAGAGAATATAGAATAAATTATTTAAATCAAAACTCATAATATCTTATATGTGTATTATATATTGTACTTTTTAATCAAGTATTTCGTTTTGTCCTTAGCAAATTTTATTGTTAAAATTTTGTAAATTTTAATTGAAAGTTGAAATTAAAATATTTTATTAAATTAATTAATATGGAA
>PYAF01004929.1:1646740-1660429 GCA_007407185.1 Glycine tomentella | reverse complement strand
AAAAAAAAAAAAAAAAAAAAAGCAAGCTAGTTTAGAGTAATCAGTGGGCTTTATGATGAAATTCGGTGCACAAAAGATAAAGTAGCTAGCCACTATACTCATAGACATTGAATATCTTTGGGGCCCTTTCAATGTCTTCATTTTGGTAAATTTACACATGCGAGTTGTTCTTCATGGCTGCCATATACAACTTGAAGATTCAAGGGTCGATGCTTGATAAAGCTTGACAGTACATTCTTACTACTAAAAGCATGTGATAGCTGAAAAGAGGGGGCAATGCTATTTTTTATGAATACCTGTGGTACGAAAATACATACGAAATAAATTAAACCAATCATAAAAATCTATAATAATACATGGGTGATTGAAAAAATAAATAAAAGATGGCTTACATTTAACCACGTCATTCGTGCATCACTTTTTCGTAACATCCAGCATTATCCAAAAAAAATACTATAGACTATGTGTATAACTAGATTAGAATTTTTACTTAGTGGGAATAAGGAAATACTCTGTATTAAAATAGTTTAATTATTTTCCTTTAATTTATTTTACTAGTTTAATTTGGTACTCTTATTATTAATTTGTATGCTCAATTAGGTTATTTTTTAAAAAATAACTCAATTAAGTATTTTACTTTTAAAATATTCAATTAGCTGTTTTATTTTTTAAAATGGGTTTAGTTTGGTCTTATTTAAAACCAATTTAGATTTTACTTATTAAAATTTTTGGAGCAAATAAAAGAATAATAATACTAAATTGAATCCATTTTATAAAATAAAAGACCTAATTAAATCATTTAAAAATAAAGAATCATACTAAACCATTTTTTAAAAAAAAACTATACTACCTAATTGACCCAGGTAATAATAATAAGTGGTAACAAATTTTTCTTTTCTCTATTTATTTGAGATTGTACCAAGGTGTATTTTTGTGTAATTGACTTATTATATATTTAGTATTAGAGGTGTGAAAATGACAAAAATTAAAATAATAAAATGGTAAAATTAATATCAATATATTCTCTTTTTTATCTTATAACTTTCTTAATTTATTTTAAAATATATATATTATTGGGGCAAGACTTATTTTTTTTATGAGAAAAAAATTCTTAAATATATATAAAAAAAAAATTGTGAGAACAATTAGTCTCACAGCTCCTAACATACATCCGTCAATGGGTACAGAAAAATTAAATTGCACATATTTTGGGTAAGAAGTGAAATCTCTTGGCATAACTCTTGTTAAGAAGTATCCTCTTTAATGATATAATTAAAATTGATTAAAAAAAGCATCTATATTTAGGACAAATAAAGAATTAATTGAGAGATAGAATCAGAATTTGAATGAAGGACGCCGATAGCGACATGGGTTAAAAGTCGCCGGCCGGCAAGGAGAGTTGAGTTGAGGGACTTAACCGGCAACAACAACGATTTATTAAAAACGTCAACGATATTAATGGTTTGTTGGAGGTTGTAAGTAGTTGTGGTTGGTGCCAGCAAAATTAGTTGTATGGCAGTGGCAATAGAGAAAATAGATGAAAAATAAAATATATTCTCTCTCTTAAAAAACATTATTTTTGTTTTTCAAATTATTTTTTTATTATGATTTCAAAGAAGTATTTATTATTTTTAAATTTAAATACTTATAGAATACTAACTTTCTTAATGGAATATAATAAAAAGTATCAAAATGGAAATGAAAGATGAATAAATTCTTATAAAATGGAAATGAAAGATAAAATGGATTTTTTTTTATTTTTAAAATGAATAGTTTTTTGTAAAGTAAAGATTAAAGTTAATATTTGTAAAGTTAAAGTAGAATGATAATTTAGTCTCCAGCTAAACATCTTTTTAAATTTTAGGAAAATTTATTTAAGTTCTTTAATCTTTATGCACCTCTCTAGAATGATAACTATTTGAGACTGTATCATATCATATTAATTTTAAACTTTTATCTCTACTATTTAATTAGAATTATAATACTCAATTTTAAGATTGGAATTTGAATTAGTTAATTTTTTATTTTATAGAATTTGAAATTAGAAATAAATTTTAAATATTAATGTATGCAGCAAATGGAATTGTTCAGATCTAATTTTAAGATTTGATTCCAACTCTCGAATTCTAAATATCTAATGGGACCTAGTTGCTTTTTCAAAAGATAAGAGACAATTTAGGTCGACTCCTGGACAATATTTTCAACAGTTGAGTTGCTCAGTGAAATTTAGTCATCATACAATAAACTAAGACTTTAACTAGAATGTTATTTATAATTGACTAAAAACTTGATTTAAAAAGTTTATTAACAGCAGACAAATTACTAGTTAGTAGTTCCATATTTTATGCACACCAAACTGATATTGTGTTTAAATAGACAGCCAAAAGTTCCACTTCTTCCTGGTTGAGGCAAGAAAACAAAGCAAAGCTGAACTAAATCTCAAGTTCTCAACCACAATGCAACAATGTGACATATTACGGAAGTCCAGAGCCATGATAAACATTCACATCGCTTTTTTTCCCAGGTGGGAACACGGATCATGACAGCTCTCAAACACACTTCGTGCTTAGGTACAGACAGAGCGACAGAGATAGAGACCCCAAAAAATTTTGACATTATATTTATAGCATACTGATGGGGCAACAGCCAACAAGTCCTCCCTAAGAACAACTCAAAAGATACCCCCGATTTTAAAAAAGGACCTTGATATTTATCTTCAGTGATAACAGCAACAATTAAATAATCATACCAACAAAAACACAGAAAGAGGTATATATAAAATTATATAATATGGTAGAAAACATAATAATCATTGAAACAAAATGGCAAAAGAAAAAAAAAACTTTATATTCATATATGAACAGTAGGAAAGTTAATCTTTGAAGCACTGCACTGGTGTCTTGGTAAAAGTTGATGCAGGAATGTAAGCAACCAACTCAGGTAGTGATCTTCCGCTTCCCACTTGCACATACACATAACAATAATGATTTTAGTCAGAGAGGGAAGGCTGGGTCTTCAAGCGGTACAATAGCTTCTTCTTCTTAGAGCTTGTGTTGTCAATAGTGAGAACAACTTTTCCAGGTTCACCAACCTTAAAACTGTTGCAAAGAACTGGTTCTTCTGATGAAGCAACCTTTCTAGCCTTCTGGACAATTACTGTGTAGCTTCCTTCTGAGCTTGGCACAAATTCTGCACCATAACTTACTTCCCATCCTATTACTCTCAGCTCCCAAGAGAGTAAGCAGTTCTGCCCGTTCATACACACAAAAATTAATAAATAACATTAAAAAACCATTCTACCATCTACATCAAGGCAAGCATGCCCATCAAGTCTTTTCTATCTATTCATCAATTGTAATAATAAGCTACAGTATAGGATTTAATTGCTACACGTGGCTTTACTTTGCAGAGTTAAAGTCCTATAACTGCTTATAATAATAACTAAAAGATGTAGGGCACAAATATGCAACCCTGTACATGAATGGACATTAATGTCAAAATCAACATCGTTTGGTAGTTATCAAGACTGGATAGAGTTTATAGGCTGTTGAATTTTTTTTGTCCTTTTAGGACTTTTATTCTCCTCTTGAACCTACTGCCTGTATAATAATGTTTTTCCCATGTTTATAAATACTTCCTAATTGATTGAACATGAATTTCTCTCATCAATCATTTTGAGGTAAAATTAAAATATCTGACAAATTTAATATTCAAGGTTACTTTATCGTTTGTACAACCTAGCTGATCAAACATCAAAGTGGTCCACACATTTTATTGGTTTGCTAAACACAGAGAGAAGAAATTTGGCTCTTGCAATATTGAGAAATGAGAATTATATGAAATACAATTTAAATATTCCGATCTCCCAGCAACAGATAGCTAACCAACGAAACTGCTTTCTATGTTTATTTTGCTTTTTCCCAATTGGAGTATACCCTTTCTGTGTTTATTTTATTTATTCTTAATTTACTAATATGCAGTGTATTTGCTCCTGAATTTTTCTTCAGGCCAGCACAATTTGTGGCATAAAATATGAGAAATATGCAAACACTGAATAATAATAATATTGAGAAGAAAGGAATCCTATGAAAGATTTTCCCCATTCCAATGCTTCATTCTTTGGATTCTCACAACCAATAAACTCCGACAAAAAAGCAAAGCAAAACTCACCTCAGTAACTGAAAATTCCACAGTATGTTTTGCTGCCGGCCTCACTGTGATTTCTGTGACAGCATCGGTATTTCCGAACTCTCCATCTTTGCCTAGTCCACCGTACTTCACCGGAAGCTGCTCCGGAGCTATATATCTGAAAGTACAAAGGGACAAAAATCAAAATCAAAATCATCAACAAACCAAACTGAAAATAACAAAGAAAAGCGGGCAAAAATTGAAACTTTATGTCCTCACCTCAAAAGGGTTTCCGTCGATTTGGAAGGCCCAGCAAAGACAAACTTGCTTTTAGTCCTCTGAGTAAGAAAAGGGCTTATCATCCTATTCACTGCCAGATACCACCATGGCACATTAATAAAAACCTGAACCAAAAAAACAAAGAATTAGAATAACATACATCTGAATTTGATTAGCATGTGTATTGAATGTGTTGTATCTCAATCTCAATCTTTGCACTTTATCATTAAAATCCTTAGGAGCACCCAAAAGAGTTAACGAGCTAAAACAAGACCACATATCCACCCAAAATCTCAATGCAATGGATATATAATATATTATATAGGTTATTTCTCTTCTCTAGTCAATCTAAAATACTAACTACTCATATTTGAAATTCCAAATATGAATTGTAAGAAGTGCAGGGGAGTACCTGTTTGGCAACAAATTCAGGGTAATTGTCTTGAAGCAATTGTAGGGCATGTTTGGTGGCTTGTCTAAGTTCCCACTTGGCAAGTCCAGGAGAGTTCTTGAGGTCATTAACATGAACAATGGTGCATATGCCACCAGGGTTGAAATCAAGCTTCCTTATACTCTTCTCCAGGAACTGAATTCTCCACCTCAGGAACTTCTCCCTTTTCTCCTCATCAGAAAAAGTCTTCTTGTACAACTCCTTGTTCTGGAACTCCTCATATAGGTTGTAACACACAGGGTGACCCTCCTTGTCAAAGCCATGCATGAACACTACCTTCTCCAACTCATCCCCGAGCTTCTCCTCCATCAGCTCCTCCATCCCAAACTCCTTCCTCCACTGGATCGTGTTCTTCAGCATGGTGAATGCCTCCTTCACCTTGAACTCTCTCGCGCGCAGAAACTTTAGCAGAATCACATCGCTCCTCTCGTCTGCAAGCAGCGGTATCCCCCAAATGGAAACCTCTTCAGGTGGAAGTGGCGGTGAAGCTTCTTCTTTGGTGGCTTCTGGTTCTGAAACTTTCTCTTCAGCTTCAGGCTGAACGGTAGAAGAGACAGCAACAACGGTCTCTTCAATGGCCTCCACTGTTTTTGCTCCATCATCATCCACCGCAGCTTCTTCTTCCGTTCTTTCTTTCACTTCCTCATTTTCTTCTTCCTTCTTTTCCTCTTCCTTCTTTGGTTCAACTTGCTTCACTTCGGTTTTTGCTGGGGCAGCATCAGTTTTAGTTTCAGTTACAACTTGTTGTGGTTGTTGTTCTTCCTTGTTGTCAGCAGCAGTTGTTTGCGGAGGCTTCTTGTTATCTGGTTTGGAAGAGAAGTGGTGGTTGTTGAGAGCGTCTTGAAGGAGCTTCTTGAGCTCTTGGAGAGCCTTGTTTTCGTTTTCTGGGAGGTCAGAAAGTTTGGTGCTTTCTTCCTTGAATTCAGGGATGTTGTTGTTGTCGTCAGCATTATTGGGTTTGGAGAGGTGAGTCTCGAGAGTGACAGTTTCCTCAACGGGCTTCTTCTTCTCTGGCTCCTCAGGTTGTGGTTGTGAATCTCTTTCAATTGGAACAGTAGTTGTTGTTTTGTCAGGCTGTGGAACATCGGTTACCACCACTTCCTCCACTTGCACCACTGACTCTTGAGGAGGTGGTTGTGTGGTTGTCTGGTTTGGAGCCTCCTCCGCCATGTTGGATAGGGTGGTGAATGAATAAGGAGGAATACGGTATGAATGTGAGATAAGGGGGAGTTTAAGGGAGAGAGGGCTTATAAAGAGTGATGAAGGTGTAGTGGAGTGGAGGGGGTGTAAGAGAAGATCGTGTCGTGCCAGCTAGGAATGGGGAACCTTAACGTAAAAGGTGGGACCCGTTTTGTTCTGTACATTGGTAATTTAACGTTGTAATTAGGCAAATCATCGGCGGTTTTGCCGGCTACACCTTCTCAATTATCCAACGGATCATGGTCCTACTTACCAGTTACTCAGCCCTCACTTTCCAACCCCAACTCACTCTTTTCCAACCAATCTAAATTTATTTTATTCTAACCACAGCATTAATATAAGAATACAATGTCATTAACAATTTGGGACATTTTTTAAATTTAAAATTTACCCAAAAATACCATTTTTGAGTGTGGAGAATGAAAAAAAAGCTCAAAGGATGCTTTTTTTTTGGAAAGAATGGTGCTGTGATTAAGCAGAATAAAAATATGTTAAATGCACGCAACCACAAAATATGGTAAGGAATAACGTTAAAAATTGATGAGAATGTGATTGGTACTCCTACGGTATTATTGTTACTGTTACCTAAAAGCAAGCAAGGATGCGTTGCACACTTGCACTTTGCATGCTTCTGTTCGTGTTCTGTTTTGCTGTCATTTGTGAATGTCTAGCTGTACCTATGATTCCATCCACACGACCACCAAGATATTAGACTTATTTTGCCAGTAAGAATAAAACATTCCACTATCCATGTTCTAATTAAATGTTCATTTTTTCTTATGGACACAGTACCAAAAAGAATATCAAACCACGAAACAATGCCCAAATGAGGGAATTGCTATTCTCCTCCCAAATTTGCTATTCTCAACTCTTTACTTTTCAAAAATACACAAAAAGATACTCATGCCCTTTCCTATTTTCCGACACCCCCTTCCTCTTCCACTTCCCCTCACTCCTCACTTCCCAGCACCCCACTTTCCCTCTTTTCCGTTGATTATTTTGTCAACAAAATCATGTTTCTATAAAAAGGATATTTTTGCAAAATAAAATTTAAAACACACTTAGGGATGTCAATAACAAATTTGGAGTGAGAATAGAAATTCCCATCAAAGACCGGAATCCGGATCATACAGATCATACACACATGCTCTCTGTCAATATAAACTAGATAAGAAGACCCAACACTTTCGTTTGGTCCATTAACAATACCCTCTTATCTTAAAAAAAAATACGGTGTTAAAACAAAGGATAGAGCTATCTATGTATACTTGGCAACTACCAATAGTAGAACTTAGCCCCTACCTCTTTGCAATGGGTAATGCTTTCTATTTCTAATATACCTAGTATAAATAGTGTAATATCGATTTTGTTCGGCTCATAATCCGTAAAGGTTCACACAGATTCGTAATCCATAAGCAAGTGTCGAACGTACAAGCACGATACTCTAACTAATAGGCTATTTATATTCAAAAAGCTAATTAATGTTGCTATATATAACATTAAAATTATTTTTAATGCATATTTAATACACATATAAATTTATATAATAAATTTTATAATAATTAATTTTTATCTAATAATGCATATTTTATAACAATAAATTTAAAATAAAAATATGGTTTAATTAAAAATCATAGATTTAAATAAAAAATATTAGATTCATATACATTAGAAATTTTAATTTTATAAAATCATAGGTTCGTATACTTTAGAAATTTATATATGTAAAAAAATATATTATTAGATAATAATTAATTGTTATAAAACTTATTATGTAAATTTATGTGTATTAAATATATATTAAAAATTTAATGTTATATATAGTGATATTAATTAGCTTTTAACAAAAATAATTTATTAACTTAATTGGTTAGAATATCATGCTTGTAACTGAAAAACCTTATGAATTATGAATCCATGAGATTTACATATTATCAATCCATAAAAATGATATTACATTATTTATGTTGAGTGTATTGAAAGTTTGCCTGGTGTAGGGCATTACCCCCTTTGCAATTGTCTAGTGGGCTCAACTGTAGAACACGATGACCCATGATTTTCTCAACTTCGTTTTTTGATCCTTTCACTATCCACTCTTTTATATTTTTTAAATATTCTTGACAAAAATTAATATCTAACATAACTTGTTAAAGTAGAGAGCAATTTTTTAAAATTTGTTACTCTATCAAGTTTTGGACAATATACTTTTAAGGTGATAGCCAATGGTAGGTTGGCATCTAAAGTTTTCATTGTAACAAAAATAATAAATGTGATACCAAGATATATGTAGTGTGGGGTATGTGTAAACTGCATAGTGTTCAATCCTTCTCCGTAATGTCGTTAAACTAATTGTACTTTTTCTTTTTCCTCAATAAGAAAACGATGTAATTTTTTTTTTTTTTACTGGAAAGACAACGATGTAATGCTGAGTAACGTTTATTTTTTTTTATTTTTTTTAACTCCATGCTGAAAGAATAACAACCGGACGCAAAACTAACGCATCACTGACAATGATCTGTTCCTATCTCAGCACTTTGAAATAGAGAGGCGGGAATATTCATCTTCCACGCCACTTTCCTCTACAACCATATTTCAACTCCATGATGGTTAAGTTGCCATATGGATGATAACTTTTATAGGAAAATCGTTGGTGTTTTTCAATATCTAGATTCTAACAAGGTCTGACTTATCTTTCCCAATCAACAAACTCTCTCAATTCATGCACAAGCTTACTGTACTTCGCCTTTAGCAGTCAGCACTTAAAAACACCTCATTTGCTACTTAAAAACACTATCAATTTTGGTGTCATGCTTCAAACACCAAAATCCACATATATAAATATTCCTGCTTTTGCAGATGTTGATTGGGGTGGCAATGCTGATGAGTGATGACAAAACCTTAACTTCAGCATATATCAATAATATCATGCACCTTCCTTGGAGGTAATCCCATATCATGGCCCTCCAATAAACAAAGAAAAGCTGCAAGGTCATCCATAGAGATTGTGCAACTTTAGAGAATATGCGGCTTTCATAATTGCTTAACATCACATCACATTGTATGGAACTCTTAAGTTGTTATGTAATAATATTGGTGTTACATACTTGTGTCTAAACTTAAAACCTAATAGTGCATTCTTGAATAAAATACATTCAATTCTCGGGATTTTTGTTTTGTAAGAGAACAAGTTCACATGAGCAAATTCCTAGTTTCTCATGTCTCAACAAAGGATCAAATCACAAAACATGCTCACCAAACCACTTCCAACCACTAGATTTGAAGAACTTAATTAGATTCAAGACTACACGGGATTATAATTTCATCTTGAATGGTGTAATGACTCAAAAAGTGTTTGAAAACGTAGTTTTATCTTTGTAATTGATCAATGATTCATTGTACTAATCATGTAACAATAAGAACAAATATCTCTCTATATGTGCATGTTGTATCTTGGATGAAAACCTATTCTGCATAAACCTCTATACAACCACTAAGGGAAGTTTGTTAATTAGATACTGTGTGAAGATATTGCTCTAGCTAGGAGTAGTTGGTTCCTAGTTTTAATAATTAATAATGCAATATCGATTTTGATTGAAAAGTAACACAAATAATACATATAATTAATATTGATGGTAAGTTTTATCTACAAATAGTAAGGACCTTCAGGCTTTAGGTGTTAGGTAGAAATGTTGCATACACGGAACCGTACCCACTACCAACTATTGATGGAAATTGAAGGACTAGAACCATTTATATTTTATAGTCTAAACAGGCAATGAGGATTTTGATTTGGACAGAACTCGATTTACAGGGTTAGTTTGTTTAAATTTGTTTCTTAATATAAGTGTTCTTTAATAAAATAAACAGTTTTATTATTTTATGTTGTGTTTTTCTAAACTATTTTTATTTAAAATAAATAGTTTTTTCTTAAAAATTAAATTCTATATATTTATTTAAAAAATACCTATATAAAAAGTGTTTATTTTAAAGATGTTTTTTTAAAAAATTTAAACAAATTCACCAATAATATATTCTGTATGCTGCTTTTTTTTTGTTTTTTAATAATTTATGTTGCTTGTACTACCTCAAAAATCATAAATTTAATTGTATATTGTTTTATAGAAAATTTATATTACTAATATAGTGTGACAATATATTATAGATAAATAATTTTACTCCTTACTAGTTAGAGATTTGATCTCTAAATTTGTGTGTATGAAAGATATATTATAGAACAAATCAATCTCTCAAATATAGTATATTGAGATATTAATATTTAATTTTTTATTAAATTAAGATAAATACATGTAGAAACAAATAACACAAGAAAAAGAATTGAATTATGTTTTTAGAAATTTAAATTTTTTCTTAAAACTAAAAAACACATTTATGGTGTGATGAATATAAATCTCTAAAATACTTAGAGAGGTTTTGATACAAATTGTATCATATGATGAGGAAAAAAGTTTTATTTGGAAAACAAAAGAAAATATAAGATTTAAAACCCTTTGTAAGTTAAACAACAAGAAAACGCACAAACAATTTATATTGATTCAATTCTCGGCAATCATGAAGTTTTTTCACTAACTTATTACAAGTATTATTCACTCCAATTTCTTCCTCTTACACCTTGCAAGTTCTATCCCAAGCTTGACTTAAACCCTAGTATTATTTGTCCTACCAAGTCACTGTTAGCTTTAAACAAATCAACAATATTTATTGGAAGTTTGCTTACTGACTAAAATATGATAGTCTATAGGTGAATATATCACTCAACACTTTTAGTCTCTTTTCTCAGGGTATACAAGTTGTTTTGAGAGCTTTCTATCTATATAAGAACTTAAATAAAACTTTACAAGAATGAAAGAATAATTTGTGTAGATAGTTTGTTGTCTTAAAATTTCTTCTATATAAAGCCTTCATCTCTAAGTATCTGTTGTCTCGCGACGATTGGATTCTTCACTCTGATTTTTGTTTGAAATCTTGAGTTCGTTGGAGCATTTAATGCTTATCTTAAACACACATCTCTTCATGTAGAGTTCAAGATGATAGAATAATGTGTCTTATACTTCATTAGAAAAGTTATTTTTTTTTATCATAATAGGTCTGCAACAACAAAGCCCACCTTTTGATGAGGATCGGTATCTTCTAGATTGTAAACTTCATTTATTCTTCAAAAGACTTTGACAAATCCTAGAATAACGTTTTCTACATAAAAGAATTTCAGATACATGAGTATTAATGAAAGTCTTAAATGCACTACTTAAATGTTATATCAGATAGTCTTATGAATGTATTGTCTGAAATCTTCAAACGCACATATATAAATCATGATTTGATAGCACATCATACACAATTTTTATCATTTGTATTTATTTGCATTTAATCAAAATAATTAGGAGTCATGATTCGTCTTTAAGAATAAATATCTTTTAACTTAACAATATAAAATTTATGGTTTATATTAAATTAATATATATATTAATCATAGTTAATGATTTAACATAGTTTTTTTTTTAATTTTAAGATAAATATTCAAATTCGTCCTAAAAAGTATGATGAGTAACATATTAGTTCCTGAAAGTTGAAAAATACAAATATAGCCCCTAAATGTGAAGAAAGTGTAACAATTAGTCATGTCATTAAATTTACGAGATCATTTTGTTATTAAATTATAATATTTAAAGAATAATTTAATAATAAATTATATTTTTTGAAGATCAATTTAGCATTAATCTACAAAATTTGGATATTAATTTATCATTAAATTATTTACAAGATTAATTAATCACTTTTTTTATAAATTTAGGGAAAAAAATTAAATTTTTTATTTTTTAAAAATTAATTTATTAGTATCTTATACTTTCAGCCTTTTCAAGACAAGTTTAACTATTTATCATTAAATTATGGATAAATAATCATTTTTGTCCCTGAATGTATAAAGCGCTAACAAATTTGTCTTGACAAATTTATCCTTCCATTAACCTTCATTCGTTACCGTTAATATTCATAGACGAATTTGTCAGTGCACTGCACATTCATGGATGAATTTGTCGCCTCCTTACCCAAAATATAATTTCATCTTCATATTCTCTCTTTTTTAATCATTGCAAGTATAACATTACAATAAATACTTAAAAATTAAAAAAAAACAAGCATAAATTAAAACAAACATAACAATAAGCATAATATTGATTAATAAACATAATTTGTTTATTAATCTGAAATTTCTATTATAACAACATTAGGTAATGAAAAAATCAAGTTAGGTCTCATTTTTTATTGTAAGAATTAACTATACATATTTTTTTTAGTCTTATATTTTGGATAAGGTATTGTCACATTAGAAATTTCAAAGCAAAAACATGAGATAATACCTTATCCAAGATATGAGGTTAAAAAATGCACAATCATTAAATTAATCTTTACAAAAAATGAGACTCAACTTTATATTTATTATTATCTAATGTTGTTACAATATAAATTTTAGAGTAACATACAAATTATGCTTATTAATCAATATTATACTTATTATAATGTTTGTTTTAATTTATATTTGTTTTCCTAATTTTTAAATATTTATTATAATTTTATACTTGTAATAATTAGAAAAGGAAGAATATGAAAATTAAATTATATTTTGGATAGAGAGCTAACAAATTTGTCCCTGGACGTGTATAGCACTGATAAATTCATTCCTAAATATTAACAGTAACAGATGAAAGTTAGTAAAGGGATAGATTTATCACATTTTTTTCACTTTTAAAGACAAAAATTTTAATTTTTATCTTTAAAAGATAAATTTATAAACACTCTCTATATTCAAAAATAAAAATCACTATTTATTCTTAAATTATTTAAGAAAAGATAAAGGCCGTTTGGGCCGGACTCAAAACAAATGAAGGGAAGAGAGAGAGTCAAGAGACCAATAACGAAAGATGAGAAGAAGAAAATGTGAACCATAGCATAGGTGAAGATAATAAATGCAAGCAAACGATTGGGCAATGAGTAGGAAGAACATGAAAAATTGAGAGATGACACATGATGACTGACAATCGCATGTGGTGAAAACGTGTGAGTGTGACGATGTTGCACATAGATTGAGAACAGTAACCCTGAACATTTCTTAATTGCTTAAGGTAATAGTACATCCATTAAAAAAAATCTTTCTCATTAGTCATTAGTACTCTAATGACATTAGTTAAAAAATTTGAAAAATAATTTTTTATTATAAATTATATAAAATATGTTTAAAAGCTATAAAAAATTAGGCATTTTAATAAAATATTTTTCTTTTTAATAATTTGATTAGCAATGTCGTGAAAAATACTATTCCGCAAAAAAATCATAAAAAATACTAAATAATTATACCAATTCTTATAATAAAATAACTAAATATATATAGTTAAAATGTTGTTTTTAGTTTTAGTGGTTTTAATTTTACTACAAAGTAATATACATTTTTATCCGTGTTTCTTGAGAATATTATAGACAAATAATTCATATTTTTGTGATAAATAATTTGAGTCATAAAACATTCTAAAATTATAATTAGATTGTGATAGAAAAAATTGTTATATATATAGTATAATTGTTCAGGTTTTAGGTTGTATGTATCTGTCTTTCAAATT
>PYAF01004929.1:1605026-1646640 GCA_007407185.1 Glycine tomentella | reverse complement strand
AAAAATTTATAATTTTAATTTTTTTTACAAATTCTAGATTAATAAAACTCATTTTTTCTAATGAATCAAATGATTTTAAGATAAAAAAAATATAAGTTAAAATGTATTTTTTTTTTCAAATTTGTTATTTTAATTTTAATTTTTTAATTAAAATATTTTTTCTCTTACTTTTAAAAAAGTTATAATTTTAATCCTCTTATTTTTAATTAAAATATTTCATCTCTTATTTTTTAAAAATTATAATTTTAATCCTTTACTTA
Source organism: Glycine tomentella (assembly GCA_007407185.1). Classification (NCBI taxonomy): domain Eukaryota; kingdom Viridiplantae; phylum Streptophyta; class Magnoliopsida; order Fabales; family Fabaceae; genus Glycine; species Glycine tomentella. The sequence goes on along the minus strand of PYAF01004929.1, from coordinate 1,646,380 downwards.
ATTTCATACTTGACTTTATACTTTTTTAATAAATTAAGTTTGTTAAGAATTAAATAATTTTAAAAAATATTTGTTATGTAAATAATAAATAGACACATATCATTCAATATTTATCGAGAATATAAATTAATGTCTAAAATTTGTAAAAAAAATTAAAATTATAAATTTTTTAAACTTGAAAGACGACATGTTTTAATTAAAAATGTGAGATTAAAATCATACATTTTTAAAAAGTGAAATCTAAAATATATCAACTAAAAACAAATAGACTAAATTTATAGATTTTAAAAAATAAGAGATAAAAATTATATTTTAGTAAAAATATAATACATAATTTTTTACTACTATTTATAGTAACAGCAGTAAGTAGTAACTGATTCCATACTGTTTGAGGAAAGGAGTATCAGATCGGCAATGGCAAATCACAATCAAACGAAGTGGTGCTCTGCTCTATGTCGGCTATGGCTGACGGGATCAAAGCCCAGATGGTCAACGCGTTTTCTACTTATCCAAATTTATTTCCCTTTTTTTACACATACTAATAAGAAAACGCTCAAATTTAATCAATATATTTAAAAATAAAAAATATTTTATATCTATTTTTAAGTAATAAAAATATTTAATTAAATATAGTATTTTGTTTACAAATATTCTTAAATTATTCATTTTAGTAAATCACAATATAAAAAATCTTATTATATTAAAAGCATTAAAAAGTATTTACTATTTCTAAATAAATAAATATTTTATAAAATACATTATTACTTCTTAATTATTAAATAAATAAACCTTATCATTTAATATTTTATAAAAAAATGTTTTAATTTATAAAGAATAATAAAATATTTTCTTTTTACAAATTAATCTTTCTGAAATACACTATCTAATATTGGATGATGCTTAAAACACATTATTTGCATGAAATATTTTGTAAATTATTAATTTACTAATGGAATGATATTGTTTTTACAATATTCAGTCAAAACCCTCTATGTTTTTAATAAATAAAAAAGTCTAAATTAGGAGAAGACATGCCTTTTTGTATGGTTCCAGAAGACCATCAACCTCAACAATAATTTATAAAGTTTATTTTACATATCCCTATCAATAAGAAAAGTATGAGAATTGAATTCAAGGTATAACTAATATAAGTCTTATATATCTTTTAAGATTATAAAATATAAATTACTATTAATTTAATATTCTTATTTATAATTAAAATTATTTGTATTTTTAACTTTTTATCTTCCTTATTTATCATGTTAATATTTTTTTTATCTTTTTAATAAGATTAAATATAAAGATATTAACAAGTTTTCATACAGTATGAATATTTTAGTGTAGGCATAATAACTTTAAAAAACTATATAAGAAAAATATCATTATTATAAAATAATAGTAAAGTTACATATTCTAAACAGGGTCTTGCATATTTTAAACAATGATATCATTATTTTTAAATTACAAGTAGTTTCACCTAGTTATATACAGGTTCAATTTAAACATAACAAAAATATGTTCAATCATTGTACCTATTTTTCACTAAAAATTAAACAAATAGTACAACCTAATAAAACTTTATAAAAGGATATATGGACCAAAATTTTACACATGACCAACCTAATATAGATACGTGGGTTACATGACCTATTAAGATTGATTAATTAATTTATTAATTAAAGGGTGAAGTGATTTTTGGACGAGTGAAAGAAAGAAAGATGCTGTTAAATTTTAAAAATAAAAAGAAGGGAAGGTAGCTTGTGAAAACGACAAAGAAGATTGAGGAATGAAGAGAAAGGTGTCCCTGTCCTGTCCCCTACAGCATCGGCGTTGTAAGAGATCCCATTCCAAATTTCCAATCTCAATTTCAATTCTCATATGTGAATTCACAAACTCAAATCAAAAGCCAAAAGGGCACTGACTAATTTTCACAAACAACTATATTCAAGCTGGTTTTCTCTTCCTCTTCTTCATGTTCATTGATTGGATCCCATCCCCTCCCCAATTTTCTAATGCTTTGTCTCTCACTCTCCCACGTGCACTTTCCTCTTCCCCGCTCTAAATAATTCTCCATTCTCTCTCTCTCTCTCTCTCTCAATACAATATTGTATGTGTGTGTGGAAAAAAGAACCGTTTTTCTTTTCAGTGAAAGCGACCACCTTTATATTACCCTTTTGATCAGAGTGTAAAATGGTGTTGTGATTCTACAAGGGTCTTGCATGCCCCTTTGAGTTTCAAGTTTCAAGTTTGAGCCCCCTTTCTGTAATCCATAACCATAGCTTTGGTTGGGTTGAGGATTTGATTATGGATAAGTATGAGGCTGTGAAGGATTTGGGAGCTGGGAATTTTGGTGTGGCTAGGCTCATGAGGAACAAGGAGACCAAGGAGCTTGTTGCCATGAAATACATCGAGCGTGGCCAAAAGGTTTCTTTCTCTTTTCAATTATATATTTTTTAATTTTTTTCCCTTTGTTTTAATCTTTGATTTATTACCACTCTAACGTTTTTCATTTGAGATTATCAATGACGGACTTGTGAGGTTAGACCTGTGATTTGTGAAAAGTGAAAAATCTAAACATGTGCATTTTTCACAATTTCGTTGCACGTGATTGAAAGAAATAATGTAGGAGGGGATGGAAAATACAAAAATATAAACTATTTTGTTTTTAGATACGAGGCAGCTCCTTCCCGGAGAGAGTTGATTGTGATTACTGATTAGAATTAAGAACTAAAATAAAATTATCAGTTAATCTTTGAGTTAGCAAATCCAACACATGGCTTGTTCCTTTGCTTGTATTCTTCTGTAAGGCCAAGCAGGCTAGATGGGAAAGCATGATCCTCCTATTTATTTCTTGTTTATATTTTTTATATATGAAATTGAAAAGCTATTGTTTTGGTTCTCTGTGATTGTAAGTTTTTTTTTGTCCCCTCCTCCAATTCCAGATTGATGAGAATGTGGCAAGAGAGATTATCAACCACAGATCCCTTCGGCATCCCAATATAATTCGCTTCAAGGAGGCAAGGACCTTATTTGTGATCTTGTTGGATCACTTAGTGTTGACTATTGAGCACTCTAATTAATTATGTACTCTTATTTAAATGGAATTTTGGTTATGCAGGTGGTTTTGACCCCCACCCATTTGGCCATAGTGATGGAGTATGCGGCTGGAGGAGAGCTCTTTGAGAGGATATGCAATGCTGGCAGGTTCAGTGAAGATGAGGTTGACAACTTACTCTCAGTATTTTCTGCTTTTGGTGCCTTTACTATTGTAGCCATATCTCATTTATTTTTCCATTTGATTGTTCAGGCTAGATATTTCTTTCAGCAGCTGATTTCTGGTGTACATTACTGTCATGCCATGGTATAATCATGCTCAAGTTCTTGAGAAATTATTGGATTTCCTGTACTCAGAAATACAGAGTGAGAACCTATGCTTTTACACTCTCTCTCTTTTTTTTTTTTTGCAGCAAATATGTCACAGAGACTTGAAGCTAGAAAATACCCTTTTAGATGGAAGCCCTGCACCCCGCCTGAAAATTTGTGACTTTGGTTATTCCAAGGTACTGGAATGAATACCATCTACTTTCAAAGTTCTAATAATATTTACTTTAGCCTTCATATCTCTGAATGTTTCGTATTTTTGGTTTAGTCATCATTGCTTCATTCACGACCAAAATCAACTGTTGGAACTCCAGCTTATATAGCACCAGAGGTTCTTTCGAGGAGGGAGTATGATGGCAAGGTATTTACTCTACATATAATTGGTTCTTTATAGTTCCTTACATCTTTGTGTGTGTGTGTGTGTTTCGGATGCTAACTTTATCTTTCTGCCTTGCTGCATGTCAGAATCATTTGTTTTCTTTGAAAGGGGGGAAGGGATTTGTTTTCATTTCTTGCTAAGCCTTGCTGATCTATTTTGTAGCTTTGTTCCTGGAAAAGTATTTTATATGCATCTATTGGTAACCAATATATTCAGGATTCTATTAATGTTCTAATCTAAAATTTAATTTAGTTGGCTGATGTATGGTCATGTGGAGTGACTCTTTACGTCATGCTGGTTGGAGCTTATCCCTTTGAGGATCAGGATGACCCTAGGAATTTTAGGAAAACAATTCAGGTATACTATCATCCTTTTAATACTGATTTTCATATTGTTTCATATTACAATCACAGCATCTTACCCCCATTTCTTGCCCTCTTCTTCAGCGTATAATGGCTGTTCAATACAAAATCCCTGATTATGTTCACATATCTCAAGACTGCAGACACCTCCTTTCTCGTATATTTGTAGCAAATCCATTAAGGGTATGCTATAATGCTTAACTTTTTTTTCTTCTATTATTACATTTTGGACAGACTGTCATGTCTTTTTAGATCATGCATGCATTGTTTGTATTATATTCCAGAAGTACACTTTTGTTATTGTATTTACTCGAAAACTCTTGTGAATCATTATGTCAATGAAAAATAATCAAAAGAAATTTTGCTGCAAAAATAAACTCTGTTGACTGAAAGCTATACCTAGTGAGAAATTCTACATCCATGACCCAGCCCCTATTCTATATTTATCATCTGGTACCCTCTTGTTTAGTTGATTGGTAGTAAAGCTCTCTTGTTTTCATTTCTCTTCTTGTTAGTTTATACCAGAACTTGAATTTGGTGTTCTTTTCTCTCCCTTGCACTGCTTTCTATATTACCTTGCTTAGATTTATGTCGGAGAGCCAGACATTGCAAAATTTGAGGCATATACAATTTGAATAGAATTCTTATCATATTTTATTGAGAACTTATGGTGTTTGCCTTTTGCAATTTTGGTGCCATGTACTGACTCTGAAGAATAGCTTTGCTGGCTATTGGTTGTATATTTTTATATGAAAATTTAACAGATTTTTTTTTTTATTCATATTCCATTAAGTCCTTATTAATTAAATTTTTTGTAAGGTTTTTCCATCTATATACAGCTCCCTATTTTGATGCAGCTGATGTTGTCTTCAGTTCATTCTCCAGTTTTGATGCATACCTAAGCAAAAGACAGTATTTTAAACATAAGCATGGTGCTTCTGAAAATACACTTGCTACATTTGATATTAGGAATCAATATCTTGTTTATATCAAGCTAACTGGCAGACCTGGTTATCTTTATGGTACAGAGAATCTCTCTTAAGGAAATTAAGAGCCACCCATGGTTTTTAAAGAATCTTCCAAGAGAGCTGACTGAATCAGCTCAAGCTGTCTATTACCAGAGAGGCATTCCAAGCTTTTCAATTCAAAGTGTGGAGGAGATCATGAAGATTGTGGGAGAGGCAAGGGACCCTCCTCCAGTATCTAGACCTGTCAAAGGTTTTGGCTGGGAGGGCGAAGAAGATGAAGGGGAAGAAGACGTGGAGGAAGAGGAGGACGAAGAAGACGAGTATGACAAGAGGGTCAAAGAGGTTCATGCAAGTGGAGAATTTCAAATCAGTTAAGCAGTATAATAATTCTTGTGTACTTGGTTTGAGTATTTTTTTTTTTTTTTTTTATGCTAGAAGTCATCTATTTATGTGTATTATAATTTATAATAACGACTATAAACCACCGAGGCAGTCTAACTTATGGTACTGTCCATGTAATGTATTAGTATTTTTTACCTGTATCACCATGGAAGTCGTGTATGAGAACAGTAGTTATTGATAACTTCAAAATTACTCATGCCTGTTATAACCTCCTTAGTCAAGCTTTAAATGATTTTTAATAATATAGTAGATGAAAGAATGGCCTCAGTCATGTATTGTGTCTAAAGTTCTTGTACTTGGTTTTGGCTTACTTTGTCGCATATCATAGCAAGCGGATGAACTTGCTCAAGTGTGAAATTAATCTTAACCATATAATCATAGATGGCTAAGATTAGATTTTAAAAGAATAATCATTGGACTGAACATGCAGTGTAGTTAATGAAAATTCTAAATACTAGTACTTTAGAAAATTTCCAAGATTGATATGTTCTATAAGGGTAGTGAGTAGTGACTAAAAGTGTCCGCCCCACCTCACTTTGGTCCTTTCCTGAGGTGTATCAAGTGTTGATCGTGAACTTTGAAGCTCTCGTTGGTAAAAAGGAAAGAAATATTTGAGAAATAGGATGGATGAAAATAAAAAATAGAGAATAAATAAATAAAACAAAACAAAACGTGTTTGATTTAAGAGAAATAAAATAAGTCAATATAAAAAAACTAAAAATTATATGTCTCATTATCCAGAGACTTTTTGCTATGCGAAGGTAAGGAAAGAAATATTATATATAACATTATCCTTGTATATACAAAGAGATTGTTTCTGTATTTAAATCCATGATCAAAAAGTCATCAATACACAACTTTAGCGTTGTGTCAGAGCTCGCCCTCAAATAGAAAAAAAGTGAATATATAGGTGAGAAATGGAGTGAATATAGAATGTGAGTTTCACAACTTTAAATTTCTTTCCTCTCTTATTTTCTTATAACCAAACACATCATTTTTTTCTACCTATTTCCCTTTCTCTTCACTTTATTTTTTCTCCTTCCAACAAAGCATGAAGGAGATGGTTTATGTAAATGTAAAGATATTTCAACACTCAATTTGAGAGAATGCTCAACATATAGGGATAACATGAGAGAAAATATGTGTGCTTATTAATGTTGGCGAGACTTATTTTATATCGTGGATGCTAGTGATCAGTCATAATCATAAACATTATAATATAACTTTGAGATGATTTTTTTTTGGGTGAACCTATCTGAAGATAACATTGTAATATACCATTATAATACTATGAGATAATCCTAGTTCCTAACTGAAGATGGGCTCTCTCCTTTTAAGTGTTGAATATTATAAAGCCATGTGCATGGAGGTATAAACAAGTGTTGAGGGTCTTATTATTTAAACTTAAGAAATACTTTGAGTCTAATAATGAAAATCTCACATGAGTTCTCATCCCAATGGTCTTGGACCATTTCTGGGTTCATGCTGAATTTGACTTAATTTTTATTCTCTCATATTTCAATTGCATTAATTAGATCTTCAATATTACAATTGTACAATTTTAGTCCCTCAAGAATATTTTCAATTGCATAATTATAAAATATTAAGAACTAAAATTATACAATTGTGATACTTGGGAGACCAAATTAGCATAATTAAAGTTTGGGGGCTAACATACCATACAAAATGAACTAGACACCACACTTTAATCCATTACCTTAAAATTTAGGTTTATTGATCTTCTCCTCACTTATATGGTGCTCAACTTTTCTATTTCTGTTCGATGTGGAAGTGTAACTCACATTTGTACTCAAACAATAATTAGTACTCATATGACAACTTTTAGTAAACACAGAATGTATTTTTCTCATATCTTTCTCTTCCCTCTCAAGCGATTTTGGTCACCATGGTGAGATTTTTAAGTTATAGATTACCGAAAAATAAATAAATTTTGTTAATATATATAATACTAATTAAATTTTGTTATTTTTGACTATATAGTCTTATACTTCCATAATTTTTAGTCTCTCACATTACTGTGTATATTTGATTAAGTTAAGTTTGATTTATTTCACCATAATTATTGCTGTCCTCCTTGTTCATATTATTATTATTTGGTAACGTAATGATATATTAAGATATGGTATTAGTAAGTGAAGTTTATAATACTCACTAGATTCTAAATCCGTGGAACGCACGGATTTATTTAAATTATATTTTTTACATATTTAAATAAATAAAATTATTGGGCCAAGCGTGCCTAGGAGAATTTTAGGCGTTGCCACACTGGTTCATAATGTTCAATGATTCAAATTGTAACTTTAGGTGGGTGTGCTAGCTAACAGTTTTATTGGTAGCTAGCTAGTGCTTGTAAATGTTAAAGACGAGTCTGGTTTAGCTTGCATATTTGCTTGTATTTTTATTGTGAATAAATAAGATGAATGTATTGAAATGTAGCTTTATGTTTCTTTTGTATTTCATAATTTACAAGAATTTAGTTGCAGCCACAAGGGAATGTTTTCACCGATGTTGAGGCGAGATAATTTATTCTTCAGCTTGTAATTATTAAAATGATTACTTATTCTAAAAATGTTGGAATGTTGAGGCGAGATATCTATGTTTCAGCTACTTTTGATTAAGGTTTGCGAGTGTTAACTTGAGATACAAGACGATGTGTGATTTTTTATTCTTGTTCTATAGGTTTTGAGAGGCCTTCTGCAATCCAGCAAAGGAGAATTGTTCCTTTCTGCAAGGGTCTGGACGTGATTCAGCAGGTAATAGAATGATAATTTTTCCTTTTTTCTGTTTCTGTTCAAAAACCGATGTTCTCAATTGTATTATAACGTTAATTTTTAGGAAAGTTTCTAGATTTGAATTCTTTTCTTTTTTCTTATTACGAGACAACTTAGTATAACATCCATGAACATAATAACCAAGATTATGACATCTAAAACATTCTACCTTAGATTTGCCATGCTCCTTTCCTCTTCCTTAACACATTTGAAAGTAAGGAAAGAAGTTTTGGACAAATTCAAACTGTCACCAAATCTTTTAATAATTCAAAATAAGAAAAAGGGTTAGAGAGATTTTATCTTGTGATTTGAGAAGGGACTCATATGGTTTGAGTAATATAAATCTGTCTTGTTAAATAAAGTTTTGGATTTGAATATTATGAATGAAAAAAATATGATTGAAAAAAATTTCATTAAAAATAATTAGTTAAATTTTTTAACATAAATTATTCATAAAAAATTAATAAATATTTCATATTAATAACATAATTATAAAAAATAAAAATAAAAATTTTAAGAAGGTGTCCAAAGTATGTGACTCAACTCATGAACTCAACTTATAGCAGCAATAGCCCAAATCATGACTGTGCCCACATAATTATCGCTGATGCAATGCAGTATATATATTAAAAAAAACTAATACTACTACCTAACACTAACCGAAGTAAAACCAGGCACACACAAATACACATTATAGTTTTAACTTGGTAAATATTTCATAATTCATTTGTACACCATTTTTTTTCATAATTCATAATTTACCCACTATTTTTATTTAATGAGAAACAATCTCGTAAATAAAAGAATTTTAGCATGCTTGGTTACATTTAAAATAAGTTTTTTAGCCATATTTTTGTTTGTAATGTTTTACTTATATGCCTTTTTAAAAATAAGCTAGTTCAAATGAATGTTTGATTCTCAGTGGATTTTGTTAGCTAAATTTTATTTTTGGTCCATTATGTTTTAATGTTTTTTATTCATTAAGTTTTAATTTTTTTATTCTTTAAGTTTTTTTAAAAAAAATATTTTGCTTATTTCTTCTATTTTTTGTTAATAGTGATAATTTTGTTAACTTTTAAATTTTAAAATAATTAATTTTAAAAAAATATGACTAAAATTATCATTATATTTTTTTAATAACAAACTACAAGTAATAAAACCAATTGAAGTCACACTGGTATTCAATCATGAAGAAAGAGATACAAAGCAAAATGCACATTTTTGAAAAACTAGTTGGTAATTTCCACAACACTATAATCCAGACTAAAATATATTTTCAACTTTTATAAAATTAGAAAAATTAGAAAATTTTGGATTTCATATTTTGTGAAACTTATAATATAATTTTCGTTCTCTATCAAATTTTAATTAAAAATTAAATTTAGATAAATTCATATTTATGATTATGATTTTTTTTTATATTAGTTATGCATATAAAAAAGTTATACATGTAAATTTGGATATCCAAATTTTATTATGAATTAAAAAATATACTAAAAATTTTACAGAAAAAATTCAAATATTTCCAATTTTATAAAAAATAAAAATATATTTTAGCCCGCCGATGAAAATATCAAATTCATCTTGTGTATTATCTACCTCTAATCTGAAAAATAAATTATTAAAAATGTATATACCATAAATAACTGATGGGCGAAGCGGATAATTAAGAAATTCCCTTTTTTTCATTTATAAATTTCTTTTATCAAAATATTTGTAAAAACAAGAGCATGGATACAAAATTATTTAATACAAATAGGGCCAAAAAAGGTATAACAATCCAGGAAAGAGGAAGTCGAGTGAACATTTTATAGCATACTTTTCCATGTAAGGATAAAAACACAGATAATCCTGGAAAATGGTGGGCAGTAAAATTTGTTGGAGATGAGATGATAATAACCAAAAAAAAAAAAAAAAGGAAGAACAGGAGGTGTGGATTTTTCTCAATCTCACCAGTCACTCTCAACCTTAAGGGTCCCTCTCTTCATTCAGATTTCAGATGCAAATGGCCATTGAACATTTATAACATTCTCCACCTTTGTATCAAAACCAGTGCAATCAGGAAAAAAAAAAAAATTAAAAAAGGAGATTTTCGTTTTCCATGGTTTTCATTCACAGTGCACCCTCTGCTTAGGAATAGCTGCTCCTTTCTCTTCCAGCTTTGTGGGAATTTGGTAAAGTTTATTATTTTGCCGCAAATTATTTCTGGGTTTTGTTTTTTGAGCTTGGAATTTCGCTGCTAAGGGTTCAAGCATGCATTTATATTGTGCAGTAACAAAGTGAAAGTATGAATTCTCCAATTCATGCCCCTTCACCACCTTCTTCCTCTTCTTCTTGCTCCTATAACCGTCCTCCTCCATGCCTCGCTCATACTTCTCGTAATTGCAAGTTTCCTCTGTAAGTGTATTCCTTTACCATGACTATTATTCTGTGTTTTGAAGTGTTCAGTAACTAACTTTTCTCCGAAGTATTTGAAAAATCATATTTCAAAATCTGAATTAATGGCCCTAGCCGTTATAAGATGGATTTTCATGTGTTGATCATGTATAATGAGGGTTAAAAAGTTGCATTCCATGGTCTGATATGCTGTTCTCTGATGTTATGTTGTGTTTGCTTACATGGTATTTGTAATTGAATACAAACTTTGAATTTTAGAATGAAATATTTTATTACTTCTGTATTGTTGCTAGTTCAGAAGTTTGTTTTAAATTCACTATTATTTACTTTAAAAACATGTTTTGTTGAATCCAATTCCAGATTTATTTTAAACAAGAGTTATAATATTTTAAGTACTCTTTGTTCCCTCTCAAATTTTTACATAAATTTTCCATGACGATCAATTTTGCATTTAGAATTGGTCAATTGGTCGTGACTCGTGATTTAAACTTATGTTCCATTTCCTGCCCTGTTCATCCAAATGCCTTTATGTTTATAAATTTCTTTCCTATTGTGCTTCAGAGCCCAAGTTCTCTTGGCTTTCTAAAATTACATGTCTCAGATCTAACATATAACTTTCATTTGCATGTTTAAAATAATTGATATTTAAAGTTCCATCTTAATACCATCTGTGTTTTTCTTGTATTACTAAATGTTAGTAGAATTTGCCAATGATTTTCATATTTTTATTTTCATAGGCTGTTGCCACAGGAAATCCGTACCTCTCAAAAGATGTATCGCTTCTCTGGAGGCCATGTGGAGTCTTCTACTAACATCAATCCCTTGAAAAATTATGTAGTGGGAAGAAGTACTTCAGGATGGTTTGAAACTCAACCCTTGGTTTCTGAGCAATTACTGAACAGGCGCTTGTTGTCAGTGGAAGCTTTAGTAACTTCCACAGTTCAAGATTTTTCTGATACACCTCTTATTGGTGACGATAAGATTGGAGTGTTATTGTTGAACCTCGGAGGTCCAGAGACTTTAGAAGATGTGCAGCCTTTTTTGTTTAACCTTTTTGCGGACCCAGTAATACACTAGCTTTAACTCACTATTCATTTGAGCAAATTGTCTTCATCATGTTTCCTTTATGTTGAGATAACCTAAACCTTTTGATTTCATATTTTTTATGGTTATGCAGGATATTATACGACTGCCAAGGTTATTTAGCTTTCTTCAAAAGCCATTGGCCCAATTTGTATCTGTTTTAAGAGCACCTAAGAGCAAAGAAGGCTATGCTTCAATTGGTGGTGGATCTCCTCTTAGACGTATAACTGATGCACAGGCACGGCACTTTCCGATAACATATTTTCCATACATTACTACAGTACATATATTTTACTTTCAACGTGTTAGATAGTGCATTGGGGACTTCAAATTTCAAGTTATCAGATATTGAATGCCTTGGTTTTTCCTTCTCATTGTTCTAGCTCTTTTGATGGTTCTGTCCACAGGCTGAAGAGTTGAGGAAATCTCTTTGGTCAAAGAATGTCCCAGCCAAAGTGTATGTTGGCATGCGTTACTGGCATCCATTCACTGAAGAGGCTATTGAACAGGTATTTGGTCATATTGTTCTTAAATCACTATAGCATTTCATTAAGATTATGCCCGATAGTGCCTTTTTTTTACAAGTTTCAATGGGTTGTTATCTGATGTTCTCCGATTAGTTGTTTATAGTTATAAATATATGAAAATATTCATTTTTCACTGATTTGAAAGTACAAAATCTCCATGACGGGGTGGGCCATGTTTACACGCATTCTCTGCCTTTCTCCATATTAGGAGATTTCTTGGCTGATATCTTTGTTAGAGATGTTCTATAAAACTATTCATGTGTCTTTACCTAACAGCAAAGTTTCGGTATAGTTGGTTCGTGACATGGTACTACATTAGAGCCTTTATGACCAAGTGGTCTATAGTCTATACTCTATATAGTTTAGCTTTGATTCTTGTGACCCTCCTTTTGTTCTAATAAAAACTAGAATTTCAATACAAGGTAGGTGGCCTTGTGCAATGTGCACTGCCCATGCCCATGCTTAAAACCATTTATGCTTCTTCACCTGGGATTGGGATAGTTGGTATACTTGACCATATATCTGATTTTAATTTTCTAAACTTAATTTTAGTTCAGAGTTCCGACTGATACTTTTGAAATAATTTTGTCTCTTTGTCATTACACTCTAGCAGACACATACTAATGTGTTTGCAGGAAAAGAAGCAGAAAAATTAACCTAAAATACAGAAAGGGGAATGTTGGAGGGGTAAAATAAGAATATAGTAGCAATAAAAAAATGCTAAAGTTGCTGTGAGAAAATGGATTATATAATCGGTCAAAAATGTCAATTTATTTTTGTTAGTATATTTATTTAAACAACATTCAAATGAATCAAATGAAAAAAGACATTATTGCCATTCTTAATGCATAACTTTTGTATTCTTTGGGACAGTTGAAGGTTGCTATGTTATATAATCAAATATATCAGTCTAACAGGTTATCCTCTTGAATAAACTTTAAACCTTCAAATTGATTTGTACCTTAATCTACTATGTATAGAAGTCATTTGAGAAATAAACTACTGAAAACTAGATTTATTCATTTTGGGGATAGGATGTAGGGAACAGGGTGAAATAATATTTGTCTAATTAATAGAACTTCATTTGTCCTTTGTCTGTCTGATATATTATATTTTCAATCTGGTTTTAAGTAATTTTTCCTTTGAAATATATTGTGTAGATTAAAAGGGATGGAATTACAAAGCTTGTTGTGCTTCCACTTTATCCACAATTTTCAATTTCAACTAGTGGTTCAAGTCTTCGTCTCTTGGAGAGTATATTCAGGTAGTAACTGAAAATTGTAAAAATGTACGGTTATCACATCATTATGCTCCAATACATTATCTAACATTCAGTTTGTTATGAATTATGTATTGGTTCTTCAGAGATGATGAGTATCTAGTCAACATGCAGCACACAGTAATTCCTTCATGGTACCAGCGTGAAGGATACATTAAGGCCATGGCAAATTTAATTGAAAAGGAGCTAAAAGGTTTTGACTGCCCTGAGGAGGTACCACATCATGTTATGTTTACTTGACTTAGACAAGAGTATGGTTCTAGACATTTTTATCATATCATTGTTATTCTCCTTTGAATGTTGATAGCATAATTTATATAGTCAAAATGTCAAATTACCAGTTATTTCTGGTTAGGATAGTGGAATGATGATGGTAAGAGAGTAACTTACTCTACTTTGTGAAATGGCATTGTGCTTCTTTATTTTTTTATCAAGATCTTTCTGCCAACATCTGTTATTCTTCATATATTTTTTAGCATTGTTGATGAAGTTATTCCTGAACTTGAGTTCGCTTTAGCTTACATTTGTTTACCGCTAGTGATTGATGCACATTGCAGGTCATGATATTCTTTAGTGCACATGGGGTGCCTCTTGCTTATGTAGAAGAGGCTGGTGATCCATACAAGGCAGAGATGGAGGAATGTGTTGATTTGATCATGGAAGAGCTTGAAAAGAGAAAGATAACTAATGCATACACCCTTGCCTATCAGGTCATTACTTTGTTTTTTTAATTCGTTATCCTGATATTCTTTTTCAAAAGTATTAATACATGAAATTGATTTATTCTAAGGGAAAATGAAAAAACATAAGTACTGGGGTTTATCCTAGTATATGGAATAAGGTACACTGCAAGGGGAACTGTAGCATCATCCAAAAATGAAAATTCCTATCAAGGATGGCAATTTTTCAGCACAAGAAAGTAAAAAAAATCTAGAATCTAGAGTGAGATTTCTGTTCATGTATAAACTATAAAGCTCTTGGTGCTCAAATCATGATTAGATATTTTCTTTAAAAAATGAGTGATTCACTAGGCAATAATATTGTGAACAATTCGTGTGATTCACCCATCATAACATAAAGAAAGATCTTTGCGAAATGTATGCCTCTTTCATAAAAGATCTTGGGGAATTTGGAGACAACTACAAAACAGCATTGTTGCTAAAGAGTGAAGACTAGATTACTCGTCATAGCCAATAGGTGCAGCAGATTACTTATCTCACAATTAATCTGTACCAGTCTCCTCCTATAGCAAAACCTGGTTACTGCTTTTAGATGCATCCCTTTTTGGATTTCTAACAATTGGCTATTATTCTTGTTACAGAGTAGAGTTGGACCTGTGGAATGGTTAAAACCCTATACAGATGAGACAATAATTGAACTTGGGAAAAAGGGAGTAAAAAGTCTGCTGGCTGTACCAATTAGGTGACACCAGTCTTCATTATTTTTGCTGTTGCTTATTTTCTCCATATAGTTGTTGACTTGTTTCCTTCTCTCATTCTTAGTCCCTCTGTCTCATGCCTACACGAGAATAAGTGACCTATTTTGTTAAAATCTGCTTGATTCACAGCTTTGTCAGCGAGCATATTGAAACTCTAGAAGAAATTGATGTTGAGTACAAAGAATTGGCTCTAAACTCTGGTATACAAAAATGGGGTCGTGTTCCTGCTCTAGGAACTGAACCCACTTTCATTTCAGATTTGGCAGATGCTGTAATTGAGAGTCTCCCTTATGTTGGTGCAATGGCGGTTTCAAACCTTGAAGCTCGACAGGTACCATGATATTTACATTTTTGTATTCTAGCAAGAAATATTTTATTCAATGTTCTGTTTTGAGTTGTTATAGAAACACAGACCTAGACAGTTTCTTTTTACAGCAAACTGTTGATATAAATTGAGCTGTATAGGATTATGTGATCTAATAGAAAGTTTTTGCTCTTTGGCAGTCTTTGGTTCCACTGGGCAGCGTAGAAGAGTTATTGGCAGCATATGACTCGCAACGTAAAGAGTTGCCGCCACCAGTAATTGTATGGGAATGGGGATGGACCAAAAGTGCTGAAACTTGGAATGGAAGAGCAGCTATGCTTGCTGTGCTTCTACTGTTGTTTTTAGAAGTCACCACTGGTGAAGGGTTTCTGCACCAGTGGGGAATATTGCCCTTGTTTAGGTGAGTGAGTCCTGACCTACCCTCCATGGCAGTGGAATTTAGTTTTGCTTGTATATGTATACCATTAGCATCATATGCCCCTTGAAGGCATGCATTCAGGAGTTCTCAAATGTAGTTTAGACACAATTTGTGGATGGAAACGAGAGAAAAATAATGTACAGTGATTTGGTTTGTATACTACAGAGTACCTCTTGTATGTATCTAAAGCAATTTTACTTGGGTTCCATGATTCGTCATACCTACTTGGTGGATGTAGCTGAAAAGCAGTTTTTGACATCACAGTTTCCTTGTGAACTCTTAAGACCTCTCTCTCTTGTGTGTGTGCTTGTATTTTTGGTTCACCAAGACATTGATGCGAAGTATCCACTAGTTTTGCTAACGACTAATTTTCGTTAGGAAACCTCATTGGTTACCTTTAGTGGGATGTCTTCTTTCAACGATGATTTTTTTATCTATAAGGTTCGAATCCGAGACCTTACTTAAGGAGACAGAGTCTAGTACTACCCGGACTAACGACTTGTTGGTGTGTGTGCTTGTATAATGACTACAATAAGGTTTGAACCTAAATTTTGTGCAAATTACCCAACCCTTTTCTCATACTAAGCTGACCTTAGTGTGTTTGACCTTGTCAGATGTATATTTTGTTGGGGGAAAAAGGTGATATTTTGAAAAGGGTGCAGAAGTTCTTGTTCATTTTGTTTACTTCCCAGCTAGTCAACCATAAGAATATATTGGTTTTAGATGTGCTATGTGACTGATTTTGAATTGATTGTATTCCAGTTACAGAATATTCTTATTTCCAGGACCATAATGTATAGGCAATTGTGTTATGGTCCATGGGACCAAAATGTAAGAAACCATCGATAGTTCTGGAGGTATACTTATTTAGTTTTTGTGTGCTCATGGGGTGTTCTAACATGTAGTAACATACGTTAAATATTACTATTAGATGCATTCGCTTAAAAATATGAAAGATTTTTTTTTTTTTAAATCAGACTTAATATATTTGCAAAATGAGTTTTTTGCAGCACAGCATCCCCTACTATTAATTTTAAATCTAGTGACACTGGAAAATTAGAAACGTTGCATTGAGTATGAATTATGAGGATTGCTCCAATTTTTTTTTAAAGGAATAAAATGGATAAACATCTTTTGCAGAGATGATAACGATCTGTCTACTGTACTTTATATAATATATTAATCATTCTTTCTTTTATAGACATTCCCGTTTGGTTTAAAATTTATAGGCTGTTAACCTCATTCATGTTCACTTATGTCAGATAAATTTCTCTGTATTTGCTTATAGTAGAAGAAAATAAAAAATAAAATAAATTGATTTTTAATCTATTTTTTTTCTATAGGTATTTATAGAAAAATTTATTCAAATAACTTTCTCGTGTTTGGTCAAATCTGGGTAATACAATTACAAGATACAGGAAACTGAATCCTAAACTCCCACAAGTATATCTTACACCCTACTATTCCATTTGAATTATCATATTGTTCTTAATGAATTAGTACCACCTTTTCCAACCCACTCATGACGGTTCCCTCCCACAAAGGTTGTTCCCTTCCTCCTTTGTCTTGAAGCCACACATCGTCGTCCCCTTTCTCCTTCGTCTCGAAGCCGCGCATCCTTGTTCCTTCCTCCTTCGTCATTAAAGGTAAGCTTCTTCCTTTTTGGTTTGGGTTCTGGTGGGAGTGGTTTTCATGTGGATGGGGTCACATTCTGGAATGCTCATTCTGTAACCAAAGAATGCTCCAAAATAGCCTTTTCATAAGCAAAAAAAGATTCTAGAATGACCTTTCCGTAAGTCAAAAAAACTTATGGAATGACGGTTCCAAATATACTTTAGCTTAAGGAACAATTATTCCATAAGCAAATTTGTAAATCTAAAATATCATTTCTGCAAGTGTATTTTATATACTCTGGAAAGAGTTTCGAAAATTAGTATTGGGCTTATGAAAATCTCATTCTAGAAACAACAACTGCAATTTAGAGTAGTCTTTCCAAGAGTGTATCTTGCATCTTCGGGAAAGGTCATTTCGGAAAATACGATTTTGACTTATGGAAGGAACACTCTGAAAGCAAAAATTGTAATATGGAATAGTTTTTTTGGAAATACATTTTGTTCCAGATAGCATTATTTTTACTTATGGAAAAGGTTAATCATAAGACTTTTCCTTCTAGAATGGTAATTTCCTAGGCAAATTTATTCTTACAGAAAGCCTATTCCGGAAATAGGTCCACAATGTGAATGCAAATGCATTAAAACATACATGCGGAGTGGAGAGTTGGAGAAGGAGAGGGACTCCTACGACATCAAGTTCAACTTGCTTTATACCTATGATGGTTGCGTGAAGTAGAGTTAAATTGGTGAAGAAGAGAACAAGAAAAAGAGTCTAGACTTGTGCTGTGGCAAGAAGAGAATAACGGGAACGCACTGCATTTGCTGGAGAAAGAATAAGAGGAATAAGTTAGAATTTTTTAAAAATGGAAAGTGTAGAATTCAATTGCCCAGTATACAACGTGATGTTTTAATATGCCATTCTCCCACATGGACATCAAATTTCAGCTAGTAACATTGTGCAAATACGAGGGATGTTTATACAATTTTCACCCATCCAAATTGTTCATTTTTACAACAATTTAATATCCTATAACATTCTTTTTCTATCTATTATATTTCTTCTAATTGCATCATATCATACTTATATCTTCTCTTTCTTTTTCTCACCAAGTGTCACATAGGTAAGGGTTTTGACCAAAAATGCTAACTTAGGGATATCTAAACCAATCCAATAACCTATTTGACACTCCTCAATTATGTACATCTCTCTCTTCAGCCCACATTACATATATCTTGATTATGTCTACAAGAGATATGCATAAATCTTTATTCTTCCACCAATCATTTTTGAAAGTAAAGTCAGGAGTGTTTCCACGAAACAACTAGTTTGTAAAAATTAGTGGTAGAAGATCCACCCAAATATATTAATAATTATAGTTCCCTAGAAATTAGAAAGTAAAAGCATTATCACACTAGGACATGGAACTTACAAAACCTCAGGTCTCACAGCACATGATCTCATAAACACCTTAATTATTCTTATCAAACTGAAGCAGGCATATTAACGCCCCCCCCTCCCCCCTCTTTTCGCTCTCTCTCTCCCAACACACCAAAAAGAACTAAATCAGAAACTATCAACTTCAAAGGTTAAAAAAGAGAGGTTCTTTATGTTAAGAGATCAATCACTAAAATCAAAGCTTCCACTGTGAGAGCTGCTGCCATTGTGACTATGTAAGGAGAGGCCTCTCATGTGGCCAGCCAAAGTAGCACCATCCTTTTTATTTTCCTGAAAATATCTCTCCCTCTCAATGTGCTTCGAAGGCGGTGGTGGAATTGCCATGTGAGGAGGAATCACAGCAGGTGCAGGATAAGTATTAGCTTCTCGAGATGGCTCCAAAGATAGCGGTCTTATTAACGGCCGGTTGAGTCTCTCTTCAAGCAAACCCAAGTGAGGAAACTCAGATTCTCTTTCTTCATCTTCAGGCCTTGCACAAGCCTTTCCTTTGCTTAATCTGCCAGCCATAAAAAAGTTATTAACTCACATTGGCTCTATATTCCTAGGCTCAGCTTGGATAATTTTTTAGCAAACACTTAATAGGAGAAGAAAATAAAGAAATAAAATAAATCAAACTTCTCTCATAAGTTAACATTGACTTATGCATCTTAATTTTTTCAGAAGCTCTGTCATATAATTTCCTTAAAAAGCTAAGGTGCATGACTTGATTTTAACTTATCAGAGACGTTTGATCATTTAACCTCCTTATTTCTTCTCTTACAAGAGTACTTGTTGAGAACTTTTAACTAACTATGACTCTAGTAATCAAAACTGCTTTCATTTATTACACTATTCATTTGGAAAATAAATAAAACAAAAAAGGAAATGAATATTCAAGATACAGTTTCCTCCTTCATAAAAAGGGAGTAAGTTTAGCATGATAAAGAATAGGCAAGGTACCGCCGGAATAACTGTTCTGGTTCTTCTTCCTCCTCTACTTCTTCACACTCCAAATGATTAGCTATTGTTGTGGGTCTGCCTGAAAGAAGGCTATCATGTCTTGCAAGAACTTTCTGAAGTTGCTCGTTTAATTCAATTGCTCGAGAAACTATACTCTCATCTCTTGAAGAAAAAAAAAAAAAACAGAGAAAAAGCAGTTGAATATACAAATTAAACATAGAATAAATGCATGAATGTGCAAAACATGAATATTAGGGAAATTTACAAGAACATTTTTTCATAAAAAATATTTCCAGTTTCAGAACAAATAACCATTCAATAAATTAATTATATTCAAATAATGATTAATGAGTAGCCATTTATTGGTTAAATTTTTTAAAACAAAATTCTAGGAATTATTCCTTCATAATTTCCCCTAAATTAATATATCAATTTTACATTGTATTATATATTAATTGAAAAAGTAAATAAAATGTACATTTAATATAGTGTGTACCTCTTAGAAAATAAAAAAAGAAGCAACATGAAAAAAACTAAAAATTATGCCTTTCTTAGTCCAATAGCAAAAATCTACTGCATATGAATCGTTAAAATGGATCAAGTATCAAAGCAAAATCTCTGAAGATACCACAGACCAGAAGGAAAGGCATTATAATCCATCCTGTTAAACATTTCAACTCTAGAAATGAGAAACAGAAATTGTACATGCTTTTAGCAGAAAAGAAAAAATTACAGCAGCCTTACCGAGAAGCCATCACAAGATGCATTACCCTTTGCTTCTGAAATGAACATTGTTCAACAAGGTCAAGGGTGAATTCATCTCTTGCAGCCTAGAGAGAAAAAAAATACAGTTTTAGCTAAAGCTGGAATGTGATTATTTACATTTTACATACGTGTATCTCAGGTTAGGTTCATAAAATAAAAAGTATATAAAGAACATGACAGTCATTTGTCAAATCCCTTCCTAGTGTAGTGACAACTTATGCCTCACGATTTTTTTTTTTTAATTTGTTGTAGAATCTTGAAGAAGTTCCTATTGTTTCCATACTATTTCTGTTTATTAACATCAAGAATTATCCCGAGGCTCTCAACCTCACTCCTTGTTGCCTATCTCAATCCCAGAAGCAAACCAAATAAGAGAGGGAGGCCAATTATTTTGACTGAAAGTTGAAGAAGCATCACAAGATGTATCAATGCAAAAGTAGATCAAGTATGAATCAAAATGTAGAGCAAGTCATATCCTAGGAATGCGAAATCTGATTTCAGGATGATAGGTCCTTGGCTCACCTGAGGATGTTGGGCATTAATAGCATCAAGGACTTCTTTTAAAACTTCTAATGCATTACTAGCCTTTTGAATAATGCTGCAAAACACAATTGCAGAATAAGATGACAAGAACAAATATTTTTAGAATGAAATTTCTCCACCAGCTAATGGAGAGTTCTCCAAATCAAGAACCATCCATGTTTCTGAATTTATATTTATAAAAAGGAACTAGCAAAAAGTATGTAATGAAAAATACATTTTCAAATGTATCTCTTTTCATTTGTTTCATTTGATAAAAATGCTATTGTATTTGGATAAATCTTCTTATCATAATTTCTATTCCCAAAATAATAATAATAATAATAGTGAATCCTGCACAAAGCATCCAGACTATCCAGTTAGAGAAGGATTTCAAAAGATCCTGTACACAAGTTTGCCAAAGATGAAGATAAGTCACCTAGATTCAGGAACAGTTTGGGACTCTGCTTGCTGATGTCTAGGCACGACCTGCTCCCTGTTAGGTACATTGTTAATCCCATTAAGTTGTGAATGAGGACGATTTGGTCGAGTCACTTGATTCCTTTGAGGAAACTGCACCCCAGCACTCTAGAAAAAAGTAAAACAAAGCATTGACAAATAATAAACTAGTATTGACAAAAAAGTGTTTCCATATGATCATTTGTATCACAAAAGTCTTTTAAAATTTCATGACTGTCTATAATTCAGGTAGAAAATATGTCAGAATTTTTTTTAGCAAAAATAAAGACTCTCAAGCCTAATACCCAGCATATTTGCAGACCACCCACGGGCTCTCTCTAAAGGAAAAAAACCACCATTTGCTGCAAACAGAACTAACTTGGGATCACTCTTCCCACTTAACACAAACTTCTCATATAATCATTACAGATTTATAGCCGCACTCCATCAACTCAAATCGGAGAGTCGGAGACTACCCTATGACCTGACCACCATACCCAAATTTAGCATATACAGTAAAAAAAAAAAAACCTTATATATTTTAAAACCCATAACACTTAAATTACTTCACTTCTTTCAGACTCTGCTAAAACAATACTCTAGCTGCCACTTATCAATCAAATAATCTATATATCAGAATCATAAGGAAATCTCAGGGTTGTACTTCACTTATCTGCACCTACCACCAAATCATAATATGCATTATAAAACTGTGGAAACTTTCCAGAAGCGCCACCTAGGGATGTTTGTGTGGCATCTAGTAGGAGAAATATCCGCTCCCTTACAGGCAAATCTGACTGCATGTAAAAGGAAAAAATAAATATAAAAAAACAGAGAGAGAGAGAGGGGATTAAGGAAAAAATGAAAAATAATTTTTCTAAAGAACAATAGTCACTGTGGATAAATACTCACTTTTTTCTTCACAATTTTCACAAGAATAGGAATAATTCCGGTATCAATCACCAGCTGGTGAACAAGATATCCAATATTGTTCATCAACATTTCCAGCAACTTGAAAATCAACAGATGATACACAAGTTAATACAACACCATAGTACGGGAAACCAAGTAATATCAATATTCAAGAGAGAAAATCACATAACCAATCTTCTCCATTTCAGGTATGGTGCAGGTAAAAACTATTTAGAAAATTCTCATGAAAAATTATAAACGGAGAAATACAGAAGTTGTTATACGCACCGCAACTGCATAAAGTTGAATGTTAGGGTTCTTGTTACCCAGTCTCTTTTTTATAGCTTTAATAACATCTCTAGCTTGCCTGAATGTTCAGAAAAACAAAAATATGATGATCATCAACATCGACATTGCTTGGAGCCTAGGATTATTCTGGCACATTTATGATTTGTTAATCACGTGACAGGCGGACAACCAGGCTCAAGCATCAAGAAGTAGCAGTGAACAAGTACCATGATCAATGGATAATGATCAATACAAAAGAAACAACATCATCAAGGTTTTAAACTATGGTTTCGGTTGCAATTGTGGTATTGTCACAATCCTTGATATTGTAAAAAGTTGCAGCAGTTGATGTGGCTGCAATTGTGATCGTGACATAGTCGGAAACTCCAAAAACCTTGATGTTGCAGTTGCAATTACAGTCAAGGACTAATTTTTAAAACCTTGAATATCATATAAGGAAAATAAAGCTTTGTGGGGTACCTTTGATCATGAGCGACTAATTCACAGATTTCAATATTTTTCATCCAATCAGTTTCTGCCAGTTTCTCACTTGTTGCAGCATTGACCAGAGCTGCCATCTTTTTCTACATAAGAAATATAAGAATTCAATAAAATATAAAATTTGTAAGATAATTCAGAATAGAAAGAAAATATTAAACAGAGAGTAAATATCAATTAAAATTAAATTAGGTCCACTTTCACTAACTGGAAACACACGAGATCTATCTGTATAGAGACAAAATACAAAAATAATAATTAATCCAAACTGAAAACCAAAGAGAAAATAAGCATTTGTGCCCTTGAATGAACAGCACTACAGAATATAGTACTATAAGCTAAAACTTGGATTCCATATTGCATTAGACTGTTAGCCATATATATAATTTCACAAGGGAAGTGCTAGTTAATTGATCCACAGCACACAAAAAGTTGCTACCGCAAGACTCAGAATTTGTCCTATATAAAACATCTTCCACCATAAGACAATTAAAGTGACTTCAGAAAGAGATGAAACTCACATACTGTGGCAGAAGCAGAAGGGTAGTGCTAAACTAAATGCTTAGCAAGTAGCGACAAATTCTGAACTGCTTGAATGTCATGAACGACCTACAACAGCTCAAAATTTAAGGCAAGCTAATTCAGCACTTAAACTCAATTTCAATGGCAGCTCAAAGAAATGGAATTGAGAAAAATGAGCAAAAATTATAATCTTCATGCCCACAACCCAAATGATCAGATCTTAATACTTGACACATCAAACAAGTAAGTGGAATAAAAGAAAAAATGAAACATCAAAAATCAAACTTGCAGTGCTTATGAATTATGATTTATGGCCAATATAGAGCACACTCAATAAACAAAAAAAACTACAACCATAATAATTACAAAATATATTTTTACCTTGTACAAGGACAAAGATCATGCGGAAGATAACAAGGATTCCCAGAACCGAAGATCAATTTGGTTGCTGCTTTTCTTCTTTCAAAGAGAGTTTTTCTTTATGGTTAACTTTAAAGTGGGAAGCTTTTTAGCATATGACGATGAAATAGTTAATTGGGCAAGTAAGTAGTAAAGTTAAAGTTGGTGACATATTTTCAGGTCCGCACAGAGAGTGAGAGAGAGATGATTATATGAATGTGTGTTGTTGTGTGAAGAATTGAAAAAGGTCAGAGAAAGAAAGAAATCTAAGTGAGGTTTGGGTTTGGAGTTAAGGTAATTGTTGAACAAACAAACATCTTCAGCACCGCCATCAGACCTGTCCCTGTCGCTACTTTTCCAAAGCTAAATCTTCTTTTCCAAGGAGAAGCTGCAATTTGATAAGCTCACCTTCCCCTTGTCTACTCGCCTATGCTTCATCCTTTTACCTCTTGACACGTATGATTCAAGTTTTTGATTTAGAAAAAATCTTGAATTCTTTGTTACTGCCTTTTTGGGCTGATTTAGTATCTAGTCAAGTACTAGCATTGTCAGTAACAAAAATAATATGTGAGTAAGAGTATCTTCAAGTTTAATTCCACAAAAAAGATATCTTTAAAATGAAGTCTGTCTATAAAAAAAAAACGAGAAAAATTAATCTCTCTAATAAATTTTAGTACTTCAAAAAATTAATATTGTTATCTGATTTTGGAATGAAAAATGTCTCCAATTTAAATTAATATAAAACCTGTATAAAAAAAATATGTTTCATTAATATCTTTTTTTTATGTTTTGATGTTGATTTAATTTCATAAGATTACCAACATTATGTTTTGTGAAAAGAGGAAAAGAGAATAAAGCAGTACATGGAATATGATGTGAAGTTGTTCCCGCGGGCAAGTCATGGAATCAGAAACAAGTGTCACTGAAACAAAGCGAGTAGTAAAGGTGACATTATCATTTGCTAGTGATTGTGGTCGTGATTGGTCCAAGTGTCAGGTATGGTCCTCTGGAGTACACCACACGTCGTCGTTTTTCTATGCTAACCTTTCTTTTGTAGATTTGTAGTTCACTAACATTACCATCATATCCGGAAAAAAAATGAAAATACGATTCAGCCGTGGCACAAATGCATTTGACTAGTAGCAAGTGATTGTACATATATTCATATATTTTTAAATTAAGTGAAACTAAAACTAAAAATATATATTTAAAATGACCAGATAAATATGAATAATTTATTTAAAATAAAATAAATTTTATCAATGTAGAAAAAGTTATATAACACTTTTTAATCACCAGAAATTGAAATACTTTTTTATTTATATGTCTATGTCTAAGTGTTCATATCTAATCCACTCTTATGTTGAGGATTTATATTTCTTAAGTAGAGACAAGAAGGGCCGATCAAAAGGATTATCATATTTGTTAATCTTTTTACAAATAGGAGTTAATTATGATCTATTTAATGATCGATTTTTGGGTTAAAAATTAAATTTAATATAAATTAAATAATTAATTAGAAAAATGGTGTAAATAAAAAAATATTTAGCAAAATGGGATAATCATTCATGCCCATTTGGGGCGTGTTTAAACACGTCCAAATGGGGCGTGTTTGCCCCCATGTGACACGTGGCAGCCAAAACAGGAAGTGTAGGGTTTTCGTGATTTTTTCATAAATTACGGAAAATCATAATTTTTGACTGGGACGTCCGATTGACGCGAAACCGATGGCCACGCGCTCAAAATTTTTTCCCAAACGAGGCCTCTAAGTGCCTCAAAAATGCGATTTTGTCTTTCAGCCTCCAAACAGTTGCTCATTTTTTGATTTTTTACTTAATCAATTAGTAAATTGCATGCTGTTTTTTATTTTTTTCAATTACTTCTTTCAATTTCAAGCGTTTTGGCATAAAATACGCCTCCATCGGACATTTCTATCAAAATTTAGGGTTTATTTAATATATATATATATATATTTATTGTAAAATAGGTTTTTAATATATAATAGGCTCGTAAGTCAAGCCAAGCTTTTAAATGGGCTAGGTCAGACCTAAAAAAAACCTATGATAGATAAATAGGGTAGACCAAGCTTTACATTTTTAAATCAGGCCGAAGCCAGACCTAACGAAGTCTGACCTGATCTGACCTGTTTCCACTCATATATATAAGTCAAGCAAATTCTTTAAACAATTATAATTTTTTATAGGAATGTCCGATAAAGGCGTATTTTATGTCAAAACGCTCGAAATTGAAAGAAGTAATTGAAAAAATAAAAAAAGGCCAGGCCACGCCTAACGAAGTCTGACCTGACTTGTTTCCACCCATATATATATGTCAAGCAAATTCTTTAAATAGTCATAATTTTTTATAGGAATGTCCGATGGAAGTAAAAAATTCACTAATTAATTAAGTAAAAAATCAAAAAACGAGCAACTGTTTGGAGGCTGAAAGACAAAATCGCATTTTTGAGGCACTTAGAGGCCTCATTTGGGAAAAAATTTTGAGCGCGTGGCCATCGGTTTCGCGTCAATCGGACGTCCCAGTCAAAAATTATGATTTTCCGTAATTTATGAAAAAATCACGAAAATCCTACACCTCCTGTTTTGGCTGTCACGTGTCACCATGGGGGCAACCATTTTGCTAAATATTTTTTCATTTACACCATTTTTCTAATTAATTATTTAATTTGTATTAAATTTAATTTTTTGCCTCGATTTTTGTTGTCTTATAATATATTAGTACTCCTTATATTATTTTATATTTATATATTTTATTTGGTTGATAAAAAAAATCTAATTCACTTTTATAATACATAATGAATCATTTTTTTAAAAAGAAAAACAAATTATATTTACTCTCTTTTTGTCATTTTTATTTTGTTACATATATTTTATGAAACTTTATATTAAACTAATAGATTTACGAATATTTTAAAATCAATATTTAATTTTTCTATTAACATTTTACAACTCCATTGAAATAATATTGTATAAGAAAATTATTTTTAATACTTTTCAAACTAAATAATTCGTGTTATTTTTTCTTTTAATATGTATTTCTATATAAGTAAATAAAAAAGAAAACATATCACTTATAAGAATAAGAATAATCAATCTCATCCATTACATTAAAATAGGAAATTAAGATTAAAAATCTGACTTATAATCTCACTAATGTCTCACATGACTTGTTTCTCTAACAATCGCTTTTTATCATTTTTCTTTGTTAATATAAATATGATAATTGATAAATTTTTTTGTCATAAAGCTGTTAACCAGAATAGGTCAAGTATTAATAAAACATTCTCCACAGCAGATTTCACCTCTTTATTTCTTCTCAACATATTATTTTGATCCCTCAAAACACATAAAATGACTAGCAGCCATTTAAATCCTCTCAGGCACAAACTCGGATTCGCTATCCACTAAATAAAAGAATACCTGAAATGAAGCAACACAGCAGAGAAAATAAAATACGATGCAGAAGTTGTTCTTTGTCGAAAGAGCCATCTCTGAGCATAATAAGATTGTATATAAGGAGAAAATGTGAAATGCATTTTGTGAAAAAATTAAACAAATAAAAATATTGAAAAAACATAAATCTCATATTGATCAGATAGTGTTAAGGTATAGCATATAAGTTGAATTAGTTTAAAACTCACGTAAAAAAAATTATAAGATATTAGCCGTACTTCCGTGATGCTATCCATGGTCCATGGACTCAAACCAACCAAATTGCAGAGATTAGAAGGTCATCGCGGGGAAATATGAATCCAATTTTGGGCTTTTCTCATAAACTGATCACATGGGTGCCAAAGGCCTAGAGAGTAAATTAGACGCTGCTGTTAATTGTGATTTTTAGACAAACAGGTCATGTGAGCCATTAGTGACTGTTTTAATCTTAATTGTCTAATTTAATTTAACAGATGAGATCAATAATTTTCATTCTTAGATAAGAGTATATTTCTCGTATGATACACTATATATATAGAAGTAAGAAAAAAAATAGTCATACAATCATACTTAAAAATTCAAGATTTAAAGTTTCTTAATCTCCAATCTTTTAAAAAGTCACAACATATTTTAAAATTAAAAATATTTAAATTTTATTTATTCATGATAAAATGTAATAGACTATTTTTTATTGATAGGATTTAAAGATAGTATTAAAAAATTTATAATATTTTTCATTTCACTTTAACATACAAATTCTCTCCTTTTCTATATATACATGTATTGTATTAAGTTATTTTTTTTACAAAAAATGATAACTATAACTATAATTATTTCATTATATTTAAATTGTTAAGATTAATATATATATATATATATATCATTCTTTAAGTAATTATATAATCACTATATAATTTTTAATCTCTTTTTAGGTAATTTTTTAATATCCTTTATAAAAAAATTATAATTTTAATCTTGATTATTTATATATAACTATATAAGCTAAATTTACAATTCTTATTTTTCGTAATATATATTTATATAATTATCCAGAAAATGGATTATTATGCATGTCGAGTACTCTAGTATCCTTTCTAGTTTTTATTATATAAAATTATATGAAAGTAACTGTGTCATCATATGTTTTATCCGAACACGCCAGATTGGTCTTATCCAAAGGTTATTATCAAAATACTTACTTTATAAATAATTTACTGACTACTGCATGTTCTGTTAATTTCAATAGAGGTTTTTCAAATCAATCGGGTTAAGTTTCGAATCGATAAATTTCAAGTTTTGAATTTATACTATTTTTATTTGTTATTTTAATTTATTTAATTAAATATTTACACGTGATAATAATAATTCAATTTAAATCAATCTTCCTTTTATGAAGTATTTTCAATTAAATAGATCTAAACT
This sequence comes from Glycine tomentella, assembly GCA_007407185.1. NCBI lineage: Eukaryota > Viridiplantae > Streptophyta > Magnoliopsida > Fabales > Fabaceae > Glycine > Glycine tomentella. The sequence goes on along the minus strand of PYAF01004929.1, from coordinate 1,617,388 downwards.
TTTAATTTAATCAAGTTAATTCAATATAGGCTGAATATAAAAAAAAAAATTAAAAAAATCATCTCCCTCATTTGGGTCAAAATTTCCTCCAAATTTAACACTATTCGACCTATGACTACAACATTAATTTTTATTTTACAAAAAAAAAATTACACTAATTTCTTAAAAAAAAATCACCAATGTGAATCATACCATATTTATCCTTGATGGAGGAATTAAAAAGTGTTTTACCCATTAAAATAAAATAAAAAAGAAAGTATACTTTATTATACAAATATTATTAATAGTGACAATGGATTGGGTATGACAACGGAACGGGGCGGATATTACATTTTTCGTCTCCACTTTGACTCAAAACCCATTTTTCGATCCCATCTCCAATTCCTGTCAATTTTTAAAACTCATCCCATCCTAGCTCGTCGGGTTTTTCCCACCCTGCCCCACCCCACCCCACCCCACCCCGCTCCTATTATTTGATTAAAATTAAAAAAATTAAAAATAATATAATTTTTTTATTTAGAAAATCGAACAAAAATGCTAATTACGTAATAAAAAAATAATAACAAAATCACATTTAAAATATGAGATCATAATTTAAAAATTACAAAATAAAATTAATCAATTCAATTAAAAAATTATAAAATAATATTTTTTTTCTTTTTTTTAATATTATTTATTATAGAGCGTGGACGAGGATGGGTACGAGTAATCTCATACCCATCCTCGCTTTTGGTTTTCAGGAAAAACCCAAATCCGAATCAAAACCCAATTAACTCAATTTTCCCCACTAAAATCTAGACAGATTTAGATGGATATCCATGGATTCGGGTTCCGCTAAGTGGCGGATCTAGGATCTTGGGTTAGTGAAGACAATTTATTTAAAAATATATATATTTATAATTATCATTATAATATTAGATGGTTGAGTTCAAATACGAAAATAAAATGTATAAAATATAAAATTTTAATATAAATATTGATATTTTATTAAAACAAGAGATTACATTTACTTACTCTTATATGTTAATTGATAAAGAAATTCAAATACATGAAATTAAGGAGATAAAGTATAAAATTATTAGATACAAAATATAATATTTTAGAACAGATGATTTTATTGAAATGAGTCCCACCACCCTTATAGACATATAGATCCACCGGTGGTCCTGCGATGCCTACATGCAAGTTGTATTAAAGGCTGAGTTGAATTAATGGTACTAAGATGAGATGTCAAGTTTGACTCGTAAACGGATTTCAGAACATTGTGGGTATCTCATTCACATCTCATTGTTGATTTAGTATTAAATTCCTATGTAGTTGTTGTTTGTAGTAATCATCAACCCACTCAGTTGCCGTAGGTTGTCGTGATCCATCACAGCAGATTGTCACTGAAATTCAGAAAAATGGCATCAGCAATGTTTCGTAGGAACATCATCACCCACTACTCCAAGTTTGCTTCTTCTTTGTCTTTGTTGTCTCGCCATTCCTCAATCTACAACCCTCTCTCTATGTCTGTTTCTTCATTTCATAGCGAAAGTGTTGGTGTTGTTGGTGGTGGTGGTAGATTGCCATCTTCCATGCGTGGAGCTGTGTATTGGGAACCCAACAAGCCTCTCACCATCGAGGAATTTCACATGCCTCGCCCCAAGGCCGGTGAAGTTCTCATCAAAACAAAGGGTAAGGGTACCCTTTAATTCTTGTGCATCCACAACGTTAATGGGAACAAGGGTCTTCCCCAAAATTCAATTTTTATTTATTTATTTATTATACACTGACATGATTCTGAGGGTGTGTTTTGTACAAGCCAAGTGAGAAATGGAAGAGCGTTAAAAAAAGAAAAAAAATTGAAACCCTCATGTAGAGTAGTCAACTTTTTAGATACTAACCACTCTGAGTGATTGTTTTCAAAGTATATAAAAAAGAAAAAAAGAAAAAAAAAGAGGGGGCTGGGGAAGAATCATAGTGTTCAATGGAGGGAATGAGATGTGTTTTTGGGAAGAGGTTTCTTATTATTGAATCTAATTGTGTTTTGGTGTAGCCTGTGGAGTATGCCACTCTGATCTACATGTTATGAAGGGTGAAATTCCGTTTACCAGTCCTTGTGTTGTGGGGCATGAGATTACCGGTGAGGTTGTTGAACATGGAGCACTCACTGACAGCAAAACCATAGAAAGGTGAAAGTTATTGGCAATGTGAATCTCTTTTGCTACTACATTTTTTTGTGTCATGATGTTCTAGTCAATGAAAATATAATTTATTCTAGATAATGACCAGTAGGAATGACAATTTTGCTTCTCTGTGTTTCAGGCTTCCTGTTGGATCTCGAGTTGTTGGGGCCTTCATCATGCCTTGTGGCAACTGCTCCTACTGTTCAAAGGTAATATTGTGTTAGACACTTCACTCTTATATGTTGACTGGATTCATGTTCATTGTTGACGTTGTCTCCAAATGGTATACAGGGCCATGATGATCTATGTGAAGCTTTCTTTGCCTATAGCCGGGCAAAAGGAACCCTCTATGATGGTGAAACTCGACTCCTTTTTAGAAACAGTGGTTAGTATGATTTACCTATTATTTCAACCCTAACTATTGTTATTGCTACTTTTGCCCCATGTGTACTGCCAGCAGCTTCTGTAGTGATTTGGATATTATTCAAAAGTCTTGTAATTTGACTTTTTTCTTATCTTTTTTATTTATCACACTGCTACAAGCAGCACCACTGCAGACACCTGAACTACTTTTTTCTTGATAGTATACACATAATGCTGATATTACTAATCCTGAAGCACTGCAACTTCCTTTCTCATCAAAGAAAGGCATGTTCTCAATATTTTCATTTATTATACAAGCTTAATTGTAATGAATTATAACTTCATGCTAAGGGTGTGTGTCTATTATTCCCATTTTTCTGTACTATGATATTCTATATTCAGCTAGTACAAATTTCAATGTTCTTCGAGTGCATTTATCCCTAATTATGGGATCATTCATTATTGAAAATTTGGAATACTGAAAAAAGTTTGCAATTTATAGGAAAACCAGCATTCATGTATTGTATGGGAGGGCTTGCTGAATACTGTGTTGTGCCAGCAAATGGAGTGTCTGTATTACCAGACTCATTGCCATATACAGAGTCTGCAATTCTAGGATGTGCTGTTTTTACTGCTTATGGCGCTATGGCTCATGCGGCTCAAGTGCGTCCTGGTGATTCTGTTGCTGTTATTGGAACTGGAGGTGTTGGTTCTAGGTAAATAATCATTTTTGGAAGATTTTTATGCTTTTAAATCTTCACCAAGCTGTGTCTATTGCCTTTTGTAGTTGTCTTATAATTATCTTGAGTTAGTAATAAAAGAAAAAAAACAGATAGTTATTGTTTATGATATGCAAAACATTAAATGTGCTAGCCACTAGGCAATTGAGAACTTGAGAATAGCTATATAAAATTTAGAAACCCCACTGATCACTAGATTGGTTGATACTCATTTATGGTATAGTTGGGAATCAGTAGATTTCCCATGTTGATCGTTTATCAGCTCTATTGGCTCTAATTAAATTGTGTTTCCCTTTAACTTTGTCACCCATTCCAGTTGTTTACAGATAGCTAGAGCCTTTGGTGCCTCAGATATAATTGCTGTGGATGTACGGGATGAAATTCTACAGAAAGCAAAGACATTTGGTGCTACTCACACTGTAAATTCAGCAAAGGAAGATCCCATTGAAAGGATACTTGTATGCATATTTCTCTTTTGCCTCATTGTTTACATCTTCTCTATATGTATCTACCTTGAATCAGAATTTGTTAGATGACTTCCATTAGAAAACTTTCAAAGCAAAAAGACCTTCTATGGCTCTTGAGTGACTTCTATATCACATAATTTAAAAGGTTTTGCTGTGTATTGCAATATGTAAAAAGGAAGAGCAGTTCATTCATTACGTGTTTATATTAACCTTGACATACTTAATGGTTTATGTACACTGCCAAATCACCTTTTTACACATACACACACACACACACACTGACTATTGGCTCCTCACATGTCCGCTCAAAACTATCAGGGCATCATTTTGTTCACTTGAAGAGACCCCCTTTTTTAATTGTTTGCAATAATCACACAGGAAATTACTGGTGGAAAGGGTGTTGATGTTGCTGTGGAAGCGTTGGGGAAACCACAGACATTTGCTCAATGTACACAAAGTGTGAAGGATGGGGGAAAAGCTGTGATGATTGGACTGGCACAAGATGGTTCTTTAGGAGAGGTGGATATAAATCGGCTTGTTCGAAGAAAGGTGTGTTCTCTGTATATATATACTTAACTGTTGCAAATGTGGTTGTTACCAGTACTCCCACATGTTAATGATTGCCTTCATTCCTAATAAATTCAAACTGTTTCTTATGCTTATACCATATTAATGTTTGTTTTCTTATCAACTTTGGCTTTCTATTTTCCAATTTCTCTTCTTAGTAGTCTTCCTCTTTCCCTGGCCAAACCAAAGTTTGGCTTTGAAGGACTAAATAGTAGAAGTTTTTTTTTTTTTTGTTAGCAACTGGAAAGTAGAAGTAATTTGCCTTTACTTGAACGAACAGAACTGATTGAAGATGATCTTTCGGCTGAAATTGTACATGAAGCAAGCCAGGAATGTTTAGCGGATTAAGATCATGATGCACGGAGTGGATACATTCTAACTAACTTTAGAGGAGCCTTGTTTTATCTTAATACACCTTCAGTACCTAAAATGAATATATTCAAACATTAGAGAGTCTTAGTTTATCAAACACACTCGTTTAATATTGATTTGAGTTTTGTTAACGTGAAATTAAAATAGAAACTATTAACTGAAAAGTATAGCATTTAATATATTGAAAATCCAAAACGCATTCGATATTTGCTTCAAATCCTAGGATATTTTAATCAGGGATAACAAATGCTTCTTAGCCTGTGTAGGACGCATGTTAACAAAACCTGTTTGTTTTCCGTAATGTTAATGACTGTATTCTCTTTTCATCTAAACATGTTAAATTCATATTTGAGCAGATACAAATTATTGGCTCCTATGGGGGCAGGGCAAGGCAAGATCTTCCAAAGTTAATTAGACTGGCTGAAACAGGTATCTTCAATCTTGGGCATGCTGTTTCAAGAACATACACTTTTGAGGAGGTAGGAAAAGCATTCCAAGATCTCAATGAAGGAAAAATTGTCGGTCGAGCTGTGATCGAGATAATATAGCTCTAATTCCCAGAAATGCTTTTCTGCGGCAGCAATAGTGTTACAACCGCAAAATCCTCCTATAATGATGGCTACTAGAAGAAACTGTTATTATTTTGCTGCTATATTATTTTACCGTTCACCCGTCCGCCACTGGAAACACCACTTCCCGTCCGACTTGCATGTTATGTTATTTTATCTTGTTGCTAAAGATTAGGCTATTAGTTGTTAGTGGAGCCTATCTTTAAGTTATGTTATTTTTTCTGTTTTACCGGTTCTTTGGTGTTGTCTATTTAACTAGTAGTTATGAAATAAAGCCATCGTGAATTTTATCCCTGAAATATTGCACTTATGCAAAGAGGTCAAGCTTCCTCAGTAAAGCTATCCGATTCCATTGGTATCAGAGCACAGGCATGGACGAACGCGTGGAAAAAATAGAGAACGGATTGGAATCTCTGGCAGAACAATTTCAGGAGATGTTTGCTCAAATTACCAATCGGTTGGACGTTATGGCATACACGCCTACACATCAAAGGGGGGATAATTCTGGGAGCAATTCCAGCAATTACCACAACCGTTCAGGATCCAATAAGACATGCTCCTAAGGTTGTCAAATTGGATTTCCCAAAATTTGATAACAATGAAAGACCCGACTAGCTGGTTATGTCGTGCAGAGCAGTTTCTTCAGTACCATCATACAGCGGAGGCGGAGCAGGTTTCACTGGCTTCATTCCATTTATTGGGAGATGCTCAGTTATGGAATCAATTACTGATCTAGGATTACCCAACAATTACATGGCTGGGGTTTAGAGAAGAGATATTGCAGCGATTTGGGCTTAATAATTTTATTGATTTTTTTGGAGAATTAACGAAGCTGAAGCAAGAAGGAACAGTGCAAGATTACCAAAGTAGCTTCGAAAAATTATTGTCAAAGGCTGGAAGGTTGGAACTTGGAAGTGCCCAAACAAGTAAATTGTTTTATTAGTGGATTAAAGGAGACAATCAGGGCAGATGTGCAAGCAAACAGACCTAAAACACTTTCAGCTGCTATTGGGCTGGCTAGGCTTTATGAAGCCTGCAACCAACAAGTGGGCTCAGCCACACAAAACTCTCGAAGACTACCTTCACTTCCCAACCAAAAAACACCTACTGTTACCACTACTATCACAGCCACAAGCAATCCAAATCCCATTAAAGCCACGCCGGTTCGCCGACTAACCTTTGAAGAGATCGCAGATCGAAGGAGCAAGGGACTTTGCTTTCGTTGCAATGATTTGTACACAGTGGGCCACCGTTGTAAGAAGCTGTTTTCCATTCAAGCTGTGTCAGAAGGGAGCGATGGAGAGGCAGAGCTGGACCTTGAAGATGATACTGATGCAGAACCTAATGTCCCGGCGATCTCGCTTCACGCCTTGTATGGGAGTGAGAGCACAGAAACAATGAGGGTAAAGGCAAAAATCGTTGGACGTCAAGCAATGGTGCTCATGGATTCCGGAAGCACTCACAATTTTATGAGTACGCGGTTTGCAAAGCACGCCGGAATCTACCCGTCAGAAACTAGCTAGGGCATGGATGTGGAGGTGGCGTCTGGAACAAAGTTGAAATGTGCAGGAAAATGCAATCAGATTCCCGTCACATTCAAGGAGGTAACTATGTGTATTGATTTTTTTCTCTTACTCATAGGTGGATATGATGTTGTTTTAGGGGCTCAATGGTTGAGCATGCTGGGACCCATTAATTGGGACTTCTCTCAATTGGAGATGAAATTTAATTTGGAAAGTCGTGACGTTTCCTTAAAAGGGATGACCAGACCAGAAAATAAGGTGGTCAATCCGGAGCAAATGGAGTAACATACAAAGAAGGGTACAGTTTGGATCCTCCAATGGAAAGGGGCTATGTGGTCGCTGACAACATCTAAAACTGTTCCAAGTGAAATTAAAAAAATGCTGCAAGATTATTCAGAAGTGTCAACAGAACCAAAAGGTCTTCCTCCTGTTAGAGCTTATGATCACAGAATCCTATTGCAGCAGCAGGAGCCTATATCTGTTCGACCTTACAGGTACCCCTTTATTCAAAAAGAAGAAATTGAAAATTTGGTGGATGAAATACTGGAAAATAGAATTATTAGACATAGTTGCAGTCCTTATTCTTCTCCTGTAATATTGGTGAAGAAAAAAGATGGATCATGGAGAATGTGCGCAGACTACCGGGCTGAACAAAATCACTGAAAGATAAATTTCCAATACCAGTGATAGATGAGCTTCATGGCACCAAATTTTTCTCTAAGCTGGACCTTCGGTCAGGCTACTATCAAATAAGAATGCATCCTGAAGATATTGAGAAGACGGCCTTTCGTACGCACCACGGTCACTACGATTATTTGGCTATGCCGTTTGGGCTTACAAATGCGCCCTCAACATTCCAGTCATTAATGAACGAGGTATTTAAAGATTATCTCAGAAAATTTGTACTTGTGTTTTTTGATGATATTCTTGTATATAGTCGGAGTTGGACAGACAACCTCAATCATTTACAAATTGTTCTTGAGACCTTGAGGAAGCAGAAGCTGTACATAAAGATGGAGAAGTGTGAGTTTGGCTACTAGAAGAAACGTTGCTGCTGTTATTATTTTGCTACTATGTTATTTTACCGTTATGTTATTTTATCTTGTTGCTAAAGATTAGGCTATTAGTTGTTAGTGTAGCCTATCTTTAAGTTACCGTTATTTTTCTGTTTTATTGGTTATTTGGTATTGTCTATTTAACTAGTAGTTATGAAATAAAGCCATTGTGAATTTTATCCCAGAAATATTGCACTTGTGCAAAGAGGTCAAGCTTCCTCAGTAAAGCTATCCCATTCAACTTTATCATTCTGTTAGTTAATATTCCAGATTCCGCAGCGTTCTTATCAAAATAGGTAAAAAGAGTCAAGGTAGACCCCTGTACGTACTAAAATAGCTATGCTTTTCACACCCAAAAAGATATACATGCTTTGGAGTTGCAAGGTGTTAGTGCCCCGAGAACATAAATAAATAGATGTCTTCTGATGTGTCATTGCAGGGGCATGTTCAAATGAACACCGTTTTTCTTTTTGTGCGTTGTTTTGCTTCTAACTCATGTAATGAGGGAGTTTTTCAGCAAATGATACATAAAATATATATATATATATTTATTTATTTATCAAAACGTTTACTATTTACAGTGGAAATTTAGGGTGGGTGGACTCGAATTTATACTATATTTTTAAAAAAAAATTAAAAATCCAGTCAAGAATTCGATCTTCTAATCCGAATTTTTAATTGATTTTTTTAAAAGATGATAAAATAATAAAATAAAAATAATTTATTCAAAAATAATAAAAATTAAAGAATGAAAATAATAATAAATTAATTGTAAGTAGTATTTAATAACTGTACTTGCACATGAAGAATAATAGTATCTGAATGCTCATCATTGGCATGTCATAAAACTGATGATGAAAAAAGCAGGAAAATAATAGAAAAGCTAGACATGCTCCAAGTAAATTAAAAAAAAAAAAATGTTTCCGAAATAAATTTATGTGCAGATTATGGGTGAATGTGGCTTTTACCTTTTAACTTTACGCACTTATAGAGCACCCAAATTCTTGAAAATCCATTGTTAAATAATTATTGCATCTCCAACAATGTCAGAAACAGGATCCTAATTCACATTTGTTAGTTGGTACTCTCCAAGGTATAGATTTAAATCCTAGTGGTCGGCAGTCCCACTAAACAACTCCATAAACTTAATAAACATAATGGAGTTTATATACCTTGAAAATTATTCGGAACATATTCATTGTTAATTTTTAACTTTCCAAACTCCTTAACAATACAACCAGAAGTAAAGAAAAACATATTAACAACACTTTTAATCCAAATTAATTTGAATCATTAATAAATAAATCCAATAATAAATACGAGAAGATTAGAAAAAAAATATTGATTAATGATTTAGTTTATCAAAGTTTACACGAATTTGTTTAAAAGAATTTACATATGATTCAACTACATAACCCATCCAGATCATGTCAAAACCCCAATTAAATTAGTTTAACCAAGACCTAGAAGGCTGGCCAAAAAAAAAAAAAACCAAGACCTAGAAGTCTCGCTTATTGGATTTTTGGTTCCATTTTAATACTGCTGCTAAGAATTTTGAGTTTGACGATCCGGTCTCGTTCAATGGCCAATGTTCATTCCTTTCCAAAGAGATTCCCTAATGCCCAGGAGATAAAAGTGAGTTGTTTTCATATAAGAAAATCCCAAAGGATACATACATGTGCCCTGGCAGGTACTGGAATAAGTTATCCTTGCTACCACAATAAAACAGAGGGAGTAACACGGCATTCAATTTTGCAGTTTCAGATATTATTGATGAATCGAATAAGTAATGTACAAAATTTCTGAAACAAGCACACACATGCTTGTCCATCATCCAAAAATGGATCGGAAAACTACTTAATCTCTATTACTGTGAAGGCAATGAATCAAACTCAGCTCCTTTAAAAGTGCCAAGTTCCATGTGTTTGAAGGTAACTTCACTGAATTTCCCCTTGCACCACCTATTCTTCTCTATAGTACTTGTTTTTATATCTGAGGCAAGCATCGGAGGGGTTCTGCCTAGGTTGAGCTCTAACACGAGTAGACCTACGAAGCACAGACTCATCTACAAATCTGTGCATCAATTCCTTTGATGTTTTCTGGAGTTCTGAGCTGAAAACATAGAAATAAAAGGAATAAATCTAATAAAGCAAGGGAGGGAAAGATAAAAAATAAAACTTTAACAATTAATAAAGTGAACACGGGGAGACCTTAGAAGCATCCTTCTACATAAGTAGAACATTACAAACTAACATCACACATACAACAGCAAAGTTTTATCTGCTAACAGTATAAGAGACCTTAGAAGCATATGTGCACATTGGACAAGTCTAAAAACCAAGGCCTTCTGCTGAAGTATGCATGATATAACTTAATTATTATGCAAATAGAAAACAAGGGAAAAAGCTATCTAGGTAATCATAAATTGAAAAACAAATCTGGCTCACCATATTGTACTATAATATTTTTCTAGTAGCTTTTGCAGTGCCCTTTCCCGCTCACCCTTGCAATTCAGTGAACTCATCAATGCATCAAGCTATTCAAGCAAGCCAACAGAAAATTAGGAAAGAAAAATGTGGACAGATAACAATGGAAATATAGAAGGCTGTTTTCATCTAGTTACCTCTTCCTTACTGCTGTAGTATCCCCAATTCTTGGAGTCACAGCTTTCAACAAATATCCTCCCATAACGACAGAACCACCAATACCTATTGTGATCTCTGTCCTTACCTAATGGGCTTCCACGAATAAATCGTTTCTCCATCTCCCGTTCGAAATATTCTTTCTGCAATAGGCAATGTCAATAAAAGATCAACTTAAGGAACAAACAACAATCTAAACAGGGAGATAGGCAGCACCCTCTGTTCTTTACTATTCTTCTCTGATGAATCCTTATCAGCCTTCAACTGCTTCGGTGATTCCTTTCTGGATAATTCTTTTCCATTTTCCATTGGTTCTTTCAACTCTGAATTTAACTTCTTAAGTGTCTTTTTCGGAGCAGGACTTAAATGCTTGATCCCACTACAAATTAATTTTTAAAAGTAAAGTGAAATGTAATAACCACCAAATAGAATAAGGCATTTTGTAGATATATATTGGCAAGAAGAAACAGCACACATGATAAAATTTAACCTTCTACCCAATGGATCGTTTTGCCCAGATGGTTCTATCTCTATAATTGTTTTCTCTCCCACGTCTCCATTTTGTATACAGTGATTATTATTTGCTAGGACATTTGCACTGTTTAGATGGTGCCCATCAACAAATCCATTGCTTTCTGACTCAGCTTTCAACCGCTCCTTTTCTTCTCTTCTCCTCCTACCATTTTCCAATGCTTCTCCCCTTCTAGTGGCCCCAAGTGCCTGCCGCTGTTCAATAATCTCATCTAACTTTTCCCTGAATATTGCAGTTTCAAGGGCTCGATTGACCAATTCGCCCAAGATTTTTAATTTAGCACTGGCATCTACAAGGCCATAATGTCCCCGTTTTATAGTTGTTTTATGTTGCTGTAGTTCAGGAATATTGATCATCTCTAGAAAATGACATAAATATTCTGTCCAATTATTGCTTGTGATCTGGAAATAAAAATGAATGAGACATTGTCAGTTTGTCACATTAAAAACAATGATGAAAAAACCATTAACCATGTCACAAAGGATACCAAGATAGGAAGAAGAAATATTCAACTAGGGTCAAACCATCTCACAAAATATGGACAATTATCAATAGCTGATACTAATAGTCTAATACTAACAAACAATAAATGTAAGTGAGATGGTAACCTTAGACTTCAATTTTTGGTTCTTCACAACGAAGGAGTATTCATCGTTATCTTTGATAAGAAGTCGAAAAAGTGCTGCATGAGATTCCATAAGGAGAGCCACATTGCTATCCTTGTGGCAGATTGCAAATTCAAAATCTTCTAGAGAGTAGGGGCTCAGCTGCAACAGTCTACCAAAGGAACTAAGAAAATCCCAAACCATCAAGAGTTCCCCTACACAACTCATTGGAATATTGAAGTCTTTTGCTGGAGAAGGACGATCAGTGAAAACAGGATCATCTGGACTAGGCGTCACCAATAGATCATCAATGGGGTATTTGATTGCTTCATCATTGTGTTGACCATTTTCTGGAAAATTTGTGGTTTTAGAAACCTTTTAGATAAAATTGAATCACAAGGGAAAGGGGTTTCATGATTTTTTTTGTTAAAGAGATATTATGTATAATTATAGCTATATGATGTAAAGGGAACTAGGGAAGATATATCAGACTGTTGTAGTTTCTAAACCATAAGAGAAAATGCTTTCTACATAGTACATAGGTAAACAACAAGAGAAATCTATGTAGCACCGACACCGACACGTGATACGTGACACGACACGACTCGACTCTTCGACACATCAATCTTAAAAAATTATGAATTTCGACACGTTAAGACACGTTTTAATATTAAATAATATTTTTAATTTATATAGTATATATTTCATTTTTAATATTTAATAATTTAAAAAAATTAAAATAAACTAATAATATTCATC
>PYAF01004929.1:1572211-1604926 GCA_007407185.1 Glycine tomentella | reverse complement strand
CCGACGCGGCCTCCCTTTGCGCCTTTGACCATGTCCGACATGGTCAAATTCGCATGTCGAAACCGGTCAACGCGTCAGAGTTGTTGACCGTGTATTGGACACGGTGTCGGGGAGTGTCGGGGAGTGTCGGAGAGTGTCGGAGTGTCGGGGAGTGTCGGACTCGATACGGCCCCTGTTTCAGAGTGTCGGTGCTTCCTAGAGAGAAATATTGCAAAACCCTTCAATTTCTCAGTCAAATCCTTATGGTAAGTATTTTATCAGGAAACAAATGAATTATACAACTTCACACAATAAAAGGACAGTACCAAATTAACATGCGGCCAACAATGGTTTCAATTTCTAAAGTCTAAACTCTACCTTTCTCTTGACCAGAATCTTCAACTTGTGCGCCATCCAACTTCTTCCTTTTACAGTTATCAGTGTCTTCCAGTGATTCCTAAACATGACAAATTTAGGACAGAAAATAATGCAATAAAATTCATTAACAACATAATAACCAATCATAAAAGCCATATATTAGGATATCTAAACCATGTTCCTATACTATCTCATTTATCAATAATATAATACTTCTATAGAAGAGCAAAAAGAAATAGAAACTTTCATATTTTCCTTATCCTGTCTACCTCGTTTTTCCTTTTCTTGGAGCAAACCAAAAGTCCATATTTGTAGAAAACCCTTCCTCGTAAGTCCTCAGGAATGTCAGTTGATATTCCATGATTTTTTGCCAGCTCATCATGTAAAACCCAAGGGGCATTCCGATATGTAGACTCACGAATAAAAGACTTCAAAATATTTCTACTAAAAAGCGGCTTCTTATGCACCAAATCTTCTGCGCTGACTTCTGCTTGTTCTCTAATATTCTTGTTTTTGTCAAGCCAAGCTACCTCATAAGAGACTGTGTCAACCCCTTTCTGAATGACTTCTAATATTTTGCACGGATGAACTCCATCATCCTTTTTCCCATGTAGTTCAGCACCCACAAACAAACATTCCTGCAATTTCTCAGCAATAGAACCAGCAAGATCCTTCAAAGGGAGCATACCTGCAAAAACAAAAGATCACTGATCAGTCCAGTACAGAGTGAAAAATATTGCAAAATTTTGGATGAAAAGCAATGTATAATCAAACTTGAATCAACAGCTGGTATATTTATCAATAACATTATATGTAGCAATTCTTAAACATGCATGGTTTTTGTAGTTGAGAATCTCAATTCTCAGAAGCATGTCTTTTATTATTTTTCATAACTGTTCACAAAACACATTTTAAGGAGTCATAACTCCAGACAAGTTGTGCTAATCAGTAATCACTTAACCACTTCTATTTGATATCTGCAAGTGCTGCCAGCATTATAACTCAAATAGTCAAAAGTCTAATATAATGAACAAAAAATATATGATATACCTCAGATACAAGGAGAATAATCAAAATATCATTGCTCACAATGTCAATTAGGACTTCTCTAAGAAAAACATAAGTCTTTATATTCATCCAAAAGATAAACCTGGGACATTAAAACTATTCATGTGCAGAACAAAAACCACATATCTACAGAAATGCATAAAGTAAAAAGAAAGTAAAAATTATGCATAATTGTATCAACATATATTTCTTCATCACAGAACTCAGAAGAGAATAGCTCATACTGTATTGAATAATCCTTAAAGCAATAGTCATAAGTTCTTTAGGAAACTGTTGAACTTTCTCGGTAGCAAGTTGTTCAGACACCAAAGCCTCTTCATAAGTCAAGCCAATTTTTCCAGTGACTTTACACATCCAAACCCTCTGGCGGTATAGATGCAATCGCTTCAAATAATCACTACTCCATGTTAAGGAACCATATCTCTCATTGTCGTGACTAAGTATGAAATAACAAAGACATATATTATTAACTAATTAACTTTGCAACAACTAGCCTAAAATGCTAAAAAATTAGACAAACCAATCAATGTATTTTAACCACTTTCAAGTTAAAGATAGTTATAAAGCAACAATGCCAAAAGTAAAAAACAACAATAGATAACTATATAGGATACTGATAATCTTGAAAGATTTCTTTCGTAAACCGAATTTGGTAAACAGGCTCATCTTGCTTCAAATCCTCAGGAGGCATGGCCAAGGCCAAAGGTTTTCTCCTTATAAGTGGCATTGCGGAAGAACCTCAGTTCTCATCAAACAGAGAATTGTACCCTACACCGACAATTTGACAGAACAGAAACAAGTCAGTGGCATGATCTTAGCAGTTTCATTGATTAGGGGCAAAAAATAAAAGAATCTCAACAGTTCCGGAACAAGTAATGAGCAACCACATCACAAAAGCCACTCAAATAATATACCTCGGCACTGCAGTTAGTTATAACTGTCTGAATTATTTTTAAGAAAATCAAAAAATCTGAATATATATAAAGAATATTACAAAGGAAGGGAAGAAAAAAAAGGTGCCTTCATTGTTTTCTATTTGATCTCCTTCCTCAATCACAAGCAGCTTAAAAACTAAACAAAATGAAAAGTATGACCAGTCTAACCCAAAACAAGCAGATAAACTTTCCTCACTGAAATACACAACTTTGAACCGAATAACAATCTCACGTCATTCCAACTCACTCGTCGAAGCTACTATTCTCAGAAGCAGGAACCCTAAGAAAATCCTAAATACCAAAATTGATAATTTAACAACAAAAACCAATCCACAACAATCTTCACGACAAAATTGGAAAACACCACAAAAAGCCAATCTAAAACCAATGCAACATACTAAAAAAGCAACAAGAGGTTGAGACAAAACCCCAAAAGACGTCGGTTCCAAAACCCAAAAAAAAAAAGGGAGAAGAAGACAATTACAACTTTTTTTCAAGTAATGCACGCTACGTAAAGCCCAACATTGAATATCGAAGCGTCGAGTATCGTAGAGTCACATGAAGAAACCCCGACGCAAGAGGATAGAAGAAAACCCTAGAATGAAACCCTATTAGTATTAGGGTTCTCATAATAACGCGTAAACTCTCGGGGCAAAGAAATACGAAGACGCCACTGCAAAACGCGGCACGGAATGCCCAAAACGCAAACAGAGAAAGGAACGAAGGCGCCATCCCGCATTCACGAGAAACACCGAAACCGAAACGAAGATACAATCACGAATCGGCCAAAAAACCCAGTTCCCGCCACAACCAAATAACAGTTGAAAATTAAATAATTAAATAAATAAATACGTCAAAAGTTGCAGAGTGGAAGAGAGAGAAAGTGTGTACTGTGTGTGAAATGCGGAGAGAGAGATAGAGGATCTTACAGTGAAGAAGTTTGGTGAATGTTTGAAGGGAGAAGCGAAGCGAGACAGTTGCGTTGAGTTGTGTCGTGTGTTCGTTTTGTTTTGTATATTCGGAATTGCGAGCGAAGAAGTTTCTAACGTTTTCGCTCTCCCCTTCTTGTGTGTGGGAAAAAAAACACACTTTTTTTTTTTTATGTACTTGTCAGTTGTAGGAATAATAAACAAATAATATATTTCTATTTCCATGGCAAATTTGCAATTGCACCCCTGCTAATTTAATATTGTGGCCCTCGACTCCGACACGTGTTTATTCTCGCTGCATTTTGTTGAATTCAAATTTCAAGTTTTCAACCCAACATTTACGGTGATCTTGGAATTTAACGCTTGAGTTAGTCCTTGTGGATTTAAGTAATTGTTATCTCCCTCTTTAATTATAATATTCTTTTAATTAATTTACTAAAAAATAATTATTACATTAAATTTATTAATTATTTATACTATAATTTTAAAATTATTTTTTTCTTATTTTTTATCTACTTAATTATTTTTCATTAATGTTTGAAGATAAAATGATTAAATAAAGATACCTAAGAAAAAATAATTAATACATCTAAAAATTACAACAAAAATTTAAAAAAAGGGTCAAATAAATTTTTTAAAAAAATCTTATAATTAGAAAAAGAGAGTAAAGCATTACCATTAACTAAAAAGGACGGTAAGTTAAGAAACTCAACCTAGCATAATTTAGCAATTATAAACTTCTATGTTTTGTGAATGAGCTTGTGTTGGATTGGGTGAGATTATTAAGGGAGGACCATGAGGGGAAAAAAGAAGAGGCCAACAAGGTTGCACTAATAAATATAACAATTAAAGTGAAAAAGAATTACTATAATTTTGTTATGGGACTCTCCTTTACACCAAAAAATCGGGATTTCAGATGAACAATAGTTGTCATGTTAAATTAACTAGGCACATTTTCTTTTAGTTAAGACCATTTTTTATGGTAGAAAAGTTAAGGCCATACAAGACAAATGGATTGGAGATTCAATGAAAGTTTTGAACAACAATTATGCCCAACATCTAACGCTATAAGAGATTATGGTGACAGATTTGATTGTTAGAGAATCAAATCATTGGGATAGAGCAAAAATTGATGGAATCTTTCCACCAACAGTAGCTGCTCAAATTCTGGCAATACCTTTTGAACGTATCTCTGATGAAGATAAATTGATACGAAGATATACACGAGATGGGGAGCTATACATTGAAAACTGGGTATATGGTGGCAAAAGGTGACTCTAATGGAAGTCATGCATTAAACAGTGCAGTTTCAGGAGATTTGTGAGGAAAGATTTGGAAAGTAAAGACAGTCCCAGAGTGTAGTAACTTGTATTAGAGGGTGTGTAAGTGGATATTACCAATGAAGAACAATATGATAAGAGTAAAGATTTTTGAGGATTCTTTGTGCCTAGTGTGTTGGGATACGGAGGAAATGATAAATCATGCTCTTCTGTTGTGTGAAAAAGGTCAAGAGGGTGTGGTTTGTGTCTAATGTTGGGGCTCGCATTGACAACTTTATAACAAATTTTGCTGTGTGGATAAGCTAATGCCTATCATGTTTTTTTCTTTTTATAATTTTGATGAATTTTTCAATAGCCTATAAAGCAACTTTAGCTTGGTTGTCTTTCATTATTGCTTGCAGTGCATCTAAAACAATTGTGAATTGCATCCTCAGATTCCAAATCAGATCCAATGAATTGGAGGCATCCTCAAATGTGTTTAATCGTCTATGTTTATTTTTATTAATTAAAACTGTGTGATAGGGTTCAAGTAAGTAACTATTAAGTAGCATTTAAATTGAAGCTTCACTCAACAACAATTGAACTTCAAGGTTCTTTATTGTGCTTAGCATTTTGAGGGCGTCACTTAACTTCGAATTAGAAGGTTTAACAGAAAGTGACGAATGTATTTCAACAAAGTCCCACATCAATAGTTTTGTTTCATCAGTGGCTTTTAATGAAGTCCCACTTTTATAGTACATTACATGGAACACATTTCATATCAAAATAAAAACCAATGGTGTTGTTTTGTTTTGTTAATACATTTTAACAAAGTCCCACATCGGTAGTGCAATAAAATGTTTGTGTACTTCTCATCCTATAAAAGAGCACGGATTCCTAATTTTATAACGGTAAATATGATTAATGCGTGATACCATGTGATAGGTTTAAAACTTTTTTTTAATAAACTACTTAAACTCTATTATTGCCAATTTTTGCAATTCAAATTAGTTTTTATTGATTTAAGATTTGTCATGATAGAATTTTTTTTTTGTTATTTTTAGACTCGATAAGAAGGTTAGTTTCTAATTTCACTAGTACAATTGATAATTTCATTTTTTGTCAACGTTTGAAATGTATGGGTTGTGCTTGAAATGTTAGTCAACAAAATTATTATTCGAGCATAATGTTTAACCAATTTTTTCAACAAATTTTTTATTGGAGCATGATGCTTAAAAAAAAAACATCACACAAATATATGAAGGTATAAGAGAGATATAAATAAAAAATAAGAAAAAAAGTAAAAGAACATAGACATAATTACACTTTCGATCCTCCAATCAGTTTTGTCAATTGAGTCTTCCAAGTATTTCAAATGTGTGATTTTTATCCCATAAATTCCAATTGCATCCTCTATATGTCATAATTGTGTAATTTTAGTCCCTCTTACAATTAAATCTACTGACGTGACATTGATTTATGACATTTACATGATGTCATCCCATCATGGTGACTTATTTAACAAGTTTGCATGGTTTCTGATTTGACATGTGCGACCATATAGTACCTCTTTATAATTATGTGATTTTTTGTTTCCTAAATTTCATAATTGTGCAACATTTGTTCCCTAAATGACTAGATTCCAATTTATCTATAATGGTAACACACCATTTTGGTATTTAGAGGATTAAAATACCACAATTATGAAACTTTACGAATTAAAATAACATATGCCAAATCAGATATTATATCAACATGATGTCATGTTGATGTTATCATGTAAATGACACATCACAATTCAATGCTACACCTGTAGTTTTTGATTGGCATGAGGATTAATATCACATAATTGTAATACTTTAGGGATCCAATTGTTGTAATTGAAACTTCATGGACTAAAATTACATATTTATGATACTTAAAAGATTTAATTGACATAATTGAAACATGTGAGACTAAAATCGTGCAATTACAATACATAGGGGGACCAAAAGTACTATTAAGTCATAAATATAATAACTAATGTGATTAATAACAAAATTAAAAATTAGAAAAATGAGTGTTCCAATAAAATTGGCGTATTTAATAACATTAGAAATCTAATTCCCTTTTATGTTTTGTCCATCACAATAAGGTAATAATATTTAATGGCAATGTCAAGAAAATGTTTGAGTGGTGAAAGAAATTAGACAGGTGTCATGCTACTTTATTTTTTGGACTTAGTGATTCTCACCTTGATTTTTACTAAGTTCACCCTAAAAATTTTAAAAGCTAAAATTACCCTTTTATCCTCCCTAACCTAAACCTATGTTATGTGGGCCAAATGCTTTATATATATATATATATATATATATATATATATATATATATATATATTTCTTTTTAGTTTGTTGGGCCATGCGGTTAGAATAAAATGAGGACCAAAAGCTTTAGATATTAATCAACATCCAATTGGGTAATTTTATACTCACGTAATAAAATCATAATAAAAAAATAGAAATAACTAATATTATTAGTAGTTCAGAATGCATATGAGGACCAAAAGTTAACAAAAAATATATGATATATGAAAGTAAATCATAATAAACAAAATATATTAAATAATGACAGTAATTATATATAATAAACTAATAATAATAATAAAATATGATAAATTATTTAAAGCATAAAACATAATACAATAAACTAAATAATAATAATAATAAACTAAATAAAGCAAAATCTATAATATAATATAATAAAATAATAATAATAATAATAATAATAATAATGTATGTTTTTTTATGTATGGTATGGAATTTTAATTTTTTTAATAAATGGGTCATGTAACCATTGACTTGATAAAATACTCGATAATTATAGCCGAATCAGATTTTAAAATTATGTCGTAATAACATTTTCTTTATATTCATTGAATGACTTACATTTCCCGTCACTGACATATATGCAGATTTTATAATTTATTATAGAGATAAACGATATGCTAAGATCTGACTCCACGACATTTTCTGTTTCATACTTGACTGCCATATGCAGAATTTTTCATATTATAGAGACGACCGATACTCAAGTAACGATTAAAAATATGAAAACAATTATGAACATATGAAGGATAGAGAGACATGTTATAAACTCATTCTGTGGTAGACGGGATTATAGAATAGTATACTTATACTGTATGTGGGAAACTGATGGGATGAGAGCTTGCATCATGCAATTGTTGATAATTTTGGGAAAGTAAAAAGGGTCCAATATGTGTTGATTAGAAGGGTTAATTAGAAGCCATGCATGCTATGAGCAGACACAATGACATACTTAATTACCGTTAGTAAATAAAACTTGAAGCCTATTGAAAAAGGCTCAAACAATTTTTCTCAATAAAAATATGATCTTCTCAAACAAATGTAAATTTTCTCGCTGTCAAAGTCTCAAAATCAGAATTAGGCTTTGCATGGCGTTGAAAATAAAGAAACTCACTAGTAGTATAAATGTCATGCTTGTTCTGATTATCCGTTGAAATTTATCCGATTTTGGAGTTTTGTGACGAGTTTAATTATTTATTGATCATGGTTTTTGGGACACCAATATGATAGCCGTTTTCCACAAATTGCAACTCCGAGGAAATGATTTTGAGTGGCTTATGATTAGCTATATGTAAGGGATCAACTAAGAAGATTGAATAATATATAGCACTTCGTGACTAAAGAAGAAATTTGGAGAAAGGTGAAGATAATTGAGAGTGAGAGGGAATTCTTCTTTAACTTGCTTGCCTTTTAACTTGTGGCAGCGCTTATTTATAACTTGAATTGATAGAATAAGATAATCCAAGGATAACTATGAATAACAGATAAAAGATAATCCAAAGATAACTATGAATAACAGAAAGATAAAATAAGCTACGAATAACAGAAAGATAAATTAAGTTTGAAACTAGAAAAATAGGAGATATGGCTTAAGTCACAAGATAATCATTTAAATGCATGGGTTTGTTGGTCTTTTGCTTGGGCCTATTGTGTTGGTGGTCTGTAACACTATAAGTAAATATATATTAGTTTAACAAATTTATAATTAAGACAATATCGAATGTAAGATGAATGCAAACACGGAATTGGGCTATGGTAATCCCCATTGACTGTTGTCTTGTTTGCTTTCGAGTTTAATTGATTTTGACCTCTAGGGAGTGCATTGTTGACCTGCCTCAAGAAACTCGAGAGAAGAGTGGATATGCCCGTGATGACCCCTTGCATCGTTATTTAGTCTAGTTGACAAAACGTTTGATTATATATGTTCACGAACAAAACAAAAATGACCGAATTAAGACTTTTGGGACGATAAACATCTCCTCTTCGCATGCATATAGTTTTGAATTTATGTTACAAATTAAAACTTTTTCCTAATACTAGTCCGATAATGACTTCACATGATACAAATCATCACGAAAATAATATAACAAAAGAAGAAGCATTTCAAACTTTACATCGTATATTAATAAGGATGGTTTATTAAGCAATAAGCATGCATGTTCCGGCTAAAAAGTAAAATAAAGTAGTATATATATTTGTAGAATAATATATATATATATAGTTCCCTCTTCCTAGTTCACTAGCTAAGACACTAACCCGAGACAGAGAGTATTGCGAAATTTGAAGCTGTTAAGTGATAATAGGGCTGGGCCACACCCAAATGGTTCCAGTATTACCAATCTTAAAGTTCTCAAATACGCATGTGGTGACTGCTAGCTAACAAGTATAAACATGTGGACATAAAAAACCCAAGTATAAACAACATAAGTCCAAAAAGAAGAAGAAGAAGAAGTCATTGTTATTTATTTATAAAATGGATCACCATGATATTTGTGGAATTTGGTTGGTTGATGATTTGGATTTCTGTCTTTATGGGCACCGTGTGGCCCATAAATCATTGAACCGAAATATGGCCTATGATATGATGTGATGCATCATGCATCTTATTTTGTTTTATTTTTTTGGCCGACAAATAATTATCAACAGATCAAAGTGATACACTTTTGTTTAAATGCTTCATGTGAAATCGACCTACTGAATCATCGCCACACGCAGACACACTACTTCTTCCCCCGTGTCTCCCAAAACACCGTGCTGGAATTGCATTTTGTCAAGAGAATTAAAATCTGTCGTCACAAATTAGTTACCTGTTCCACACAGGTTAACTAAACTACTCAAACTCTTGCAACAACTTTCTATTTTTTCTGGTTTTTCTTTTACATGGTTTGAGATTATTGTAGTTTTGCTTACATATAATTGGCTTTTATTAACTTTTTTGTAAACTAAGCAAAAAGCAAGTTACGGTGTATTCTTATTTAAAGGCAATTTTATTTGAGACATTAAATATAGACATTCGGTCAAAAATTTGAATTTGAATTTATGATATTATGTAACTACCATATTTTCCTAATAAAATGACTTGAGATCATAAAGATATGCTAGTTTACTACATTAATATTAGTAACGGATCACAATAGTGCCGGTTCAAAATTGAAACGTGATTTGAGCATCATTCCATTTACCACCGCACTATTATTATGTGTTGTGTGACTCGCACCCCTTTCATTACAACAACTACTATTACACTGCAACACCAATAATCAACTTTACGTAGTATAATAATAATAACATCATCATAACAATACACAGACGAATAGGTAACGTCGCTCACGGAGCACAAGAGCAAATAACGTTGCGAAAAAAAGAATAAAGAAAAAACAAACATCGTTAGTACAACATTACACATTGCTTGAACGAGAGAAAAAAACATTACACATTGCTTGAACGGAGTACATGTTTGAACGAGATAAAAAAACAAACCGTAAAAAAAGCAACACACATTACACATTGCTTTGCAGCAGCAATGGTTGAAAAAACAAACCAATTCTAGCCACCAAAGCAAAGCAAACAACACAAACCTTCCTCCACTCTCATTCTGTCTTATTTCTCCTTTTCTTTTTAGTTTCGCCGGAGATAATGCTGCCACCGTTGCTTAATTCTGCGGCTTCCCTCCGGCGGCGGTGATAATACCATACCATGCAAAAAACCCTACTCACTCTCCCTCTCTCCCACCACGAAGGCATCCACATTCGCGCCAAGAAGAAGAAACTGCAACAGCATCATCGCAACAAAGCGGGAAGCGACAACAGCCACCCCACTCGCGTGTCGCGGCGGGTGAGTCCGGTGGTGTCTCCTCCCTCCGGCGGCGGCGAGAAGTCTCTCCCGAACGGCGACATCTACAGCGGCGCCCTGTCGGGGAACTCGCCGCACGGCACCGGCAAGTACCTCTGGTCCGATGGGTGCATGTACGAGGGCGAGTGGCGAAAGGGAAAGGCCTGCGGCAAAGGAAGATTCTCATGGCCCTCCGGCGCCACCTACGAGGGCGAATTCAAGTCGGGTCGAATAGACGGGTTCGGATCCTTCATCGGCGTCGACGGCGACATGTACAGAGGCTCATGGGTCGTTGACAGAAAGCACGGCTTCGGCGAGAAAAGATACGGCAACGGTGACGTGTACGAAGGTTGGTGGAGGTGCAACTTGCAAGAGGGTGAAGGGAGGTACACGTGGCGCAACGGGAACGAGTACGTTGGGGAGTGGAGGGGTGGTGTTATTTCCGGGAAAGGGGTTTTGGTTTGGGCGAATGGGAACCGTTATGAAGGGTATTGGGAGAATGGTGTTCCTGTCGGGAAGGGTGTTTTCACGTGGTGTGATGGGAGCACGTGCGCCGGGAACTGGGGGAAGGAGTTTATGGAAGAGGCACGTGAGGAGAAGATGATGAAGAGGTCTTCGGTGGATGATGGGTTTAAGAGTGTGAGTTTTCCCAGGATTTGTATTTGGGAACTCGATGGTGAAGCTGGGGACATAACTTGTGACATTGTTCACAATGCTGAGGCTTCTTTGTGTTACAGGGATGGTACTACTACTATTTCTACTACTACTACTTGTGAGTCTGAGAACAGTGGAGATGATAATAATAAGAGTCCTTGTTGGTCTCTTGATGGAACTGCTGGTGGTGATGTTAAGAAGCCTGGTCAAACTGTGTCAAGAGGGCACAAGAATTATGATCTTATCCTTAATCTTCAACTGGGTATTAGGTATTATTATTATTATTAATGCTTGTTTAAAGATTTGCTATGTTTAGTTTCAGCTTCTTTTTTTTTATTAAGGTGTCTTTGTTGTAGCTACACTGTTGCCAAGCATGCTTCTATTGTGAGAGAGCTTAGACAGGGGGATTTTGATCCTAAGGAGAAATTCTGGACGAGGTTTCCTCCGGAAGGGTCTAAGTTTACACCCCAGCACCATTCAGTGGACTTCAGGTGGAAAGACTACTGCCCCATGGTGTTCAGGTGTGTGAAAGAGTAACAATTTTCTTCTGTGTTGGTTTTCTTTTTTGCATTGATTGATGTGTTTTCTTTTTGTTTTTTTTAGTAAGGAAATATTGGTTATTGGTTGTGGATGGTATACTAATTGTGTCTGTGTCTTGGTGGATACTTGTTGGTTGGGGTATTTAGACATCTAAGGGAATTATTTGCCATAGATCCTGCGGATTACATGCTTGCTATCTGTGGAAGTGACACACTTAGGGAGATGTCTTCTCCGGGCAAAAGTGGAAGCATCTTTTATCTCACTCAAGACGACCGCTTCATAATTAAGACTGTCAAGAAGTCTGAAGTCAAGGTTAGTTGGTTGGAATGGAATGCATTCATTAATTTGAAGACATTATAATTTAGTGAGGTGAAATTTTGCTTTCAGCTTTTGGTTGGTTACTTTGTTCTTTTATGTGTTCAATTGTGATTGGTTGGTGTCCATGTCAGGTGCTCATAAGGATGCTTCCAAGTTACTACCAACATGTTTGTCAATACAAGAACTCCTTGGTGACGGCATTCCTGGGCGTGCATCGTGTCAAACCTGTTGGAGGTCAAAAGGTATAGTTCCAGATTTGAGTTTTGTTTTGCTGCTGTAATTAAGGTGGTTTACCATCTAAATGCTAGTTAAAATGTAATGAAAAGTTGTGATGCTATTGATAAAACAGACTCGGTTTATTGTAATGGGCAATGTGTTTTGCTCGGAGTACCGGATCCACAAGAGGTTTGACCTCAAAGGTTCTTCTCATGGTCGAACAACGGATAAGCCAAGGGAACAGATTGATGAGACTACCACTCTCAAAGACCTTGATCTTAACTTTGTCTTTCGCCTTGAACAGTCTTGGTTTCAAGAGCTTATATGGTATACATTTTGCCAAGTTGCACATTCTTTTACTTTCTGAGTTTTAATTTTGTATTTTCTTATTTAAGAGTTGGTTTTATGTAATGGATTATGCTTAGGCAACTTGATAGAGATTGCGAGTTCCTGGAAGCAGAGGGAATCATGGATTACAGTCTTCTAATTGGCTTGCATTTTCGTGATGATAGCTCAGTTGATGAAATGAAAAGTTCACCCCACAGTTCGCATTCAGGTATTTGTATAGTTTTTCTAGTTCTTTTGATTCCTCTTCAAATGTTAAATCATTCTGGAGGGATATAAAATCTTCTGGGTTATTGATTTACCAGGCAAGAGAGACATGCTTGATGATGAGATGCTCACATGCCGGTAAGTTCTTTTCTCTTTATTCATATTTGAGCTTCCTTGTTTTTACAATTTTATTAATTGTTTTACATTGTTCTCAAACTCCTTTGATTTTTCATTCATTATTTAATAGAAGACAATGGTTGGATATCTAGAGAAATCTTGATGCTTTCTGTCAGTTTCTGGCTTGAACTATTAATGCAAATTCCAACTCAGCATGCGTGTACAAATACAGTCAAACAGGAGAATCTGGATTGATTTAACTATACACCAATTCTCAGTTACTATCCTAGATGATTTATAGGGGGGATAGCATTTTTGTCTTTAACATCGTTCTCTTTTTTATTTTGTACCCTTGGTGGCAATTACTTCCCTTGTATCCATGTGTCGTGTCCTTGATATGGTCCCGGGTCTAGAACATGCAGAGAGACTAAATGCTTTCTGTTTCAAAATTTCAATTTGACCCATGCGCTTGCAAAATGCCAAGAGGAAGTGGCCGCAAGTTGGGTACATACAAATCACTAGCTGATGAATGAGCCTTATATTTGCCATTCTCTAGTCCTGTCCATCTATGATTTAGGGGTGACTTATTGATTTCTTTTTAAGAATATGATCGCAATGGCTGAGAATTGAGATGCACCGAAAGTGACCTGAGTTGTACTACTAAAATTTGGAGTTAGTTTTGTTGACTTTTGAAACAAATTCTGGTGGGGTCTTTTTTTATTTTTTTTAGTTAAGGGCATACCTTTCTTTTCAACAGCCAAATGGTAGCTGACAAGGATTTTGATGAATCAGAATGTTTTCTATGACATAAAACTTGGTAGATATGTTTGCGTGCCAGATGATAAATATTTTCATTGTTTGCAAACGTTCCACCATTTTTTTTTTCTTTTGTATTTCTAACCTAAGTGCATGTTATATAAATCTAGTTACTTTCAGGAAAATCATTACTACTTATAGACTCTCTGTAATTCTGTTTCTGTTTGGCCTGACATATGGTTTGGATCCAAATTATGCAAATTCTTGATCCATAATTGTGATTCTTAATATTCCAGGGGACCTCTAATCCGGCTGGGAATGAACATGCCTGCCAGAGCTGAGAGAGTGTGCAAGGCTGGATTGGATCACCAAACAACTAGTAAAAGTAGTAATCCAGAGAGTAGTAATAGCCAGATCTCTGATGTAATCCTCTACTTTGGAATCATTGACATTCTCCAAGACTATGATATTAGCAAAAAGATAGAACATGCATACAAGTCACTACAAGTGGACTCCACTTCTATCTCAGCTGTTGATCCCAAGCTATACTCCAAAAGGTTTAGGGATTTCATTCACAGAATCTTTGTAGAGGATAAATGACAGATGATATGCTTGGAGACCAAAGGAGTATAGAATGCGAACCAGAACCAACTCTGGCTTGCTAAGGTGACATTCCATGCACCAGGAAATTATGGGTGATCTAAAACACACATGTAGATTGGAAAACATCATGGTTGTTGATGGCTAAATTTTTCTAATAGCCATTGCAAATTTTATTGTTGAAACGGATGGGGGAGGAGAGAATTTGGACACTAATGACATTTTTTTCACTTTAGTTTGGGAGGGAGAGGGATTGTCACACTAGCTTGTACAGGGCATGTGATTAGAGTTCTTTTTTATTTTATTTTATTGCTTTTGTTATGGATGTAGACATTGTGGGGTGTGGAGAGAGATTCAAATTGACCCGGGAGAGGGGATAATAACTGTACAGACAGACAGTCAAAAGATTGATAAATAGAATTGAATTGAACATACCATTTTTGGTTGGAGCAATCAAAAAGAGTTGAGCAAGAAAGAAAAGTTCCAAGAGCCCCCCCTTGTGGCGCCCTCAACTTCTCTCTTTCTGTCTCTGTGATGTGCATTTAAACGGGTTTATTTAAAACTTTTGCAGCAATGCATGGAAAGAAGAGAAAAGCAGAAGAAAGAAAGGAAAGGAAGAGGTGGGTGTTTAGTTGGTTCATGTCCCTTGCAAAAACGAAGTTTGAAAAAGCAGAATAACAATAATAATAATACACACTGGTGTTATGGTATGGTATGGTAATGTACTAACGTTAATATCCCTTTTACTTGTTTTGAACAATACCGAGAGGTAGATGCAAACAATACGACAAAAGCAATCACGTCAATGTGGACCTGTGTGTGGACCAGTTTGGCATCTGATAGCTATTTAGCATGTTATGCCTCGGCTATTTTAATAATGAGAAAAATGATGGAACTTGACAGAGAAGTCTCGGCTTCACTCAATATAAGCGACCCCACAAAGACCAAAAAAAAAATAGTGATATTGATATTTCATTACTCATGTGGTCAAATCAGAAGGAGGGAAGAGAATAGTGGATTTTGTATGGGCAAACAGATCCTAATGCAATGCAACAACTGCTGTGAGTGGATTTGGCAGTTTTTGAGCGTGACCATGTCCGACACTATTGTGAGTGAAACATCGTTGTAACATAGTAGTAATTATACTATACATACTGGAGTCTGGCACTGTCTACTTGGTATCTGTTCTTGGTTTCCAATTTCTTCTGATTTGATTCACCCACTCACATTGATTATTTTTTATGATATTTGGTTGGTCAATGAACCTTCTTTTGTTGCTGTCTTTTCCTAAGGCAGTGATTATAATAATTCCAATATTGGATAATTATTATGTATGCATTTTCATTTTTCACGTTCCAATGGAATTGAACCTCTACTTCTCCCCCTTCCCAATTCTTTGTCATCAGTGACACAGAAGCTGACCTGCATGAATCACCACCTTCTCAACAAGTGGCCTCTACCTGTAATCTGATTGTACTACCACTACGTAACGTTTTCCTATTTTATATGCTTTTGATGCTTACTAGTGCTTGCTTGGTTATACGTTAAGTAGCTTAACGTGCTCTAGTAAAAAATATGTAACTAATAAGTTATGTTCCAATCACGTTTATAGATGATACACTTTTTTTCTTCTCAAATCTCCAATTGCATGTACAAGGACAAAACCATACATGAGACTCAGATCAATGGTAATAAAGTAATGATATTGCAGATTTGTTAAATTGGTGGATAAATTGTTTGCATTTGATTGCAGAATGAGATTGGTGGATAAATTGTTTTTCGGTTAATTTTTAATGCTGGTAATAAAGTAGTGGTTCATGACGTTAAAGAAATGATTTTACACCGAATAAATGGTGTCGCTTTATGAGTCCAGAGAAGAAATCAGAAAAGTAAAAAACAAACACATAATAAATTAACTCCACTACTTCGATAAAATAACAATAAATTTTAAATTTGGTCATGAATTGCATCTCTTTTTCTTGTATCTTGACTAATAATTAACATAACACCATTAAGTGTTTTAACATACAAATAATATTTTTTTACTGCTAAAAATACAACATTCTAAGCATAACGTTTTATTAAATTATATTTAGCTTAATTGAGTTTTTTCTCTCCTAAAAATAAAATATTTTTAATCTATTTTTAATTACAATTGATCAAATTACACCACTACAATTCATACTAACTATTATTCGTCTTATTTAATAACTTTTTATTGAGTCATTTTGTCTTTAAGTATATTATTGTTAGACTATTTTTTTTATCATATTGATCATATGTACAAAATTTTATATTAATATAAATTTATTTAATACTCCATTAATATGCATCAAAATTGACATAATATATATTTAAAAAATATATAGATATGAATTGGTAAGCAAAAATATTGATGTACAAATAAGAACTCTGATTATATACTCATATTTGTTTAGTTTTGATAAATTTTGCTAGAAATAATGAAGGTAATATATAATTATATTTTAATATTAAATTGATAAAAAATTACATTATGTATAAAATAGTTAATGATGCAATTGATTCCTTAAAAAAACAAAGAAACTCATAGAAATGATCATTTTATTAGTCTTTTATCAATTCTTTTAAATATCATGACTTTCTTATTTAGTTTTCTTAAAATAGGAGTGCAAATGTAAGATTTGTAATATTTAAAAGAACCCAATAAGAGACAAAACGAAAAGTAAGTAAAAATTTAACAAAGAATGAAACAGGGCTTAGTCCGAATGTTATAGACATGATTTACATGATTCCATGATGTTTCATTTTTGTGTTTTGGTTTGGTCTCTTTATCATTGTGAATTTTCAGCTATGTTATATATTGTTATTAGTGTTCTGTACTAATTATAACTGGGTGTATTTTGTTATATTTTATTTTAGAAAAGTGAAATTGAGGTAGAAGAAAATTAAAAGGTCAAAGAATCTACAAGTCTAGGACCATAGCATTAAAGTAAAGATAGCCTCAAGAATTTTACTTTTATGGTCCTATTCCTAGCCCCGTGACCCCGAAGTTGTGGCACCATAGCACTACACTGCCTATCTAATATCGTGCCACTGGAAAGTTGGCGCCATAGTACTAGCAGTTGCTAAAATAGGATACACAACGGAAATAGAAAGAGGGTCAAAATATACTTTTATTAAGAATATGCTAATAAACTAAAGCATGCTAATATTTTTTTAATATCAATATATTATTCATCCGAATGGAACTCAACTTGAAATTCTTAAACAGGTTTTTGAATTTGTGAATAAAAAATATAAAAGTTCCTTTTAATCAATTAATACAAATGATATAAAATTATAAAGAAAAGAAAAAATCACTTAATTTTTTTACTTATTAGTTATCAAAATTTTAAAAAATCACTATTTATCACATCTTTAAAAAATGAATAATAGAAGTTGAATGAATTGATAAACAAAAGCATAATGCAAATAGAAAATGACATTTTGCTAATGATTTTTATAAAGATTAACAATGTTTTTATAAAGATTAAATAATTAATTTTATTATTGAAAAATATGAATTAAAAATAATTATTATACTTTAATGAGTAATTTTATATCTAAAAAAAGTGAAAGATAAGTTTTTTTAAAAAATTACAATAATTTTAATAAATTTTTTTATTTAATTTAGAAAAGCCTCATTTTGAAATCCATTTTTCAGCCTTATTATGGATGGTGCCACATATGACATTCTCATTTATTACTTTCTTCTAACTCAACGCAGGAGCTAACGTAGAAGGAAAAGTAAAACTGGTCTCGTATGCAGTTGTATTTGGAATCTGTTTAGATAGATTTGTCTATAAACATTTATAGGAGACAAAAATATGAAAGAAAAATTAAATATTTTCTTTACTTTGTTTGAATTGTTTTAAGTATTTTTTTGGGGATAATTGGATTTTTTATAACGTTAAAATTTTAAAAAAGAATAATATTTTTATAACAAATGGAAAAACAAATAATATCATAGAAGTATTTATCGTTTTTGTAAAAAAAATCCAAATTCATTGCATTATTCTGATGAGCAGGCCCAACCCAGACAGATGAAACTGGACTCACAATTGTAGCTCTGTCATAGGCTCCGATAACCGGCCCATCTAACCTAACTTTTTGTGTACCATACCCAAATTGACTTCGAGTGCTGAATAACCAACTATTAATAGCCACACTTAATTAGACATCCCCCTCCTCTAATAAAAAGGCATGCTTAATTTACTCATTGTGTTGTTAAGAATATAAAGAAAATAAAAAAGTTCCATCAGCTGGTGAAAATTTTGTTTTCATGTGAACTTCTTCTCATACAATTCTTTCCATCGCATTCTTCTTTTTCTTTTAACAGATTAACGAAGACTAGATGTTACTTGAAATTTTTTTCAACGTACATCATCAGTTTCCTACCCTTTATAAAGGCCAGTTTAACAATAAACTTGTTTGTATTTATTATAATTTAACGCTATAACATATTTTAGCACATTAAGTTATTTATCTTGGTTTCCAACTGCAACGGAAATTGTATATGTAAGGTTTATTGTGGTCCTATTCAATTTAAGTAACAACTTTCGTAAAAATATTTTGTAAAAAAAAAAATTGTATTTGCTATATAAATTAAACAATGTCTTAGTAAAAAAATATTTTCATGACAATAACATACAGCCCATGTTTCAGAAATTTGTTTATATAACCGTACACTGAAAATAAGAGTTTAAAACAATAGAATATGTTTCTTAGATTTTACTTTTAACTTGATTCTTTTTTTGTTTGAAAAGGAAATTGATTAAAATTTTTAGTTTTATATAAAATTAGTTAATTAATGAAAACTTGAGTTTAAAGCACCAAAAGAGACAAACTTGGCAGCAAAAACATTGTTCTCGTTGTAAATGTGAGATATTTAAAACAGTAAGAAGAATTTATACAATTAACCAGCGATTGAAAATATAGCAAGTCACAGGATGATATTTAATATGAACTTGATCCCTGGTTGGTAACAACTAACGACATGGTTTAATAACTAAAAAGCCACGTGGTTGAATTTTTTGAGAAATAACACAAACTTGATCCAATTTCTAGCAGTCTTAATAGGTCCGGTTGTGAGAGTCTGAATTGATTAGAGAGTGTTGGATTTTTAACTTGATGCGTTCATCATCATAGAAATACAGTAATATTTTATTTTCTATTTGCAGGATTGGAGTTGGAGGGAAACTTCTGAGCTACAACCCTATCACATCCATTTGGACCTATGCAAGACAAAAGGAAATCAGACGGAGACAAGATTTGAGGTTGTGCGTATAGAGAGGACACGTGATGTGATGTGGGTTTTGGGAACTAGATCGGGGGCATGTCCAATGCTCAATTTCCACGTAACTACCTTAAATGCCATAGGCATGGTTCCATATTAATGAACCAAAAAACGTTTTAGACCGCAACCGTTACGCATATAAATAAACCCGAACACGCTTCCTTCATTCAAAGTTAATTAATGTGGACATTCTAATGACGGAAGACACAATAATTCTTTTCTCATCATCGATCCTAAATTATAAAATGTAAATATAGGATATTGTTGACTGAATCGTTTTCAGGCCAAATTTCTGTTTTGGTTTAGAAAAAGAATTTGGATTTAATTTTAGCATAAGTTCGTATACCCTTAATCATCATAGAAATAGTTGATAGTGGGACCAATCAAAACGTAAAGCAAGGCCGTCTGAAAATCCTACAAGTTAATATAGTAGTATAACATTACCAAATCCTCGAAACATGGCATTTTGTAATTCAAAAGTAACACCTGTTGCAAAATAATCAGTGTTCACACTTCACACATGAGGACATTTATTTAAGAGACAAATAGTAATAAATAAAATAGAATAATTAATTAATTATTTTTCCCCTAATGGTATTTAATATTTAAAATTATTGAAGGAGTGGTTGTAAATAGGAAGTCATAAAATGATGGATGTCAAAAGGCCAAAAGGCCACTAGCCAGAATCCCCGGTGTGTCACTTTTTGTCCGTCGCAGAAACCAAACCAATTACTAAAATGTAAGTACTAGGTGGTAGCCTGGTAGGTACATATATAAGTGTGTCGGTTATTACTTATACATTGAATTGGGGTTATCAGTTTTGGGGGGAAAACAGAACAGAGCAATGGTTTGTGAGGATTCCTTGTCGCAATCTGCTCCATCATCGGAGCTCTTCAGAATCGCTTCGTCTTCTTCTTCTGCTGAATCCAACTTTCGTGAACTCGATGATGCATTCCTCCAGGTTCATCACTCTCTCTTTCACTGTTTCAACGATTGCTTCTTATTGTGATTTAGTAACCGATTTTATTGTTTTCGCTTTTAGATTCGGATTGTGTTAGATAGATTGGCAAGATGCTAGAAGAAGAGAATTATATTTTTTTTCTTCTAGTTTTGTTGTACCATAGATCGAGTGTTTTGATTTAGAATCGAGAACTGGGATTGGCGTTGGGTGGATATGTATAATTGCATATCAAGTTAAGTTGTGCATATTTATTTTGTTATGTTTTATGTTTTGGCTATAGGATGCTTATGTATGCCATTGTATTGTGTAAGTTCTTCGAACAGGGCAGAGAAAAAGGAGGAAATGTTTTGTGTTCTCATAAGTTTTACCGATATTTAATGGAATTCATTTTGAACTGATAAGTTAGGTAAGTATATAAAAATGGGTGGATAGAATTTGGTTTATGAGAAAATGAAAAGTTGAGATGATACATAAATGAGCTGCTTTGGCTGTTAATGGCTTAATGCTTGAGTAATATCTCTAGTTACTTATAGCCACTTGATACTGGCACAGAATTTGTAGGAAAAAGATAACTCCTTGTTTCTGATATTATCCGTATAAAAAAATGGAAGTAGACTGAAAAAGTAAAAAGTTTTTTACTCTATAATTCAATTATGTCATATAATTCAACATTATTATAATTACTTTAAAAATCAAAATTAGGATAATTTTTCATTGTTTGATAGAGTAAAAATATCTTTAGTGTATCAAAATTAAACTCAAGAAAGAAACATCTCTTGCTTATTTATGGAGGGGCTTTCGCTTCTTCAATGTGGAATTTGGGGTGGTAATGTTGGTGCAAACTTCAGGTTTTAAACCATGTAAAGTTAAAGGTTGATGAACTTCTTCATTATACGTATGACGAATAAATACACGCAGATATGGAAGTTGCTAAAGAAACACATCATCAAATATTAATCACTAGAGAATCATAATTGTTTTTCATCCTCTGGCTGAGACATGATCCGTAGTTCTCTCGTTCAGTGTTCGTAAATAAATCTTGGACCATATATTTTTATAGGCTGTTTTCTTTCCTTTTTCCTTGTCACTAATTTTTAGATGATATGGTTTGTTAATTATAGCTGTAGCTAATATTTTTTCCAATTTACAGACTCAAACAAGAAATTGGCTAGGAGAAGTATTGCAGATAAGACTAGATGAGCAACTCATTATATCAGAACTACTTGCTGATGGAGAATTGCTGTACGTGTACTGATACTATGTTTGATGGACAATTATGTTCTTTTTATGATTATTGTTGCTGTTAACATATTAAGCTCGAGATATTCTGAAAAACAATTCATAATATATTATGTTTACCTCTAGTCTAGTAAAAATAAAAAATTTAAATTGTTTCCCAATATTATTAAGATTATTAGCATATTTAATGTAACTTTTAAACTTGTAATTAAGATGAAGATGTCCACCTTAGATTATCCATAAAAACTTATATTAAATATGAATAAAATATTAACGAAGCTTCTTTACATAATATATCTCATTCTTTTACAAATATCTCTATAAAAAACCCATCAAATAGAAGGCAGATTAGATGATTCTTTTTGTTCGGTTAATTTTGGATAGAAGATAATTAAAACTACTCATAATTAAAATTACTAATAATTAAAACAGTTAAATTAAATTTTTTAGGATAAAGCTTGAGAGAATGTGAGGAAAAAATATTAGTGAACAACTAACACATATGATTGTCACACCTGGATGGAAAGTAGTAGTTGGAGAAAATCTTTTTGTGGAATGTTTCTATCTTTTTAAGGAATTTCTTTTTAAAAAAAATAAAAGATGTGTTTGAAAAATTATAATAATTAGGTACGTTTTCCGAAAAAACCTTGAAAAAATATTTTGGTTCTCTGATAAATTGAAAATGATAGTTTCTGAATAAAAAAAACTAATAAAAAATTACACCATAAATTTACCTTTTAAAATATAAACAAATCAGCCGTTATCGATTCTAACATTCATTTGTGAAATTTTTTGTGCTATAATTCTATTCTACGAAGAATTTCTGAAGACTAAATCCTAAATGTTCTTATGTTTTATTCCAGGCAAATCTACATGTTCAAATCAACTCCTTATAAGAATTTGATTTCACCAGAATATAAAATTGAAGAGTGTAATTTACTGTGTCTCTTTTATATGGAAATTAAAGGATGGTACTACTTTCATGTCCGAGTAGTAGTGAGTAGAATCTAACTCCCAAGAGGCATTACACAAGTAGCTCCTGCATTGGCACTTTACATTGCTTGGAATCTGAATACAGTTTTAATTGGTTTTCAGGTTTCAAGTATCAAAAGTGGTGTGGAAATTGCTTTTGGCAATGCATATGGAGCTAAGGCATATTAAAGCATACAAAATCCAGCCATTTGCTTCCAAGAAAAACATCGCGAGATACAGGCCTTATTCTAATGTTGATTCATTTCTGAAGGTAAATTGTTTGATTATCATGTCTTCTTTTTGACAAATTAAGGGAACAATTGTTATATTTTCCTTCCAACTTATAAGAGAATATAGTTAGAATGCTTTTCGAAGTGATTGAACAGATCAGTGACACTTATTACCAGAATATAGTTAAATTATATTTTCACTAATGTTCTGATACCAGCAATTTTCGTTGATATTTAATTTGAATTTAGAGGCACGCGGTTGTGTGGAAAATGGTACTGGCTTTTGTAATCTGAATCCGAATTGAAACGCAGTTCTGTGGATGTTTTTTACTTATGAAGTTCTGCTTAACCATTCTTTAGTTCTTCCTTTCCCTTTCTAACGTGTTTGGAGTCTCTTAATTATGGGTGACTTATGGTCTTCTCTATGTTTAATGTTCTGTACTATTGTGTAATTGAATTACATCACCTTGATGATTTCTAATTATTGACCATTAAGATGAGAAATAACTATTGACCATTAGATCTTATCAATTTTAGTTTGAAATCTCTGTATGCAGTGTAGATACTGACTTATTTGATATAGTAGAAAATCTCTTGATGTAAGCATAGGAATACAAGAAAGACAAATTCTGAGACCTCATTTGTTCATTTATATTTCCAACTTTTGAATGATGTAAAAAGATAAAAATGATCAAAGTAATCTTATTATCTTTTAATTTGTAGATTTGCAAAATTTTGGGATTGACTGGCGTTGACCTCTTCTCTCCATCAGATGTAGTTGAGAGAAGAAATACTCGAAAAGTTTGCATGTGTATACGCTCATTCTCCAAAAAATCAAGATCTATGAATATAAATGTAAGAAAGTCTCATGATATTCGTCACAATCTTAATTTACTTGCCCTTGCATTTTATTCTCTAAACAGTGGATTTTGCTAATGTATAAACGTCGTGACAGGTTCCGGATTTTGACATTGTGACCTGTATGGTAGCCATGCCCAAGGATTTGGTTGGATGCAGGCGTAGAAGCATAGAGCTATCGCACAACATCCTTGCTGATTCCTCTGGTTGCTATTACTTACAAAAGCATGCAAGAAGAAAATCTAGACAGGTTTGTCCTTGAATGTCATGAGCAGTACCATGTGGTTCTACTTCTACCAAATCATTTGCTACTTGTATGTCTAATTTCTAAAGCATGCTGCTTCTGTAGGGTTACCCCGTTACAGACTCCACCAAAGACTATGAGACATATGCAGATCAATCTGTGGACACAGAAAACAAACATCTAGTGCTTCAATTTGATGACTTGCATACTGATGACTTGTATGATTATACATCATACATAAACTACAACATAGCGTCTCCAATGGTTGAACGTGATTATTTGCCAGAAGATTTAGATCAATTGGACATCCAAAACCAACAGAAAAACGGAATTTTTAGTGAT
Source organism: Glycine tomentella (assembly GCA_007407185.1). Lineage (NCBI taxonomy): Eukaryota > Viridiplantae > Streptophyta > Magnoliopsida > Fabales > Fabaceae > Glycine > Glycine tomentella. The sequence continues at coordinate 1,580,268 of PYAF01004929.1, read as the reverse complement.
GACTTTGAATTGTTATGTTCAAAGGAATCCTTGCAATATCATTGCTCTGAGGATATAAAGCATGACTGTGAGCTGACTTGGTCATCATCATCATCTCCTAGTGGGGACTTACATACTGACCTTATTGATATGACATCTCATTTAGATACTAAAATGGAACAAGTCCAGGAAAGTAGGAGGATTATGGACTTTGATTACTTTGAGAATTTGTCATTACGCAGTAATTCTTCTGTCTTTGTGACTCCTAAGAATGACAAAACACCAGGTAAAAGAGATGCTAGCTTGCTTACAAAAGATAGAAAGGGCACTGATCTGTTTCATGAAGACAATAGTACACCAAATGTATATCAACATGCCAGCTCTCATGGTTCAAATCCAACTCCACAGACAGCTGAAAATGGTAAATTATTTGAAATTGGTGACGATAAAGAGGTTCTGCTAGTAGCTTGCATGAACCGTTATTCAAGGGAAGTGCTGAACTTGGGAGATCAAGTCGATGCAGAGAACAATTTTAAGAATATTGAACCTTTCAAAGTGCACAATGACAAGAATGGTCAATGGGACAAGATAAAAGAAGAACATGAATCTCAAGGCATAGTAAAATGTAAGGACACGACTTATCAAATCATTTCTAGCACAGGATATTCTTATTCTGTAAAGAAATTTGAGGAAACTGAGCCTTTGTTATATTCACCTGATTGTTACTTCTGCAATACTAATTCTCCGGATAGAGTTGTTCCTTATAGCAATGACACTAGCTCAACTTCACTGAAAAAATTTCTAGCATATGAAGAGAGAGATTCTCAACTTGATTTGGATAATGCTAGTTGCTACCAATCTGAGGAGTCACTGTCCTGTCAGTCTTATTACTTGCCCGAGTCTTGTAAATGGGATCAGAAAGGAAAATGTGCTATAACATCATATAAAGATGAGAAAATTTCGCATTTTTTGGAGGGTGGATCACATGAGGAAATTACACCTTGTAAACAAAAAGCTCCTGAAGTCTTGATGTCCACTGTTGTTAAGTTGGACACTGATGGTGAAAAGCTAAACATTGACTCTCTGGCTCTGGTCTCAAAGGCTCTAGCTGCTGATGACTGTGAAAAATGTTCCACTCTTGGCGATGGTCCTAATGATTTCTTCAAAGGTGACACAACTCAAGACATTGGAGACCAAGGTCAGAGAGTGCTAGATATGTTAACCAATGAAGTTGTAGTTCCTGCCAACTGTGATGATGATATATCAAGTCCTGAATCTTGCATAAGCTCAAAACTTGAATTGAATGATGATCATCAAGCATGTCAATATGAAAAGGACCCTGTTTATCGTTCAGAACCTACTTGTGTGGTACATTTTAAAGTAAGTTGTTTTGACCCTTTTTCAGGCACATTCTGTGTTAATGATTTTTGTTTGTAAATTGAATCTGTTTTGCAATTTTGTTATATAGGAAGAAATAAAACCAGAAGACGAGAGGGTGCACTTCTTAGAAAATTTTGCTGGAACAGAAGAGGGAGGTAAAGAAATAACAAAAGAAAAACCTCAAAAGAGGCTACTGCTAAGATCAGTATTGGGTGGTGCAGCTGCTGTTGGTTTGTTATTCATGATTATGCACCTAAGGTTTGTGTTTGACCCACTTTTTGTGCCAGGTAGTGCTGATTCAATTAGTGCATTGATTTGACTTTTTGGTCTTTTGTTTGATAGGAGGAATGGCGGGGGAAAATCTCCAGAACCAAGTCTGGCATCTAGGCATAAAGGCAAGGAGAAGATTCAGAAAAAATCTACTTGGAAAGTGAAGACAAGTACAACAAAAGGGGTTTATCCAGCTGAAAGGATAAAGTTGAAGTGATTAGGATTTGGGTCTCTTATATTCAAATAATGATAATATTGAAAGAAAAGAAGGTAATAGTTTCAACTTTTGAACCTCGTTGGTTACACATTCCAGTTAACTGAAGCTATATACAACAAATGGACGAGAATATACAGATATGCTATGTTTCCTACCACCACCAAACATGACAAAGACATGGCTAATGTCCAAAATATAAGATACTAGAACACTAAGTGTACACACGTATATATAATCAAATATTATAAGTGGTAATGAGTTGTGTTCTTTAACCAAGTGATTCAATATTTGAATCTTAGTCGGACTGATTTCTACGACGAGGACAACTTTATACCAATACCATGATTAATAAAAAAAAATCAACATACAGAAATCTAAATTAATAATTAAGATTTATATATACAACTTCTAAAAACGAAGTTGCTAAGCTTTAAAATCACAAAAAGAATACTAAGAGGGATTGTTTCACAATGCAATCTTTTTTAAAAAAAAAACTCAAGATAAAAAGATGAATCACATCTCTTAAAAAGTTAATTCAACTAGTTAAGTCCTATGATTAAGTCTCACAAAAAAAACGTTAAGAGACTTGCAATTATAATGTAATATAAGTTGATTTTTTAAAATATTTTAACTTTTTTAAGCTAGTATTCCTTCCAATTCAAATAAAGGTAAAATTAACTAATTTTTACATTAGTTAAGAAAGTCAATTAATATCATTTCATTCTACTAATAACATTCAAAAATATTTTTTTTCTTCTAAAATGTCCTATATTGGAGCAAGATGGAATCTAACATAGTATTAGGACCTATAATCCATCTTGGTAAATCATCTGTTTTGATAGACATATGTGGAGTGGTGTTAGGAACATCACATGCTTTAATTATTGGGGTACAACTGGTATATCTATTGGACAACTTCATTTAATGTCAATTGATTTAAAGATGGAATCTAATAGACCTAGGATTGGGAGGGTACAAAGTCCCCTCAAACTTCAAGTTTGAAAGGTGAAGATGCTTGATGGAGTCATTTAAGGTCTAGTTTGGTTGAGAATATTAAAATATAAAGTCATGTAATATTTTAAAGTGATCATGTGATCGTTAAATAACCTTAAACCAATAAATCCAAACCATCTATGTATGATATGTCAGATCCTAATTTTGTTTGGATCCCCCCTCCCAAAAATAAAGAGGAAAAAAATTAAAGAAAAAGATAAAAAAAATAAAGAACAGTAAAAGAAAAAAAAAAGAGGTCCCAAACAGACCTAATGAGCTCTAAGAGCCTAATCAAAGCCCATTAGGTCAGATAACAGAAGTAAACACACATAAAAGGGGGAGTCTATGCATTAATTACACAAAAGAAGCACAAATCTCGAGAAAGAAGAATATACCAACGAGTGTGTGACATTTGACAACGTCATCAAAGAAGGGAGAGGGGTCTCCCAGGTATCCCCCCTCATTCTCTTACTATCTCATCCTCTTTCCATTCTTCTTCTCTTTCGTTTCTTTTTCTCCCTTTTTTTCGATTTGCTTTGTTCCTTTTAATCTCGTCGGTGGATACTTTGGCCACCGGCGAGAGCTATATAGGTGGTTGTTGTTGTCTTTGGCATGGTTTCATCTCATTGTAGTTTGTTCATGCATTCCTTCTTTATCTTCTTCATTGTGCTTTTGTTTCTTTTGCAATGGTTTCTTTTCTTGGGCAAGCTTCGCCGTCGCGTTGCCACGGTGTCGCCGTCACCCCTTAGTGGTGGTACACTCCCTCTCCCCGCACTGTTTTGCTGCTTAGGCACATAGGGTTTTCAAATCCTTGTGCTTAATTGCGGGTTGGACCGGGTCGCTCTTACCAAGTTCCAATCCTAGCCCCAAAAAAATAATTAAATTACTACTATTTACACTCCATCCTCACACATACACCCCTTTACCTTTTGAACTTTGCACATTTTCTGGTTAAGTTTGAAATGAAATAAATGGTATTATTTACACTCTTATTTCACACACACATTTTCTAGTTAAGTTTGAAATGAAATAAATGGTATTATTTACACTCTTATTTCACACATATACCTCCTGACCTTTTGGGTCTGACGCGTTTTCTTGTTAAGTTTGAAATGAAATAAATGATTCTATTTACACCCTCATTTTCACACATACACCCTCTTACATTTTGGACCTAACCCGTTTTCTTGTTAATTTTGAAATGAAATAGATAATGCTAGTTAAATCTTCCTCCATTACACATACACTAATAAACTTTGGGCCTAACCCATTCTCGAGAAATCCTAAATAAAATAAATGCGGGTAGTTACATTCCTTGCTCCGCATCCTGTCATCTAGATTAATGACCAAGTCCACCATGTTAGTACTCTGTCTGTGTTGACCAAATCAAGGTCAATCCTTTGACTTTGACCTTCAAAAACAAAAAAAATAATAAATTAATTAATTAGTAGATGACTGTTTATTTGGTGGTTGATAGAAGCCAAATCTTTTATACTTCCACCAGATAACCCAAAGGAAGTACAGAAATGACCGGTTGCAGTTTCTCCTTTAAGGCGCATTTGCTGGTTGAAGTGCATCAGCATCTGAAAGAAACACAAAATTAACATCTGTCTAAAGGTTAATATAATATATTCATAACATGCCTGTTCCAAGGTGAGAACGTCTGAATGGACTCTAATTGATTCCCCTGTGATTTGAAACGTTTGATAGAGTAATTGGCACATTTGGAATTGAAACACCTCCAGGAATCTCTCAAGAAGACGGCACTGTTTCTCATTGACAAATATAAGCCTTGTCAAAATCTGTATGTATCTTGTGTTATGTCAAAACCCAACCCAATTGAGTTTTTAAGCCTTTTACTTTTTCTTAAATACGAAGCCCACCAACTTTTAAGTATATATTTTGAGTTTACCTTTAAAAATATAGCACTGAAATATGAAAAGAAAAGAAACACAGTTTGGTTAAAAAGTTACGCGGAAGCAGCTGGACCTCACCAATAAGTAGTTGTTAATTTTAATTATAAAAAATATAAATTGTAGTAAGGCATGTGTTCGTGACGTGTAGTAGCCGCCCTCGAGCTTTGACTTTTTCTAGAAAGAAACCGTATATGGCTACCTACCCCTCCGTTCCGATGAACAGATTTTTGCATATGATCATACTATTGCTCTATTTAATTATTTTATCAAGAATCCCAAGAAATAGCAACACTCTTAATTTATTAATGAATTTCTCGCACACTTGGATTGGCCTCTACTAACACACGCTTGTTTCTATCAAAGATGCATATAAAAATAAAAAATACAAATTATTTACATTCCAAACTATCCAATTCACGAAAACTAGAACAACTGATAGTGTTTTTTTTTTTTTTTTTTATCGTTAAACAATTGATTGTATAAGCTATTTACTTTCCGCTGATAAAGAAAAAAACTATTTACTTTGTGCGGCTCCGGCGTTTATAGTTTATATACATACATGCATTCTAATTTACATGTGATTTGCATGTAAAGGAATTAGAAACGAAAAATCCACATGTATTTATATTCTCCGGTCTGAATCCCTAAACCTTCATATACATACGAAGCCCACCAACGAAAAAATAGTTGCAAGTCGGCGTTAAACTCTATCTAAGGTTTAATAATATTAACAAAGAAAATTTTATGATTTTACATTTAGTTTCATCATTCCAAATTGGCTTTCTTTGGCAGTGAACCTATGTGCACCAGAAATTATACATCGTCATGTACATACGTGCATGTTCTAAACAAGTTGTTAGAAAATTTGGGGCATGCCACAACAAGAATAGCGGACGTTAATTTTTTGCAATTCATTTATTTATCTATTATTTCTTTGGCCTTATTGCTCAACTATTTTCTAAACTCCTGATGTATGACTTAGGCTATGACAAGCAATTCATTAATATAAAAAATAAGTTTACTTTTAGTGCTGGTTAAAATTCAAAATTTATGTGAATAACGACTATGCATCAATTAAGTAATATGAGATGAGATTTAGAAAAGAAATGTATTAGGATCGCGAAGAAAAGAGACATTAAGTATACTTTTTAAGTTGCGGTTTGAATGAGTAAAGTGACAAGGAAAATAAATAACAATAATAATAGTCTAATGCCACCTAAGTAAAAAAGTAAACACTATGATTTTGTCATACCATATTATGTAACACTTACTAATAATTAAAAACTTTTACACAAATAATACATATTAATATTAATTAAGAGTTTAATACAAAATAATTTTATATATCATTCAATTATAAATTATTATTTAAATTACTTTAAATTAATTATTTTAAAAAACAACAAATTTATCATACTTTAAATTATATTATCATACATGATTGTTTAAATTAGATAACAGTTTTAGTGCATAAGAAACCTTTTCTCATTAATGAAACTATGAAGAAAAAAAATATATTCTTATTTTTTAAAATTGAAACAAGTAACCATGAGATAAAATTGCTTTGAAATTGAGGCAAATGGAGAGAGTCAAGCATGAAAACATTGATCCTCCAACCAAATAAGTTGTGTTTGAATTGTCGGTGGCATCATTTTTCTGTTTCTGTCTCAAATGACATGTTATAGCAAATTCATTGAAGATCCAAACAGGCACATGATATAATAACAAGGAAATCAAAACAAAACTTTGCTTACCATATCGAAAATGGTCAGGTCTGACACAGCATATCAGCTAAGAGAAGTATTTTAATTTAATTTAGTAAAATTAGCAAAATTAGAAGAGATAAAATTAAAATATAAAAAATAAAAGTACAGTACATGTACAGGAGTGGAAAAGGGTTTATGTTGAAATGAGGTTTTTTAATTTAAAACATTGTTATTTTTAGTTGTTTAAATTTAAATTTGTAAGTATTATGTTTAGATTGCATAAATTTTTTATTCTATTTCCTATTAATATGTGATATTTATTATACCCACTTGTAAAAAGAAATCTCATTCACAAGGAAAAAAGAATGAAAACAATAATTTATGCGTATTTGATTATTAATATGGTATCAGAACAATGGTTCCCTCCATAAATGAGAATCATGGTATCTTCCATGAAAAAAAATATGGTATCCTACATGAACGAGAGTCATTGTTCCCTTCATGACAAAATTATCTTCTTCATATTCTCAAACTTTCATTTTTTTTTTCTTTTTCCGTATCAATACCTATATTTCACTTTTATTTCTCCTCACTTACCACTTTTCGCATCTTCGGTTCCGACTTGAATCCTTACTTGTATCTTAATCTTCTTTTCCAAAACAACACAAACAACATAACATAAATCCGTTTTGAATCCTTCTCGTAACTCAATATGGAAGCCTCCATGCCCTTATTCCATTTAAAGGTCATTAATGTGAAGCTCGTTGCATTGTCCCGAATCCTTCACAGACCAATCCTAAAGTGTATTGACATGAAAATGTAATTGTTCCGAATTCCTTCTCGTATCTCAAATATCTATGCACGTATTTCATTTGAAGGTCATTGACGTGAAGTTCGTTGCATTGTTCTGAATTCTTCACAGACCAACCATGAAGTCTATTGACATGAATATGTAATTGTTCCGAATCTCTTCTCGTATCTCAATCCTCCAAGCATGTATTCCATTCGAAGGTAATTGATGTGAAGCTCGTTACATTGTTCTAAATTCTTCACATACTATCCCTAAAGTCTATTGACATTAACATGTTATTGTTCCGAATTCTTTCCTGTATATGAATTTTCTTTCTATCTCTCATAATCGAAGCCTAATGTGGACCTATTCTGAAGCACATCTTGAACAATATCACAAAGTGTTTGAAGAAATAATTGACGAGTTAGACATGATCGATATTCATGCACACTGAGAGAGAGTGTTGACTTGTGTAATTTAAATTTCAAATTATTATTAGGATTTGTTAGATTATTACAATTTTTTATTATTATATTTAAATAAGAATTAAGATTAAATTAGTTTATTATTATTCTATAATATTAAGAGATTATTGAACTAAAAAGAATTGGCTGATTTTTTAAAATAATACAAATTAAATAAATAATTGGAAAAAGGGGGTAGTTTCAACAAAAATTAGGAAAATGGGGTGGTGAAACAAGCCCCGCTGGGGCGTGTTTAAACACGCCCAGATGGGGCGTGTTTCACCAGATGGCGCCACGTGGCAGGCTGAAACAGTGTTCTAGGGTTTTCGCGATGTTTTCGTA
>PYAF01004929.1:1550551-1572111 GCA_007407185.1 Glycine tomentella | reverse complement strand
TACGAAAACATCGCGAAAACCCTAGAACACTGTTTCAGCCTGCCACGTGGCGCCATCTGGTGAAACACGCCCCATCTGGGCGTGTTTAAACACGCCCCAGCGGGGCTTGTTTCACCACCCCATTTTCCTAATTTTTGTTGAAACTACCCCCTTTTTCCAATTATTTATTTAATTTGTATTATTTTAAAAAATCAGCCAAAAGAATTAGGATTGAATCAAATAATGAGAAATTATTATTTTAAAATTATCCGCGTGAATTTTAACAGTTTAGATATTAGAAAGTTGGAAAAGGTGACTAGTTTGACCAGTCTTGTTTGTAACATCAGGCAAGCAAGTAGTATAATAATAATACTTCGTCTCCCTTTGACTATAGACATTATCAAACAAACAATTCCAATTCCAATTCCAATTCCAATTCTCGTGAACTCCATTCCATTGTTTTTCTTCTTCACATATTCCATTTCTAGAGAGAGAGAGAGAAAAGCAACAACATCATAATCGGAATTTGATTGAATTCGATTTGGGTGATGAGCTTGTGAAAAAGAAAAAGAAGAAGAAAAAGATGGCAGGGAAGAAAGGGGTGGCGGCAGAAGACGCAATAAGGGCCATTGGTTTAGGTTACGATCTCACAAACGATCTCAAGCTCAAATTCTGCAAGAACCACTCCAGATTGATCGCTATCGACGATGACAACCTTCGAACTGTCGAACTCCCTCCTCGTATTTCTATCCCTAATGTCCCCAAATCCATCAAGTGCGATAAAGGTGACCGCATGAGATTGTGCTCCGACGTCCTCTCTTTTCAGCAGGTACTACAATATCCCACAAGCTGTGAAAAATGTTACTTACAAGTTTCTAAGTTAATTTAAAAAAGCAAATGTTGTGTTTTATATAATAAATATATTTTTAGTAACAAAAATTGTTTTTTTTTTTTTTTTATCATGGGTTTTAAGTGTAGAAAATAGATTTTTTTTTTCAATATTTTCTTTAAGTCAAAGATTTCGTGTTGGTGGCCAAATTTGTTCATGTGGGTCGAGGAGAAGAAGGACCTATTCAGCAAAAAAAAGAAAAAGGAAGGACCTGTTTATTTTAAAACTCAGTATAATTAACTTTGATAGAATTAAATTTAAACAGTTAAACGATGTGTTATAGCTGGAGAATTGTTTGTGAATATTTGACAAACAGGCACAAAGTTGCTTGTGTCCAGTGTCCATGTTGAAATGTATATATTTAATAAATAAAAAAAATTCTCTGTTTTTGTTTTGGAAAATGGTGAATTACACCCCATTTCTGGGGTGGGTGGAAGGAAAATGAAGAGCCAGATAGGAAACTTAAATTGAGGTGAAAATGAGATGTTAGAAAAAAAATGGATGCATGACAATAATAACTTTTTTGTTTTAGAAAATCAAAATACTTTGGCATATCTGTTATTGTTATTATGTTGTTGTTGAAGAGTGTGGAGGATTGCTTGTTTGTCTGACAAGGCATATGTACCTTGTTTTAGATGTCAGAGCAGTTCAACCAGGACTTGTCACTGTCTGGTAAGATTCCAACGGGTCATTTCAACACTGCGTTTGGGTTTACAGGAGTTTGGCAAAAAGATGCTGCCAATACGAAGACTCTTGCTTTTGATGGTGTATCCATCACACTCTATGACATTGCATTTGAGAAATCCCAGGTAGTTCTTCATGATCATGTCAAACAAGCTGTTCCTTCGTCCTGGGATCCAGCTGCATTGACAAGGTACTTCCTTGATTCACCAAAACACAGTATAATGCATAGTTGAATGTTCAATAAGGATCTAAAAAGAGCTAACTATAGTGAGAAACAGAGTCCAATAAGTTTATGCTAATACATACAACCCATCTTGTGTCCTCCGAACTCGGACACCACTTGCAAACCCTTTACCAAAGGTCTTGCTACTTACTGCTTATAACATTTCCCCTGCAATCATAACAAATGTAGTGTACACATTTAACTGCTTTGCCAGTCATTTCCTTTAACAAATGCACTTGTAATGTTTGAGTTGCAACTCATCTTCAGATCTTTTCATTTCAGATTCATTGAGAAGTATGGAACTCATGTTATAGTTGGGGTGAAAATGGGAGGAACTGATATAATCTATGCAAAGCAGCAGTACTCATCTACTGTCCCACCTGCTGAAGTACAGAAAAAATTAAAGGACATGGCAGACGAATTCTTCATTGACAAAGCCGGACAGTATAACAGTATTGGTGGGAGGTTTAATGCAAAGGAAAAGGTTTGAAGCTTTTCTAGTTCAAATTTATTTTTATTCTCTTTAATTTTGGTAAATGCTATAATATTACACCTAAGATTACACTTTTTGGTGATGGGGTTTGTGAATACATGGTGGGGTCATCAAGGACTTCTGTATAACTATTGGACTACGTCAAGGATATGTGTGACAACCATGTCATAAGTAGGACCTGATAGTATCTGATTGCGTACTGCATCAAGGTCCGATTTGAGTCTAGCTAGAGTAACCACCACGAAAAACTGACAGTGTTGCTTGTAAATAGTCTCTGCATCAGTAGTAAAGGGCATAAGAGTAAAATATTCTGCGATCAAGCTTACCAAGGTATGCCTTAGAAATTTTGACCGAGGCTGGAATGCTTGATTGTCGCCTGATCGACACTCCTATGGATCCTAATGTTAAGCTTCTTCCGGGTCAGGGGGAGCCTATGGAAGACCAGGGAAGATATCGACGACTTGTAGGCACACTTAATTATCTCACTGTCACCATAACAAACATCACGTTTGTTGTCAGTGTGGCGAGCCAACCAATTCTTGAATGCTCTGTGATAGTCATTATGATGTTGTCACACGTATCCTTCGATACATCAAGAATAACCAGGCTCTGATACCATCTAATAGAAGTGTTTGCTGTAATTGTGCTGTGTCAAGTATGACCACACCTGATCTTTATTAATTGGAAATAGAATATCAGATTTCTATATAATAATAGATACAAGATAAAGTAATCTCACATGATCAAATAAAAATATTAGGAAATGAATCCAAATGACCTTCCTATTTATTTGTGTAAAATCAGTCCGTTTATTTCACCCAAAAACAAAAAAAAAGGTCCACTTATTAACATTTATACTTTTTTCAAAAGAAAATATTATATAGCCCTATGCAGACAGCCATCACAACTTATATTTTCCTCCTTTTTCCCCCACAGTTTATGAAGGACAATGCGCTAAATTTCATGGATATTCAAGCCCGTTCCTACTATGAATTAGAGGTAAATACATTTTATTTTAAAAGTTGAATTTATGCCAAGTACAGGATCCTTCATGTTTCTCCTATAGGCTTGGGCTTAAAGAACTACTACCCAATTCCCTTGCAATTTTTTTTATAATTTACATTGATGTGTAACATTTGGCTGATAGACTTGTTTGTTCTGCTTTGCTGGTGTTTTCCAATGCAAATTTTAATATTGTTACTAATGAGACTTTTCCTGCTCTATCAGTTGTTGTTAGTACTTTATTAATTCATAATTATTTTACTTTTATTCAATATGCATCATTTTGTTCTTGACATTTAATCTTCGAAATTTTATGTTGAATCTGGTACTTTCATGTTGAATACCAAAACCAGCATTTAAGCATCTGAAATTGGTTTGGTGGATCAGTATTCTTTGTTTTGCCTCAATGCTTCATTGATTTAATCATTCCAGCCAAGAAATTCATCAAATTGATGTCTTTCTCCGTAGCAATGTCCTCTTCTTCAGTCCAAAAGCAAAATAAATAAATAATACATAGGTCACACAGCAATTATTCTTACTTTTTTCCCACTTTTCATTAAACATTATAGGCGCAGGATATCAAGTTCATGTGCAGGAGGAAAGGTGGAAATGGGAAAAGATCTTTGTCCCATAGTGAGTGGTGCCAAACTGTTCTCTCTCAACCTGATGTGATATCAATGTCATTTGTACCAATTACATCTCTACTTGGTGGAATAAATGGGAGTGGATATTTAACTCATGCCATGAATCTCTATTTACGCTGTAAGGAACTAAGTGTGACTCCATTAGCCATTTTCTTATTTACATTTTGCTTCAAAGCCTGTCGATTCAACAGATACTATGGCAGTATAGATTCATTTTATATATTTTACTTTGAGATATGATGATATATTTTGGTTTGTTAGAGAAAACCCATGACTGCATGATTTCCTTTTAGCATAGTTACCAATAGTGTGCTATAGCAGTGTGGCAATGCTGAGCAGCTATGGGCTGCCCACCACAAAGTTTTAAATAGCAGTGCATTCTAGAGGCTGTAGAGTGAGGCTTTTTTGAAAACCCATTTTCACCCTCAAAATAGCACTATTTTGGGGATTTTTTAGGGGTGAAGTTGAGATTTCCCTCTTATGAAATTTAAAAAATCCATAATTGATGTAGTTTCCCATGCTTTTATCTACTACAAGACTCCCACATTGTTTGACTAACACCCACCCATTTCCAGCTGTATTTCTTATGACAATCACCTTCTATACTTTTCTCTACTTTGAACTTTGAATCATCGTTGTTTTGAATTCTGAATTTACAACCACCTTCGTTCTTTTCTCTGTGCAACACTTACCCTCACTTTTTATTGAATGTTTAAGATGTTTTGTATTTGAAATTTGAAATATGAATATGCCTTTTCATTTTGTTGGTTTCCTTGACTTTTATTGTTATTTACTTATATATTTTGCTTAAAACCTATGACCTTTTATTGTTAACCATGAAGATATCATAAATATTGAGTACCTTTTTAAATTTTTGAGTATTTAGATATGGGAGGTATAAATTATTAATCTATATATACAATCAGAATAATGGCCATCTCCCTATGTGCTATACCACTACAGTGTTTTTGGGGTCAGCCGCTATGCTTTTCAATAATGTTATACAGATGATGACGCAACTTTAGTTAAAATGGAGGTCAGGTGTTGAACATTAGTTATGGTAAAGAAAACTGGAATGGAAGAACATATTTTTCTTGATTCAATAGGATGATACGCCGAAAAATATAAAGCATGATATTGGGAGCAAAAAAGGAAACAGAATCAATCCTAATAAAAGGAATAAAAACTTGCCTAATTAGCTTTGTAAGTGAATCCCCAGATTTAAGATATTTTCGGTGGATTCTCCTAATGATTATATTTACATACTGACAATTTAACAATCTCCCTCAAGCTGACAAATAGATGTCTTCCCTTCCCAGTTTGGCAGATCATAAAAACCCAAGCTGTTTAGCCCCTTTGTGTGAACATCAACCAGTTGGTGTTGTAATGGAACATGGGACATGCACACCAGAGCTCCCTCCAACTTTTCTTTAATGAAATGCGTATCTATTTCAATATTTTTTTGTCCTCTCATGCTGCATAGGTTTATAGGCAATATTGATAGCTGACTTATTACCATAAAGCTACGTTGGACCCTTCAATTCAATTCTTGAATCATCTAGAATAATGTTCAGCCACATTAATTGACATAGACATTTTGCAATTTCTTTAAATTCAGATTCTGCTGAAGATCTTATATATTTTCTCATTTTCTTGTCTGAAAATTCATTGGGAATGATTATCAGAAAATTATTGTTTGTAACTATAGATTTGTATGCTATTGGAGATGGTCTAAATATATGCCATAATTGTAGTTCTTAATCTTTGCATTGGAGGTTAAAAAGCATGTCTTGAAGTAAATTATAACCATCATCCGTTGTAATTTCTAACTGCAGATAAACCAGGAATTGAAGAACTGCATCAATTTTTGGAGTTCCAGCTTCCAAGGCAATGGGCCCCTGTATTTGGTGAGCTTGCCCTTGGTCCTGAAAGGAAGCCACAAAATACTGCTTCTTTACAGTTCAGTTTCATGGGTCCCAAGCTCTATGTAAACACAACACCGGTAATGCTACTTGTTTTATGTTGAACTTTTTGTATCCAGTTGGTTTGTTGTTTTATTCTCCCCATGACTTATTAGATTCTTGGTCTAGTTCAGCAGTGATTGGGGAGGGATGAATGACGATTATGGCCACCTATTTTATCCATGAATTAACGATTTAGAGTTAAAATCACCATCTCATTTATTTAATTGGATATTTTAGCCAAAAGTGAAAATTAGAAATATTATTATCATATGATGTGGTTTTTCTTGTTCCTGCTCCTGTCTAATTGATTATTACCAAATATTGCCACACAAATGAGTAGATGAACAAAACTTCTTTTTAAGTTTTTTAGTGACTAGATTTCATGTTTCTGGTGGCTATAACTGCAAATCACTCTCGTCAGTTGTCACATACTTTTCAACCAAATATCTGTGGTTTTTGTGCCAAAAGGCTAGTTAGATTTTCTCAATAATTTTGGCTGAAAATGTAAACCTGTATTACATTAAATTTTGTTGGTCAATACTCAAATAGTTGTACACTTGTACTGATGAAGAGTCTTCTATTTTTTTATCTAGTCACTGAAAAGTAGTCAGCTTTTTTTTGAAAGGAGAAAAGTAGTCAGCTATTGTATGCATTATTAGATCTTTTGTACATATGGTGGTTTAGACTGACCTTGAACTACTTATGTACAGGTTGATGTGGGAAAGAAGCCCGTGACAGGCCTTCGATTGTATTTGGAAGGAAAGAGAAGCAATTGCTTGGCAATCCATTTACAGCACCTCTCTTCCCTGCCCAAAACCTTCCAACTCCAGGATGAGCCTAATGGGAATGCGTCTAACGACTCTTCAGAACGCAAGTACTATGAGAAGGTCCAGTGGAAGAGTTTCTCTCATGTTTGCACAGCTCCTGTTGATTCAGATGATGACAATGCTATCGTGACTGGTGCTCACTTTGAAGTTGGAGATACTGGCCTTAAGAAAGTTCTATTCCTAAGACTTCATTTCTGTAAAGTTGTTGGTGCAACCCGTGTGAAAGCACCCGAATGGGAGGGTTCTCCTGGCTTGACCCAGAAATCTGGAATAATCTCAACATTGATCAGCACTACCTTCTCAGGTCCACAAAAGCCACCGCCACCACGGCCATCTGATGTAAACATCAACTCTGCTTTATACCCTGGGGGGCCTCCTGTGCCTACTCAGTCACCCAAACTTCTAAGGTTTGTTGACACAACTGAAATGACAAGAGGACCTCAAGATTCTCCTGGCTACTGGGTTGTATCTGGGGCAAGGCTTTTTGTGGAGAAGGCTAAAATATCACTTAAAGTAAAATATTCTCTTTTGACTGTGATACATGATGAAGAGGGGGCAAGTTTTTGAGATTATCAAATGAGGGTTGTTGGAAGATAATCTCATCAGGTAAAGTTCAATGAGATAGGCGTGTGTATATATAATATTCTCTGATTCTTTTCTCTTTGTACATTTGCCATTACCATTATTTGTGTATACCTGCACTGCAGACACTTTTGGGGAATTCCTTATTTTAGTTTTGGAAAAGGCTTGTGTAGTCATGCCGTTACATTTTTTTTACTATATGTTTGAATGTTCTCTTATGTTAGTGACCACTTCTATGCAGTAGTTCCATTTAAATTTTACTCTCAAGACAATGTGAGAATATTCATTTTATACCCTGGGAGAGTTATTTAGCGTGTGATAGGATAAACAACTTAACTAAGTATAATGTGAGTGATTATTAATAAGTTATTTATATTATCAAGGAGTGGATGAGACTAAATTATTTTTAAATAAGTTGTAAGTTACTTTTACAAGTTATTTGGAGAACTTATTGAAATATTTTTTTTTTTTAAAAAAATTGACATATCATAAACTATTATTATGAACACTTTCAGAAGTCTTGTATCATACTGAAAGATAAATTCAAACAAGATGCGAATAAGTTGTCTAAATGCAGTTTTAGTATTAAACGATAGTTTGTGTTTAGAATGGTGTTGGAGACGCATGTATTGTTTGATTTTCACATTTAATTCTTATTTTGATGCAAAAGTTAATACTAGCTACTTCACAAAATTCACGTCACGTCTGACTCAAAATTTTTATCCAAACATGCTATAAATCATCTTTAGTTTGCTAAGAACGACATAAAACTATTGTCATTTTGAAATTTGAACGTATATTGTTTATAAAATTATTTTAAAATTTATATTAAATTTGGTAAAAACAAAAAAGTCAAAACCGACATTGAACTGGTCTAAATTGATACGAAACTGAATGAAGTTTTCAAAAGATCGTATTATCCTATTTCGTGAAGACTGAAGACTGAAAAGAATTGTTGGTATAAAAATATAAAATATATTATTCCGGAGTTGAGAATGCAAGAAATCAAATATAATTCCAGCTTGTTTTCAACAATAACATTGTGATTAGTAAACACATTGCACAAGCTGATTTTGATTTCAAGCAGTAAGCATGATAATGCACATTAGTTAGCCTTGCAATTAACTAATCATAAATAAATAACTAAGAATAAACTTTTGAGTGGGTCCCGCTTTTGTTCTGATCTGACCAAGGCATTTTTCTAATGTTGTAAATTGACTTGATGAAACCAACAACTTTTCTTAGGTCAAAGAAAACAAATTCCCGCGTTGCGTGCAGCGGCCGGCATCCACTTCGCTTCCGGGCACGATTCCTCTTAGAAACGAAAGCAAAACGTTTTTTATTATTTTATTTAATGATATATATATATATATGCATTTCTGATAAAAGTTTTACATTAATATCTAATCATCACTCATAGTCGTTTATTGACTTTTATAATAATTATTTTAAAAATTATATTAACTATGAATTATGATTAAATGATAATGTAAAAGTTTGTACATAATCATTAAATTCTTTCTTATATATTTTGTTTTTCCACTTTTTGGAACCATTTAAAAGGTAAAAGTAGGGAGACAATGATCTATCACATTCACAAGCATGATAAACATTTGAGAAAAATAGTTACCATTTTCGGCTGTGTCAATAGGCATATAGGCAAGGCAACCAAACCAATAATTATCCATGTAAAAGAAATCAATCATAAGTACCATATCCTCACTGTCTATACACTCTCAAGAACAAAAAAACAGAATCCACTCCGCTCCAATAGCGAGTGGCCACTTCAATCACATTGGTACAAGCAAGAATGATTATCATCTCAACAATTTCCTTGGTTCCATATCTACATCATCATGTGGAGCAGCATATCACCAAAACAAAACACCCTAATGAAGCAAAGGAATTCAGGGTGCCAAAATTGCAGCCAAAATTTGGCACTCAAGACTAGCAGCATGTGTATTGTTGTATATTTACACAAAGAAGTCCCATTCTTCTGTCCATGTCTTGCTACTACCCTTTCATTTCAAAGGCACTCAAGAATAGTTGCAAATTATCTGACCACGTCTAATCTGTCAATCACATCCAATGCTCTCTTTTTGTCAATACCAAAATCAATAACAGGAAGCTTAGACAAAATTCTATTAAAAGATAATTCGTTGCTTCTACTTGTTGATGAATAAGAATAGCTGCTACTCTTAGTAAGTCTGTCATTATTTGTCTTCACACTGTCAAAGTCCAAGCTTTTACTGATCCTCCTTATACGAATTTTATTACTAACATCTTGCAGCATTTTCTGCTCGTCAGTTGTTAACAATGGTGATACGGCTTTTGTTGATTGTTGATTTGTAGTTTGAAGGGCAGTGCCAACTTGGGACTTTAAGGAAGACATAGTTTCTCCGGTATCAATGCCAGCTTTACTTTTGACGGCCAAGCGGTGAAGCCATAGTAGAAGTTCAAGAATATAATTTTCCACTTTATCTTTATCGGCATGGTGAAGCGTTTCAATCCGCATCACATCAACCTTCATGGTCTTCTTATTCAGCTCAGAACTGCAAGAATCAAACAAGAATTTGAAAACAGATAGGAGAAGCATAAAAATAGAATAAAACAAGTGGAAACTGGTAAAACATACAAGTTTTTATTTCAAAAGAGGAACAGAAGATTGTTACTTACCCAGTGCTTGCCCACTCCCCTACCCAACCAAAACCATGATGTGCTCTGAGTCAATTTTAGAGTAACCAACCAAAAGAACAAACGGTTAGTTTGTATAGAAAGTAAATGAACTGGTACTAAAAGAAAATTTCTTATTCATCGGAAAAAAAATTCTCAAAAAGGTAGTCCGGAGCAGGACATCTTACTTGGCCGTGTTTGTAGCAATCGGAACCAGCCAATGCAATGTTTTCTCCATCTCTTGTTTAATATCTGATATGGTGAGCTGCAGGAAACAATAAATACACACACAAAAAAACAAACTAAATGTATATAGAAATTTTCTACATTGGTCGATAGTAGAAAACTGAAAGCAGAAGAGAAGTACTAATTCTTTTGTTGATCATTATCCTTGTCATTCAAATTATATATGAAGTTGCAGTGTGTTCAGAATCTAAGGAAAGTCCTATGGATTATCAAGTATTGAATGTTAAATCCAGGGTATTAGTTGAGGATTGACTATGGGAGAGAAATTGAGTCTGTTAAACAGGGTGCTGATTGAGGGGTGATTCATCAACAATAACAAAAATACAATTGTATATTTGATCCTTTAAAGGCTTTTATATCGTCTCGATCTCCACTTTTTCAGACCAGTATCTTGTCTCTTAATTTTTTAACAGTGGCAATAGGAGAAAGTACCAGCAGATAAGACTGTACCTCTTTTACAACATGAAAGCTTGGTAATTTGGAACGCAAAGCTAATTTTATATTAGGAGGCAAGCTCTGATACAGTGCATCCCTTGTATTTGCAGGCATAGAACTGGATCTGACAACCTGACAGCATCAACAATGGCAAAGTACAATGTTCTTCAGTGCATAAGCTTAATCACACGACAATTATTTGAACAACTATGAACTAGAATAATTACACCTAATACAGACCAAGAACTCCAAAGTGATCAGCCGCAAACAAATCATATACCAACTTGCAAATGATAAAAAAATAAATGTACAGCCTGATAATGCTCAAGAGTCTTAAATAAAGAGTGGCCTAGTTCCCTATTACTCTAGTTGAACTTTTAACCAAAAGATATAGATAAAGCATTCTGTTTGTACTAAACCAAGTTATGAAATAAACAAAATAATGAAGAAACACTTACAAGAGTATCAATTTGGAGCACTATATTAGCATAATGTAAAGCAAGGCCTGCAGGACCCAATTTTTGGCGATTGCTGATGGTTCGAATTAATGGTTTATGGTCATCTGCAGGTACCCATGGATAAACAACATTACAATCATGAACAAAACACAGCTTTCATCACAAAATTGATTGGAAGAGTAATTTGACGAGAAATCAGATTAATCTTTCCTTCCCTTCTTTTTCTCTCTTTAAAATTTTAAAAACATCGGAGAACTAAAAAATAAGGGTAAAATGGATGAAATTTGCAGTGGCTATCAATGATATCAAATAAGTTATTCTATTGATAAATAATGATTAAATTAGGTGATAATTGAAGAGTATAATACAGCAAGTGAAGCAGGTATGATCCTAATGCCTCTAGGGGTACATACCTGCAGTGTCAAAGGCATTGTTTATCTCCAAATGCAAAAAATGGACTATCTCTACAAGCTTCTCCATAATCTGTAATCCATTAGATTATGAATTATACTCTACATTTCTCAATTTTCCATGTATGTTATGCTAAAAATGAACACACCTCTATCAATAAAAACATTTTAGACTTTAGAGTCTGTGTCCTAGTTCTTGCATTAGAGAATGCAATGAAAGGATAAAACATGTCAAGTAGATGAGAATAAGAGATAATAATCATTCATGTACAGTAGTAATCTAAAGTTACCTCCTCCAAACTTCTGGACCAGAGTGACTTTTTTTTCAAATGTTTAACTTGCTTCTTTTGACTTTTAAGTTCTACCCTCAAGATTGAAAGGCCATCACCTACATGATGAAGAGAGAGAATCAAGATTTTGTACATAACAAATTACCTATAAAAATAATGTACATTATATAATAACCAATCCATTGTGCCTTCATGCACATGCTCAACAAGAATACATAGTGCAGGCTCCAAAAAAATTCAAATAAAATATCTATGAAAATCAAAAGAAGCTTTGGCAGCTGTGACCTGACTGAACAGTATACACTTATTCTTTAATGGGGGTTACTTGCCATGGGATTAGTTACCCAATGCAAATGATGGCATTCAGAACAAAAAAGCCAGTTTATAAATCCTGGAAGTGTATCAGCCAGAAACATTTGTGGGTGGCCATAAGTAAAAGTCAAGGATCATTTTCACTAGAAATCTGAATAATTGAACAAGTAAAGCAATCGGTTTAATTTATGTGGATCTTAAACCATGGATTCAATAACACAACATTTGGTGATCACTTTAGCCACAACAAATAGTAGATAACACTATGATATATCTTTCTCCACCATTTCAGAATCAATTGTGTTCAATGAGTCCTGTTCAAGTTTCATACACTCCACCATCTAAATACAATACCAAAATTAATCATCTCTTTCAAATTAAAAGCCTTAATAGAATTTTGGATTTTATGTCAATAATTGCTTGTCACAAACAAAAATTGCAGATTATGTCATAGGTAGTACTCTTCAATTACCACTTTGAGCTGCACCTGAATTATCATCCTCTTCACGCTTATGCTGATAATCTTGTGCAAATCTATCCAAAGCATGCAACTCATGGTATAATTCCTGAGGCCATACAAATCGATTTTCCAATTTCTTTCAGACATAAATCCCACAAACACCAAAAGAAATAAAGGCAAAGTTGAATGAATTAAAAATGCAGGGCAACAAGTTCACTTTGTACAGATACTTTATAAAGCCTTGGGTTGTGCCCAGGAAAAAATAATAGAAGATATTGGAGATAAATTTTTCATAAAAACGATTTAAAATGAGTCCCATTTCCTTTGCCATGAAATAAATATGAGCTAGTGAATATGAGAAGATACAACACAATGAGCAATAAATACAGTTCCTACCACCTCAGCTTATTTAATAAAACCATCAGTATATAAATAAGTATATATTTTTTTTATAATACATCAGTATATAAATAAGTATATATAATACTTTCACAATGATTTATGAAGTTATATTCCTTCAAAAATAATCAATTTGTACCTATTCAATCATCACAGAAAGAAAATACAGCCAAGCATCACATTCATTTCATCCCGAAACATTCATGTTACTACGAAGTAGTACTGAACTACTCAGATATATTGATGTCCAATTTATTAGATTACAAGCTTTACAACAGGATTTTTTTTTTTTTTTGATCAGCAGCTTTACAACAGGATGATGATAGAAATTATAGCAGTATAAGTGTATAACACCCACAGATTACCAGTTGAATAGAATAATTCCAATTAACTTTGAACATAAATTATGATACAAATAAGATACACAAAGTAGTACAAAAAAATAATTTTGGTTAAAAAAATTCCAATTAGGAACAATTAATTACTCAAGATTTAACAATATTCAAAGAGTGGTTAAAATGTAACCATTTAGTGATTGAACTAACCACTTGAGTGTTTTATTTTTCAAAATAAATAAAAAACCATCTTTTAGTAAAGAAATACACTCACAGCTGTAAACTGAACCATAGTCATCAATTGTTGCATTAGTAATTCTGCCTCCTCCTTTGATTGTCTTTGAGAATTAAGTTCCCTGCTAACTCTAGAATTTACAATAAAAGATGGGTCAGAATGAAAATATGAAAGGCTATAATTTGTTTTCCTGAAAAGCTGAAAACTTAGATGAATTGAGTGAGTACAATTCATATTACTTCTCAAAGTATCGGTCCAAGTTGTGCCACTGAGGATCCTTTGAACGATTTCCAAAACGAATTACCTCATCAGAAAAAATTTTCAACTCATCCCTGAAAACATAAATCATAATCACATATAGTTTAGCATTTTATAAAGTAGTGGTAAACTAAAATAGTTTAAAGTTGGCCTTGTCATGAAACAGAAGCCCCCCTAGTTAGGAATTTGACTTAATTCAATAGTTACCTTTTGTCTGCAGCAACAATCTTTAGAAGTTCATCCATATCCTTTGATACTAAATCTTGCACAGCCTCTAATGGAAGCACCTCTTCTTTTAAATGCTTAATATTTTTTGTCGAAAGAGATTCCATAAGACTAAAACCCTTGACAATAGTGTTTGCAACCTCAAATGCTAAAATACCAATTTCATTCCCCTTTGTCACAGCTCCAGATACAAACCCACCGGCACTTAAATTTGTCATACTGCTCCCAAGAGTGTCCAAAACGTCAATACCAGCTCTGCCCAGGCGCAAACTCACCTCTGAGACCTGAAATGAAAATATCTTAGTAGATAACTTCAATTTTACTACCCTGTGTTAGTCTATTTATCCCTTTTCTACTTAAAATAAAGGGACACTATAATGAAGATTAAGCATGTTTGCAGTGGTAAATTAAAAAATAAGAGGAAAATGACTAAAACAAATCAAAGCAGATTCAACCAGTATAATGAAGATGAAAAAGACAGAGAATGTGATGTTCAGACAATAGAAGTACTTCAACTTCAACCAATCCAATGGACTATTAGTCCGCATTCATTTATTTTAGGACATTGGTTACTCAAACTTTCAGTTTTCTCTTATTATTTCCATTGGCACGATTTCTGTATAAAGTTTTGCATTTCATAATCTTCAATTATTCTTTACTCTAAATTTTGGAAAAATAACCCCCCGTCCCCCCACCAAAAAAAAAATAAACAACAAAAACGTATAAAGGAAGTATCTCAAAGATCGTCAAGTTCCCAATATAACAAATTCAACAATAACTATGAAATCCCCAAGATGGACAATATGCTTTACACAGGCAAAGCAAGAAAACCCTAATAATGCTATGACCAGAAAACCTAAGCTAAGACTCAAGTAAACATAAACTGGGTCAATTAACCTGTGCAGAAACTACATATCCCAAGACTCTAACAACTGAGTTCAGAAATTCCAAGTTAAAAATAATATATAAAGCCTAAATCTCCTTAATTCCCAAATTATGATTGCATCCACCAATCTTAAACAATACTTACTCATACTACATTTCTCCCCTCATGTTGAAACATTATCTTAAACAGCAACAACACTACCAAGACCAACCAACGCAATGTGTTTGTAAACTTGACATAGTTGTTCCAAACATGCTTTTATGAAGTTAGTGACTGCAATTTGAATGAAGTTTGTCTCTAATAGTAAACTGAAGAACAGCAAGAATAGTTAAACGAGTAAAAACTCCAAATAAACTCATTTACTTAATATTCATACTCAACAAGGGTGAAATCTCTAAGCCCAATAAGGCTGCTCAAACAACCCCAATACTGATTAGGACAAGCAACCTATCCTAACCTTAAGACTCAAGTATACATAATCTATGACATTTGAAATTCTTCATCACACAACAATATAGCGTCTCCATTCCACAATGTCCAAAATCAATCCTCCTTGCATAAATCCCATTCCCTAAAAGCTATCCTTTTAATCCGAATCAAACGTGTAACATAAACTAACCAAATTTTCATTGCCAACAACACCTGAGAACAAAATAAACAAAAAAAATAAAATCTAAAGTAGTAGTTTAAGGACAACTCTACTTTCACCCTGGATCTATCTAACACAATCCACTAACAACTGCAACATGTTTCATGATTATACCAGGCTTCTGGTAGACTTAGATTACTGATTGATCAGTTCACAAGTTAAGCAAGAAACAAAATGGAAATGTTACAAAATATTAAAAAAAAAAACAGACTGGTGAAACTGATCAAGGAAGGAGAGAAGCCAAAAAAATAACCAACCTTTGCCACAGCATGCCTTGATTTTACTGACCTAGACTTGTGGGGAAAAGAATCATTAAACCGAGGGATTCCATCATAGAAATCATCAGAACCATTCCCTGCAGCAGCAGCAGCAGCAGCAGCTTCTTGTTTTTTCTTGTCCACTCCATGATCCCCTGCACTTGTCAAATCACTAGGCATGTTGGTGGACTTGTGGTTCCTACCATCAGATTTTTTATGGTTATCAGAATGTCCATCTGATTTAGCAAACACCTTGTCACCTTTCACAGACGTTGAACAAAGACCCCCCATATCAAAAACTCAACCTTTGCACAGAAAAAAAAAAAAAAAATTCTCCTCTGGCAGCTCAGCTCACCCAAATCAGGAACTGATATAAATTATAATAGACCACCCTTTTATTTGTTGTGTTCAATAAAGAATTATATAGCAGTAATAATTGTAATGAGAAAGAATAGGTGGAAGTTTGAGTCAGGGAAAAAACATAGCAAGTTGAGAAGAAATTAAACTGTTCCAAATAGAGAATTGAAGGAGGGGGAAGAGGTATGGGCCTGAGACAAAGATTGAAACTTTGGAAATAAAAAGTCCACCCTCAACCTCTCTTTGGTTGCTAAGAATATATAATATAGTTAATATAATATAATTTTCTTTTATTAGTAGTAGTATAATAATAAGATTAAAAGATGGAGTAGAAGCGAGGAAATCATAATTTAGTGTTTTTGATGAGAAAACAAGAAGCTATTGGGCTGAGTTGAGTTATGTTATGACAATGAAAAGGACTTGAATGAGGCGGCGATTCTAGTAGGTTAAGGAGTAAGCAGTAAGCCAACTCTACTATCTCTCGTATTACTGCCTTGGACTACCAACATTGGAACTGGTCGTCATGTTCAACATTGTCACTTCAACATTTTTTTAAGATGATATTAAAACGTAAATTTTGTTTGCTGGCATATTAAACATTTGCATTAAAGCAAGATAAAACTATCGTTTACTAACTTCACTTATAATTACTTGACACCAACAAAACTGAAACTAAGAGCATGTATGTGGATCTGTTTCAAAAATGAATATTGATAACAACGTAAAGTTGGTAAAAAAAAAAATTTTCATTTATGTTAAACCTTTGGATTTGTCTCAAAATTCATGCCACAACTTGACCAAAATCAAACATGCATCAAATTCTGTTCATTTAGTTCTCTAAAATCACTTTTATTTAAATTTTTCAAAATCACATGCCAAAATCACATGTAAAATCATTTATGTTAATCCACTTTTACAAACTGGATCATTAAAGAAAATTAGTTTTTTTTGTATGGTAAGAAGAAAATTAGTCTGATTGAACTCGAAATATTTTTTACAGTTATATGGGTATTAAAATGTGTCAAATTAGCTTCAAATATTTAAAAAAATTTAATTTAATTTCTAATTCTTGTTAATGTTAATCAAATTTAAAACGTTTGGATTTTTTTTAAGAAATAATTACTTATTCTTTTGAAGAAATGGTAAATAATTAATTTTTCAGAATATTATTTTTTTTAGAAGTGTCAGTTAAAATTATGATAAGAAAAATAACACTAGTTTATTTTCATTAATTTTGCTATTTGATTTTTTTATTATATCTTTTTATCTGCCTTATTAATTAATGTCTTCGTAAAAAAAAAAAATTAAACTGAACATACACTTAATTTCTGAAGTTAGTACATATTATTAACATTTTAGTAGGTTAGTGAGTGACTGCATGTTGCCAATCAAATTAAATGATACTCTAGACTCCTAGTGATGAAAACATGGATTAAAGGTACTTTATTATGATGTTGAAGACTATGTCCCTATTTGCTTTTAAGTTCCAAACGATATTAGCTTCATGGTATTAATTATGGAAGAGTAATGTTATATTTTTTTTTACATTTTTATAGTATTTTTAAAAAAATAGTTAATATAAAATATTTAATACTTATTTAATAAAAATATAAAGGTATTATAGGAAGATTGAAAATTATCATTGTGAGATAGAATGGTGATAACAAAAAAAATCTATAATATTTCATTTGCAGAAATATATACATGAAATAAATAGAAGTTAATAAAAAGAAAATTAAATGAAGTAATTAAATTAAAATTAAAAAAATTCCACGTGACAACTTTAGTAGAAAAAATTTCATTTTATATATTAAAAAATAAATTTACTTTTTAATACTAAAAAATATAGCTTATATGTCACTTTCAAATTAAAACTAAAATGATATGCTACTTATTTTTTTACATTTAACTAATGACGTGTATTAAAGGTATTAGTATTGGATAATTTAATTCTTAATATTGAAAGTATTGAATTTATTTTTCTGACTTTATTAAATTTATTCAAATTTATGCATGCTAATGCACATGAGGATCAACTTGGTCATTAATTATCTAAAATTAAATCAAAAAGTTTTTTATTTTTTTGCAGAACCATGATCAAATTAAGTTGAGATTGTTTTCTAGACAAAAAATGATTTATTTTTTTATAATATTAAAAATTATAATTAATTTACGTTACCTTCAGAAATAGGTTGATTCTACTCATTTTTTTATACTTGATCAATAAAGTGGTTTAATTTTCTTTTAATATTATGTGGTCTAAAATTTATTTATTTATAATCATTCTAACATCCCTAACTATTTAACTTTTTTTATTTTCAAACAATATATTCTATTATAATTATGAAAATGTTATATAATTCATTAAAAAGAAGAAAAAAATATCACTCTCTTGTTTTTCTAGTGACACTTATACACAAGAGGTAATCCTATTCCTACTTAGGTTATATATGATTACTATAAGTGATAAAATTTTCTTTATGAGTATTTAATGTCATTGTATATAGGGGCGGATCAGAAAAAAACGTAAGGGGGCTACTAGTGGTAGGGTGCTGCCCCCGAAATTTTTTTTGCAAAGAAAATTAAAGAAACAAACTATTATAACAAAAGTGTAAAAATGGTACAATTTAAAAAAGAAAAAGTTGATAAAATTAGTGTGTGATCGGTGCTTAAAAAATAACAAGAGTGTGACCACTGTATTCATAAAAATTACAAACATACATACCCATACTCACTTCTTTCTTATTTTTCATCTTTTTTATTATTCTTTTTCTATGCTTTTCAATTTCTCCTCTCATGCAAATGTTTAAGCTATTTTTATATTTTACTTTATTTTATTATTATAAAAAAATTATCTATTCTTGAGAATTTAAGGGGGTACTGCACCCCCAATCTTACACCTCCGCCCATGATTGTATATATACATATTAATACTTAAATTTAAAATTATTGATTAAACTAAAATAATTTTATACACTGATACAAAGAATTAAATCCTTGTATTTGGTGATGTCTCTTGTTTTACTTGTTAGTGCCATTTTTCTTTTCTATATCATGCACATTAATGCAACTCAAAATCAAGTTTTCAAGTCTCACCTTTTGCCTTTTGCCCGTATACAAATGTGTACGGGGAAAATAATATAACAATTTATGAAGTACTACTAATTAATCAATATGATTTTTCTAACTCGTTGATAAAGAAAAGCTAGAATATATATATAACATATTGAAATTCTCTTCTCTCCATTAATTATCATAATTTTAAATAACTTGTATTGAAAAACATAATTTAAAACAACTTTGTGAAACCAAATACTGGTATGGATCAATATAAGAAAAATCTAACCTTTTTTTGGTGAAGGAAAAATCTTCGATCGGTAAACCCTAAAATAACTGTCCTCCTTATTGGTCAACCAACATGAACAAACCAAAAGGCCTTGTCATTCTGAATCTGACAAATGGCTATGGATAAAGAAAACCCTAAATTGCACGTTACCCTCACCATATGTGGGAACGATTGACCTATTCGCGTGTGTGTGCAATGCTACCAACTTCTTTGAATATTTTTGTTACGTACATATATGTCTTACGTACGCTTCAATTCCAGCATGTCTCTTGTATTTTCCACGCTTGAAAACTTATCCATATTTCTTTATATCATCATAAATATTGAATATCAAGTTCTTTCCGATTTTGTGTTGATTTATCTATCATTAATATATTAACAATTTTATATAACTATTATAATATTCCGTCAACAAATTAATTCGTCTGTACTAGCCACCGATATATATTTATAAAATTTGAAGCCAGAGCGGTGATAATTGAAATTGGGCAAAAATGGAAAATCTAGAAGGTGGCAAGGTCAACCAATGACTGTTAAGTCATGAATGGACTAAATAAACAAACAAACTTGTTTACTATGAAAGCCAAGAATCATTAGTTTGAACTTTGAACAAACAATGTAAAAACGCATATACATCAGTGTATACACATGTGCATAGAAGAATACAATAAATAAATCAATAGTGTATCAAATTAATCTATCATAAAATAATAGACAGGAGGTTGGTAAAGCTGTAAAGGTAGTGATGGGCTCCGAAAGCAAGTAGTTTATTTTTTTGGTGCCATCCTAAAGGAAGTAGCTAGTTAGAGTTTCAATTTTGAGATATGAAAAAAAAAAAAAACTTGGTTTTGGAGAAAATATCTCACTTTTCTATACTTTCAAATCCCCGAATAAAATTAGTCCTGAAGATACTCCTTATAATTATATTTTTTTTAAAAAAAAAAAAACTCTCGTTAACTTTGCCTAAGGAGTAAGGACTAAACTCTCCAACAAATTTGGCCGTCAAATCACTTTTTGTATTACGAAACTAATGTTATTTTGATAATTTAAACTTAAAATTTGTAGATTTTTTCACAAAAAAACTGTTCATTAATTTCACGTTAGCAATAGCATTTGTGGTGCCCATTTTACTGTTTTTGCACATTCCTCAAAACAGTCTAATAATTCTGTCTTGTTTTATCAATTGAAATAGTCTAGCATGACAACCCCATGCATACGCCGTCCATAGACAGCAAAATATGCTCCCCAACAAAATTAGATAATTAGTCAATTGAAGTCACAAACAAAATAAAACTCTCATCGGCCAAAATTTGTCATGATGAGATCTTAGATTTATAGAAATATATAGAAAATACTAGGATTTAAAAAAATTATTGATTAATGCAGAAAAAAGAAGACAAGGTGGACCGTTGTCGATCGCCGGAGAGAGAGAGAGTGCAGACCCAGCGAACAAATCAGTGAAGACGGCAAATGTAATAAAGAAAGATTTTAAATGTTTAACTTTAATCTATGTTATTACACATATTGTAAGAATTTAGATTTTGTGATGGTCTTAATTGGTACTGTACGTTGACGAAAGCCAGTAAATAGTGATAGTATTATTTATAATTATGTTACCCTTTATTTGAATGAATTGGTATAAATTTTGTCTGTATCTATGCGTTTCTAATTTCTATCTTCGATAACTTTATAACTGAAAATTTTAAAAACTGAAAATTGATAAGAATATTCACAATATATAGTGCTTTTTGAGTTGTTAAAGACTTTTTGATAGGTCTTATATATATTTCACTTTAAACTTACGATATTTTCTTTATAATGATAAACATTAAATGAGTTACTTAGATGGGTTTGAAGATATATTTTTTATTGTTTAAAGTTAGTTAAGCAACAAACAATGTCATGTCATCTACTTTAATTATAAGTCTTATTAAGTATTATTGTTTAACTTTAAACAACCCTTATAAACAACGACATTAGATGAATTACATAATATGTATGGATACCAGTAACAAACGTTTAAAAGATTTGTATCATTGTTT
>PYAF01004929.1:1526072-1550451 GCA_007407185.1 Glycine tomentella | reverse complement strand
ATATAATTTATGAAAAGTAATAATATTATTAAGAAAAGATTAAAAAAATCGTCATTGTTATAAATTAATAAGAACCAAATTGGAAAAAAAATATCGTGCAACTTTTACTTTATACGTCATATTTTTTTTAACTATCTTAATCAAAACTTTTGATTCATCGGTGGAGTTTTAGTGTATTTTTATAAACTTTGATCATTTAAACTTATTATAATTAAACTAATTTTTAGTCTAAAACTTAATCGCACTTATGTATTATATAGAAATTGGTACTATATCCTCCCTATTAGAGTTTATAAATCACATATTACTTAATTATCCTGCCAAACACACACTTGATGTACTTTCTTTTGCACTCGACGTTATTATAAGGTAAAAAAACTAACATATAAGTGTGGAATTTTTTGTAATAAGACCATATATAATTAAATGACGAAAATGATACACGTGTGAAGTAAGAAAAAAAAAAGAGACAATCTTAAACTTTGACATTTTGAAAATTCATATCGTGAACTTTAAAATCTATATAAACTGTCAAATTGTTATTGACAAATTAAAGGGAATATATTCTTTCATGTTTAATATGCAATTTAAAAATTATTTATAGATATTATTGTTTTTTAAAAAGTAACACTCATATTGTACTTAATTGATTTAATTGAAATTTGCGGTGTGTTTACTCTTACAATTTATGAAGTAACATGATTAAGAAAATTTTTCTAATGAATATTCATCATTTATCATTGTCACAACTTTGTAAGGATGAATTTTTTTTTCTAGTTGGAAATAAATTTCAAATCATCATCATCAGGTAAAAGGGTACAATTATTTTAATTCATCATTCGAAAAAAAAAATCAAATTAAAATAAGTGTCAAATCAAAACTTTTAATTCAATCTACTGACTACTAACAACTCTCATACAGACAAATAAAAATGTGTATTTTTCTAAAATGGTGAGAATAAAAATAATTTTTTAATCAAATATTCACTTTTATGCTCACTTTAGTTGCCTCTTCTTTCACATCAAATTTAAAAAAAATAAAAAAGTGTTAATAACACACATTTTTAACATATTTTATTATTAGTTAAAAATTAAATATTCTTGAGAGACATTAAAATTAAGAAGCGGGATCCATATTTTTTTTTATAATTTTTAAGAAATTTTAGTCAATTAAAAATGTTCAAAAAATACATATCAAAGATGGGCTCCATGCAACAACTGTTATTGTGCTCCATGCACCTGAAGAGAAGTCTCTTAGCTCTGTACAAGAAATATGGGAATTGGCCATTCAACCTGGTATTCTGTCAGGGTTTCATTGATTATCCATTATGAAAAGCTGCCTAATGGTATTTTCCTGATTATTGCTTTCTGCTTTTTGCGTCCAGCATTCCTCTCGTACACTGCCTCAGCAATTGTCGTGACATTGTTCTTGGTTTTGTATTGCACTCCCCGTTATGGCCAGACTAATATTTTGGTTTATACTGGAATATGCTCCATAATTGTGTCCTTGACTGTAAGTGACTCTACTCAGTTAACCTTGTCATATGTGATATTTTTATCATTTTGCATATTTCTGTGCTTTCTAGCTGTTGATTGAGTTGTATACCATAGTACACCATTTGCTTCATCTTTCTCATAAAATTATAATTTCTTAGGTCATGAGTGTAAAAGCAAGCGGCATTGCGATAAAACTTACAATAGAAGGTGCAAACCAGGCTTTCCACTTTCAGACATGGGTTTTTACAATGGTTTCTCTCACCTGCATCACTGTCCAACTAAATTACCTTACTATGGTCAGTGCTATTTTATTTGTTTTGTTTTGTGCAATCATAATTTTTGCATTACACATTAACTAGCTGTTAAAACTATGCGTGCTTACTTCAGATACTTTGTTGCAATCTGTTGCTTTTTTCTGTGTTTTATATATATACATATCCTATTGAAGACAAGTTAGGCTGTTTGTGTTTGGTGAAACTTGTGATTGATGAAAACTATGTGAAGTTTGTATTCTTGTTTAATATCCTCTTAATTGTTTTTGTTTTGGAGGATACACTCATTCATGTTTGCAGACCATTTATAAAAATACTGTGGTTAGGACTGTACATGCCCAAAACACTACTCGTTTTTTAACTTGTCTGTTGTTGACTATATGAGTAAAATTTTGATGTCCAGAATCATTTGATTTTGAAATTAGATAGATTGTTTATCCTTCCTTTAGAAGAAAAGATCTAGCTCGTGTTGGGTTCCTGTTATATGTCTCATCTGATTATATGTAGTATGAGGAATTATTTTAGTTTGGAGGCTTTGATCACACTTTTCTTGGCTTCTTGTTAACTTTTTCTTTGATTGCTAACTATTATCATGCTTGTATTGTGTTTTCCTTGCACTTCTTTTGACTCCATTGTCCATTGATTTTTTTTCTAAATTAAATTGCATATCCAATTCTTGAAAAACTGTTTGAAGGTTGTGAAGTAATTTAGAAGTCAGAGATGTAAATCCCTTGTCCAAATAATACGTATTTGATGCTTGAGCTGAAGCCCACCACCAGCAATATTATTTACTGGAATGTTTCTGTTCCTTTTAATTTTCATAATTTTCTTGTTATTTGATCTTCAATCCTGACTTCTATGGTAACCAACTCTTCCATGGTTGCAGGCATTAATGGATAATTTTAACACAGCAGTTGTTTCTCCATTCTATATTCATTGTTCACATCTTTTACAATATTGGCCAGCGCAATCATGTTTAAGGTTTATACTTTTCAGAAACACAATGAGAAAATCTGTGTGGAAGAAGACATTTTATGGTTCAAGTATTTTTTTTGTAATCCTGCTTCCTTCACTTTTCTTATTTAGGACTTTTCTGGTCAAAGTATAAGCAGTATTGCGTCAGAGCTATGTGGTATCATCACTATTTTATCTGGAACGACTATATTAGACAGTACAAGAGAGCCAGATCCTCCAGTCATTGCAGGTAATACCTCATGCACTTCAGTGTCGAGGACTTGGATGACAGAAGCCCGTCATTATTCCTTTCTTATGTTTACGTGGATAACTAGGGCTTTTCTTATGTTGTTGTTCAATATTCAGATCTTGGCATTATATAGAGAGATTCACGACTTTTGTCTAATTAGTATATTGTACATTTGTCCTAATCCTGAATTCAATATCTGGATAGGGATCACATCAAATAGTGTAGGATTTCTTAGCATAATTGGATATGTTTACTCTTGGCAGCAAGATTGGAAATTATTTGCCACTTTCTAGTAATCTTGAGTTGAGGTAACTAATTCTGTTTTTCAAAAGTACATACATTATCTTATTGTTCTCCACATACAGATTTATATACATGCCATTGTCTCCAAAAGTTTCATGGTATATCCAAGGCAACAGCGAACCCCGAAAACAGAAGGAGGAGGATGTGTTGTTGCATCACAAAAAGTGATACGTAACTCACGGCAAGTGTACCGATCGTTCAAATAATAAATTTAGTAAGTAGAGTATCGTCTCTATGAGGATTGAGGCACTAAAATAATTGTAACTCTTATCTTAAAATTGGAAGGAATAAAATATAAAGGAAATTTATTTGTGAATATTGTTGTAAATTGAATTTAAGTAGCAAGAACAAAATTAAACTAGATTTAAAAGGAAACTATGAGAATTAATGATGGGACTTTATGCAGTAATAAAGAATAATTCTGATAAAAACCTAATCACCTTTGATCCCTCCCTGTGTAAATTGAATTGATACTTAATTGCAATTGTTATAATTACTCAAAGATATACCTTCATTGATTGGTTAAACCCAGACCAATGATATTTGAGTTTACCTGGAATTAGCTTTAATCGAGAGTTGTTCAGTAATACCTGCTGTCCTGGTGTAAACTTCTTTGGATGACTTTTTCTGTCATGCCATCTTTTTGTCTTCTCCTTATAAATTTTGGCATTTTCAGAAGTTGGTAATTTGAGCTCATCAATCTCATTTAATTGCAACAATCTTCTATCATTAGCTTTGGAGAGTTCAAAATTCAAAAATTTATTAGCCTGCATAGTCTTATGTTTTAATTTAACAGGAAGATGATAGGACTTACCATAAATCAGTTGGAATGGTGGCATACCTACCGAAGTCTTGGAAGTTGTCCTATATGCCCAGCGTGTATCATTAAGCTTCATTCCCCGACTTTTATTAGAATTTCCCTCTGTTTTCTTTAAGATCCTCTTCATCTTTCGGGCTTGTATCTCCTCTTTAAGCTCTAAGTTCGGTGCTTCAATTACTGTATCAGATTCTTTGTTTTCCAGCACTTCCATAATTACCTCAACCTCTTCTTGCAAAGTCTCTGTGTTTAAGGCTTCAGGTTCCTCTTCAAGTTTTTGATCATCAGTCTTATCTGTATGAAGTACAGTATCCAGAACATCTACTTTGAAACAGTCATTTTTGTCAATAGGATTTTTCATAGCATTAAAAACATTGAAAATAACAGATTCATCAAACATTCTGAGCTCTAGTTTTCCATCAGCCACATCAATTAAAGCTCTAGCTGTGGCAAAAAATGGTCTACCTAAAATAATAGGTATCTCACTTTCCTCCATGTCTAGAACTATGAAATTTGCTGGAAAAATTAATTTATCAACTTTAACCAAGATGTCTTCAATGACTCCACAAGGTTTTCTCAATGATCTATCAGCCAATTGAAGAGACATTATGGTAGGTTTCAACTCAGAAATTCCCAAGGATTTGCATATTGAGAGGGGCATCAAATTGATGCTTGCTCCAAGATCACATAAAGCCTTACCCACATTTACATTACCTATTGCGATTGGAATGTTGAAACTCCCTGGATCTTTGAGTTTGGTTGGAACTCGCTTTTGGATTATGGAGCTGCACTCTTCAGTGAGTACAACGGTTTCACATTCCTTCAACTTATGCTTTCTAGATAATAAGTCTTTCATAAACTTAGCATAGTTAGGCATGTTAGCAAGAGCTTCAGCAAATGGTATATTAACATGCAATTTTCTAAACATTTCTAAGAATTTAGCATACTGCTTCTTTTGCTCTTGTTGCTTAAGTTTTAGAGGATAAGGTGGTTTTTCAAAACGAGAAAAATTCATTACCTGTTTAGAATTTGTAGCAGCGGAATTCTTATCATTACCAGTTTGTGTTTGTACATCTGCTTCTGATTCAACATTTTGAGCGGATTTCGCTTCCTCTCCAATTTTTTTCTACACTACTTTGGATTTCTTCTGAGGTGTGACTACAACTTCACTCCTTGTAGTGATTTGTTGCTTGAGCCTCATAGGATAAGGTGGTATCTCAAAACGAGAAAAATCAAATACCTGTTTGGGCTTTTCAGCTGTTGAATTCTTATCCTTACCTGTTTGTGTTTGATCTTCTGCTTCTTGCTCCTCTTTTTGATTGGCTTTATCCTCTTCACCATTTTTCTGCACCACTATAGGTTTCTCTTGAGGTATTATCATAATTTCACTCCTTGTAGTGATTGCATTGACATGCTCCCTTGGATTTACTATTGTGTCACTAGGAAATTGCCCCGGCTGTCTTTCTGCGAGTTGCTTTGCTAACTGCCCAATTTGATTTTCAAGGTTATGAATAGATGCACCTTGATTTTTGAACTGAGCTCTAGTTTCTTGAATGAACTCGTTAGTAGTTTTGGACAATTGTATTATAGCTTTCTCCCATTCAACGGGTTCTTTAGGAGGAATAGGTGGTGGTTGCAAATAATTGTTGGATTTGTAATCCAAACCTCCTCCTTGATATTTCCTCTGAAAGTTGTTACCTGTAGAAAAATTCTGATTTCGTTGGTAGTTCTGCTGGGGTCTCTGGTCATACCACACACCATTCACTTGATCTAGATCTGCTCCTATCAATGTTGGACATTCATTTGTCTGATGATTGTCTTGACAATATTCACAACTGAATACTGGAGCTCTACTTGGTGCGGGTTGTACTGCAGAAAATTGAAGCTTGTCAATTCTCTCATTAAGCTTGGCTAATTGTTGTGATAATAGCTTCTGTTCTGCTAGCATAGCATCGTTATTCCCCAATTGAATTGTCTCTCTTTTGGGCTGAATTACGACACTGTCATTTTCATTGGTTGCTAGGGAGTCAATCAACTCGTATGTTTGAGTTGCTGTTTTAGATCTGATTGTGCCTCCTGCTGCAACATTGACTATCATCCTTGAGTCAGGAGTCATACCGTTGAAGAAAATACGCACTTTCTTCCCAACGGTCATATCGTATTGAGTGCATTTTCTGATCAACTCCTGAAATCTGTTCCAAGCTGCACACAAAGTTTCTCTAGGATGTTGAGTGAAATTAGTGATTTCATTCACTAATCTGTTATATTTTTCCATAGAGAAATATTGAGTAAAAAACTTTGCAGCTAATTCCTCCCAAGTGGTGATGTTGTTAGGAGATTGTCTGTGTAACCATCTAAGAGCATTTCCTTTAACTGCAAAAGGAAATAATCGCAGTCTAATAGGATCATCACTCACCCCTTGATGTCTTATGGTGTCACAAATTCGCAAGAATCTGTCCACGAAATCATGGGGGTCTTCATCATCTTCACCACCGAACTGGCTTCTCTCCACCAAATTGATTAATGATGGATGAATATCGAAGTTGGTTGCCTCTATGGGTGGTCTGACGATACTGGAATTTGGTCTGGTGAATAATGGAGCAAGGATGTCCTCCATTAATTCATCTCCCGGTCTTGGCTGATTGTTATTGCCTTTAGCCATCTCTAATTCAACTGCAGGTTGTGAATTAGAGTTTTCTGTTCTCTGTTTTTGTTTAGCTAGCTTCCTGTTTCTTCTTGCAGTCTTTTCTATCTCTGGATCAAACTGTAAATTTTCAGGTGCAACTAAACCTCGCATAAACTAGAGAAATAGATTAGTAAAAACAATTTCCAATTTTAAAATTAAAAATTACAATTAAATTAGCGTACTCAATCCCCGGCAACGGCGCCAAAAACTTGTTGCGTCACAAAAAGTGATGCGTAACTCACGGCAAGTGTACCAATCGTTCAAGTAATAAATTTAGTAAGTAGAGTATCGTCTCCACGAGGATTGAGGCACTAAAATAATTGTAACTCTTATCTTAAAATTGGAAGGAATAAAATATAAAGGAAATTTATTTGTGAATATTGTTGTAAATTGAATTTAAGTAGCAAGAACAAAATTAAACTAGATTTAAAAGGAAACTATGAGAATTAATGATGGGACTTTATGCAGTAATAAAGAATAATTGTGATAAAAACCTAATCACCTTTGATCCCTCCCTGTGTAAATTGAATTGATACTTAATTGCAATTGTTATAATTACTCAAAGATATACCTTTATTGGTTAAACCCAGATTTCTCGGTCTTTTTAACCCTTTAATCCTATTCAAGTGTCCTAATGTCTTAGTAACCCCCTTTCAGATTAAGCATTAAGCTGGCATATAAAAACTTTGCAATCCTTCATCCCTATGTCTAGGTAATGTCAAACTGTCCCTTTATCGCTTTCAGAAACTAAAACCCCAATATATCTATTACGAATTAAAGCCCTAAGTTCCTCTAACAGATTGATCAGATCTATTTATGGAAATTATAAATTCAAGAACAAGATAAAGGGAAGAAATCATAACAATATTCATTAATCATCAATCCACGAAACACAAGAGTTCACATTGACTTTTGGCCTTCACCACAATCACAGAGAATAAGAAAGAATACAGAGAAGAAGAGTACTCAAACCCCTCAATCTTGGCTTCTTCCTTTGAACCTTCAAATACTGTGTATTGTGCTTTTCTTCTTCTTATGACTGCTCTCTTTCTTTTTCTCTCAGTTGCTCATCCGTAACGGCCGCGCGACTGGCGCTAGTTTCTTCCTTTATTGTTCCTAAATTGTATAAAAATAACAATAATTAATAATATTCAAAAAGTACTGAACTTTTGGCTTAATTCTATCATTTATTTAACATTTTCTACTTAATTTTGACTAAAACTATCCTAAATTTCACTATATATTAGCAACCCATCATGTGTCACCCTTGAATTTAATTGCAATTATACGGCAAGACCATTTCAAGTGACACAGGAGGCTAAACTGCATGAAGTAGATCTATCTTGAGCTATCCTTCCATTGAGCTAGATATAACACCTGTATTTTTCATACTCCTTAAGCTTGTTTATATTGAGCAACATTGTGCAGGCAGAGAGGAGACAGTGCTTCCTTTTTTTTTTTTTGTGAGGGGGTGGGGGAGGATCTAGGTTTTTGTCTACTCGTAGCACGCGAAATGAAGGCTTGAGTGCTATCGCCTAAGAATTAAAATGGTCCTTTAACCATGTTTCCAAGGAGTGAGTTATAGTCTAGTTTGCTTCCTTCTTAAACTTAAGTATTCCTTCAATGTATTTCCCTATTGAATTGGTTCTTCCCACACCATCCTGTCTTTTTATTTCTTATTAGTATTTTTTTGTAAAATGAAGAATGTTTCAGTGTTCTAGTGTTTAGCAGGTCGTGGAAGCTAATCAATGTATATTGATCAGTGTAGTTTCAACTTTCAATTATTTAATTAATTAGTACTTGAAAATTATTGGTAGGATATATGCAATATGTCATGGTAGAAAACCTATTTGTGTTGATTGATAATGCCTTGTGTTGATTGATACTGCCTAGATACCAGTAAGGTTATGAACCAAAATGAAGTTATTCTGACTTAAATTGTGGCATTTATGATTAAATGATCATGTAAAAATTATTTACATTACTAATGCATTCTAATTATATTAGTTTAGGATTTACTTTATTTCTCAATTAATCTTGTACTTTTTAATTAATTATTTCATTTTTTCTGTTTCAATTTTATTGTTAAAATTTTGTAAATTTTAATTTAAAGTTGAAACTTAAAATATTTTATTAAAGTAATAAATATATAAATTATGAGTTTTGATTTAAATAATTTATTCTATATTCTATTTTCAATTAAAAATGTTGCATTTTAATAATAAAATAAAATTCCATTACTTTAATGAATAAATAATTATTAGTTTTTGTGAACGGAATATTCAAACACACGTCTTATTTCTCTCGCCTTTCATCTTTCTCTGTCCTTTCATCTTTTATCACAAAAGTCAATTTTATAATAAAATTTCATCGATGTAACACCTGTATATAAATGAAAATACTATAGAATTAATAAAACTAACAAGAATATATCAAACAAAATAGCTGTAGTGCAGTGATAAGAATTCCACGGTTAAGTCATCTATGACACGCCATGTATCACAGCCATATTGCATGAAGCAACTCACACTTTATATAACTACTGTTATATATATATATATATAATTCTCTAGGCAAGGTCTGACAAGCCATATATATAGCACAGCCTTCTCGCATCATAAGACATGTTCAAGATCTAAATAGCCACATTTTATTCACTTGAGCTAATTATTTGCGTGGATATTATCATGGAGAGAGTAATGCAATTAAGAATTTGTTCTTGGTGGTCTTTTTCTTCACTTCTGGTAAGGATATATATATAATTTCATGTTAATTAATTTGATCATTATTTGAATATAGAGTGACTAATTGTAATTAATGATGTGACGTGTGAAATGAATTATATTAAGTGTGGGAAGAGAGCATAGGGTCAAAAATGTTGGTCAACATGACAGGGTTAAAGGGTATATGCTTTGTCCAAACCAAATATGCACAAATATGTATAATCGACACATGTGGAATCATCCTCGTTCACAGCAGCCATTGCACCAGAAGTTGAAATCTCTTTTCATACATTATTTGTTTCTCATATCTTTGCCAAATATTATCATAAGTAAACTTAATTGAAGGATTTATTATGAATGAAAAGAGATTTCAACAACTCGTGCAATAGCAGCATTGAATGGAGATGATTCCACAAGTGAAACTTCGGTTATGCACACTTGTGCTCATTTGTTTGGGTTAAAGCATATATCCCTTAACCCTTGGCATTTTGACCAACTTTTTCGACCCTATGCTCTCTTCACCGACGACACACCTAATATAATTCATTTTACATATCACATCATTAATTACAATCAGTCACTTTATATTTAAATAATGATTAAATTAATTACATGGAAATATATATATATATATATATATATAAATATATATCCTTACCAGAAGTCAAGAAAAAGACCAGCAAGAACAAAATCTTAATTGTATTCTTCTTCTCCATGATAATATCTACGCAAATAATTAGTTCAAGTGAACAAAATGTGGCTATTTAGATCTTTATCAGAAGTTAAGATAAATAAGATTAAGAACAAAATTCCAATGATATTCCTTACATTGTTCTTAGAGGAAAAAAAGAAAAAAACAATATCTGATTTGTTCTGTAATTTTTTTAATTAATGAATGCAATGCAATGTTTATTTTATTATTTCTTTGACTCTCTGTTTGATGATTTTTTCACATATTTGCATATATACAATTAAAAATGTACAAAGTCATGCATTATTGTTATCGTATGACTTCGTAGTTTCAATATTCCATGGGTAGTCTTGGTAATTATGTAGTATTTGAAAATTGAGTTTATAAGCTTGAAAGTTGCATTTAAGAAATTTCGGAAATAAGAGAGTAATTTTACTAATTTGGAATATTTGGGGCTCTATTGTTTTCTTTTATATCCAAACTATTAAATGTGGATGTATTTTCTAATAAAAATGTAAACTTTAGTTCGAATTGTGTTCTTCCATGCTAAATTCTATCTCATTGATATTGAGACTTGGTTTGGTAGGGGAGAATAGAGGAGAAATAGTGGAAATTTCATATGAGTCTCATATCTGTTGTTATTTAAATTCAAATATTTTAATCTCATGAAAAAAATATTTGATGTATTTGATTAAAAAAATAACACGAGATTAAATTGTTACAAAAGGAAATTAACTTTAGATCATATTGCTCATATAACGAGATGATTGTACCTTGAGATTTTGTTAGTAACAAGCAAACGGGCCTCATTCTTTCTCTCTCGCACAAAGTGGGACGAGTTATGGAAAAGTAAGGTGTGCCCCAACATTAGTGGCCATGAACATGATCTCATCTTTTTCCACTGCCTTTGGGTTTTGGGGAGTGGCTGTCATTCCACCCTCAACAATTAATTAAATATTTGGACGTGCTGTGAATAATTTCGCTTCCATCAGTGGATCCTTGATTATCTATCTCATTTGGACACGAATTTGGATTAAACCAATTTAAGAAAACAAACCATTCAAAAATATTTTTAATTATATTCTTAGAATTATTAATTTATACTTCTTATTTTCTTCGTTAATTTTAAATTTCAAGATTCAAGAATGTCTAAATGTAGCTTTTGTATTAAAAATTAAATTGTTAGGTGAACTTAATTTTTTTTCAAATTCTATTTTAAATTAGTTTTCTTAAGGTGTAAAAGAGTTAGACTAACATGATTGGTTCTGTTTAAAGTAAAAAAAATAGCTTATTTTTCAAACATTTTTATAAAATAATCTAAGGTTACCAATATGTGGGTTTGACTGAAATTGGGTTAAATTTCTTAAATAAAATCGCAAATTTAAATCTTATAATGAAAATATATGATTAGGAGGAAAATTTTAAAGATAATTAATTAAATTTTTCAATAAAAATTAGTCATTAACTAAATTAATAGATATTTTGTATCTATAATAAAGTGACAAAAAAAGCTAAGGTTATGATTTGCCTTTTTTTAAAAAAAATTAATTAAATGAAACTTAAAATAATAGATTTAAAAAAAATTATAAGTTTAACTTTGAATCTCCTTTTCTACTTAAAGTCTTGTTTCTTTGTCTCACATTAAGTAGTTTAGGAGGAGGAGAGAGAAACTAAGGTATATATGCGACTCATTTTTAAAAGTCACTTTAGTTTGTCTTTTTAATAGCTATATTTTATTTTATAAAATCAAAGTCTTAAATAAATTTAAGAGTTTTCTCTACATATTTGATTCAGCCTTGTCTTTACAGAAAAAATGTACTTATTAAGGACTAGTTTGTTATAGATTAAAACAAATCAATTCTGACGTAAAATAATTTATTATTATTTTAAAAAAATGAAAATATACATAAATTAGTTCGTATTTGTTTAAAATCATAAAATTCACATTTTTCAAAAGAAATAATTAATTTTATGAGAAGTTATTTAAAATAGTTTATGATTTTATTATTTTTAAATTCTTTTTAACTGCTAATTATTTTTAAAAAACTAAAGAAAATATTTTATTCAAAAGAATCTTCCTACAGAAAAAAAAAAGTTGTTGCAACTAAATATATCTTAAATCAAGAAGTAATAGCTTTATTTCTTGCATTTGGTTATTCTTCAAAATATATGTATACCTTTTCCTTAAAAGAAACAAATAAAAATAGTAAGTCAACACGTGAACATTTTGGATTTTTCAATCCAAACAAGTACACAATAGATAGAGATACTATCTTTCTCCTTGCCTTCTTCCTTCTCGTTGCTGATTGTCGTCGAAATACCCAACCTTCCTTCATTTCTCCCATTGCCAGTCGTAACACCAAGTACTGCTGTGCCTACGAATGTTGACTGCCACGTCAATCATGTTTCTAAGCCACTACCACTTCATAATGTCACACCAAAAATTAATAGATAATTCTAAATTATCACGTATTATCATCACATGAATTATTTCAATTTAATCATATATATGTGTGTCTCAAGTTTAATTAAAAGTCTTATATTAAAATCTTATATACATTTGTATTAAATACTTTAAAAAATATTTTATCGTCCATAATAATTAGAATTATTTCTGATAAAAAATACACCTGAAACAAATAAATCACATTCGTCATTTTGATTACATGTGATGTTTAGTTGAATTTTTCAATTTCAGAACAAAAAGAAATAATATTTAATTATATGTGATATAGAAATTGATTTAGTCTTTTAAATCATGATAGTCTCACAGCATGCAATAATTTAATTTTTGTAAAGTGATGCTATAATTGTCGACAATTTCTTATCCTTCTTAAAACTTTATTAAGAGTCTTCCTCCTCCCCACCACGGTCCACGAATTTTACTTGATTATTATTATTATTAATGGCACCTTTTAAAATGTAAAGTGGTTCTTTGCCTTTAAAAATATCTGAAGAGGCACTGTCACGGAACAGGAGAATATATAATGAAATCATTTTGAGTGGAAGCTTCATTCGTGCCACAGCTAGCTCAGCATAAATAAAGATGGGAATGAGACATATGGTTGGATTTGCAGCATTTTTCTCGTCAAATTTTCTTCAAAGAGAGACATAAAGGGGTGATGAACAAGGCGATTATTTATCAACAAAGTGAAATCCTTCTTTAGTGGGATTCTCATTCTCTTCCCACCACTCACACACACTACCAACACACAAACCGAATACTAGTAGCTCTCATATTCTTTCTTTCTTTGCACATTTCTTTATTGTTTTGGTTCATCATCTATTTTGTTATTTGTTTATTCTAAAAAGTAGTCCTCGTGTTTCCCTTTTGGGTCCTATTGCTCATTGCCATGTGGGTCCCTGGCACTCAACTCACTTCATCTTGACACTCATCATAGTGACAAACTGACAACAACAAAGTTGTTTTTCCCTCTTCAACTGCCTCTCTCTCCTTTCAATGTTCATGGTGGTGTGTGCAGCGCGCTAAACTAGTTATATGTTTTTCTTCCTTTTCTCCTCATTTTGTCCCCTTGTTAACTTCATAGAAATACAGTTCTAGCTTCTTATTACGTACATACTCCATGTGATGTGAAAATATTATGTATAGCCATGATTGATAATCTAGGTGCATGGTTTTTTGGTCTGTTTATTTATATATATTTTTTGGCCCCATCTCCTGGCTTACTTAATTAGCACATATTTAGAGTTCTTGCAACTGTGTCCGTTTTATGGTTGAATAAATGTTCTATGTTCTATGTTCGTTTCTTAAGCTTTACTGTAATTATGTTCTATGTTAGTTTTCTCTCTTCTATTCATCTTTGAAAACAAGGCGTTGCTGTTGTAAACTTGTATATCCTGCTGGCTATAGTGTTACTAATTGGAATAAAGCATCTATGTGTTTCTGGACATAATATATTATTTTGTCGTTTGCATAGTTTTATTGTTATTTATGTTAAATGTTATTTTTCATCAACTGTTAAAATGTTATTAACTAAACTGTTTGTGTTGGTGATTTTCTTCCCCGTGAAAACTTCTGAAAAGGGATTCGAACAGGTGAGATTTCCTTGGAGATCAAAGAAGTTTATATGTTTCGCCAAAACTCGAGCAGGGGTCCTCTCAAAATTTTGACGAGGTGGCTCATATTCCTTACTATCTTGCAAGTCAGTTGTGCTATCAAAGATCCTGATGTAGAAGGTGTGGTAAACTTTGTTCCCATTCTTACCTCGCCAGAAGCATATGTTGTTTGAATTTAATTTTGATTCCCTGTGTTACCGTTTTAAAGACTTTTAAGCTATCAATGAACCGTATAATCATGCATGTTTGAAAAAATTGTTTAAAGTCCTCACTGCAAAGGAAAAACCTCAGTTATTGTAATGATCTGACCCTGTATTGTTTATTTAATTTTACTGTGAAAAATCAGTTAAAAAGTTTTTATACTGACAGAGGATCAAATTTTAATCATTGTTTTCCACTTGAGTTCCGGTATTTTGATAAATTTGACTTTTGACATCAAGGGTCAGTTTTTTTCGAGTTAGATTATGACTATGTTTGTTTCCTTAGACCATTTTTTTCCATGTTATTCTTTGGTTCATGCATAACTTCAATCCCTACGTGATAATT
This sequence comes from Glycine tomentella, assembly GCA_007407185.1. NCBI lineage: Eukaryota > Viridiplantae > Streptophyta > Magnoliopsida > Fabales > Fabaceae > Glycine > Glycine tomentella. Next base: position 1,535,636 of record PYAF01004929.1, on the reverse strand, counting down.
TTTAATTATCTATCTTTTCTCTTAATTACATAATTCTGAACTAATTAACTATTTTGGTTAATATCCAGGTGAAGCTCTGCTTGATCTTTTGCATTTCCTCAATGATTCCAATAAGCAAAATAACGGACTGGGACTTAAATTATTTAAAATTTGAATCTTAAATTATTTAATTAATTACTTTATACTAAGTGTTGTCATCAAAAGACTTGTTATAATAAAGTAGTAGTGGATACTTTAATTCTGAGTGAAGTGTGACGAACCATTTTGCTTACCATGGCAATTACATTCTCATAGCTAGAAATTGTTTTTTTTAGTATATATTATTAGTGCGAAGTAGTCTAGATTAAAAGGAATTATTAATATTTGTCGTGTGAACATATATAAATAAGTATCTTTTTTCTAATATAACTTATTTTCTATTCAATTTTAAAATTTGAATCTTAAATTATTTAATTATGAGACACAAATCGTTATTAGTTATGTAAGTTTTTATCATTATTATTATTGTTTTTAGTTAGACATACTTTTGCATCACTACTGTCCTTTGACTTCCTTACAAATATACAAGTTTTGTTTGATTAACAAATGAAGTGAGCCCATTTTATATCACATGCTCTGGAAATTAAGGGTTGTAATGTGTATGTGTGTGTCTATATATATATATGCATGGAATATTAGCTAAAACAGTAGCAATACTTGCGTTGCTTGAACTATATGATGAAAAATATGTGTGCCTTATCCAAAAAGGCAACTCTTGGACAAATGTTCTAATCTCTTATGAATATGATGACAGAATGCAGACTTAATTGAATTTACCTCTGCAATCATATTTTCCAGTTTTCTGTCCAGAATATGTAACTACCTAAAGCTAGCATTAGCATTTTACATGTTTTCTGTTTAACACAATTTTTTTGTATAAAGTATTAAGAGGGATTGTTAGGAATATGCTATATGCCATTACTGTTTTATTCATTTGTGGCACAACCCCAGAAGCTAACCAACTAGGCTCTGTGTCCTTAAACGTGAACAATCTGGGACCCAGCATGGATATACCTTGTACACTAATGTACTTTAAAGAGATGCAATTTCATGAATCTGCACCGACAAATCTACAAAACATGAGGAGAAATAACATGAAATGAATAAAGAGAATGGAAAGGGGATGTATTTGGGTTATTAACTAGCCATGCCAGTACGTGGATGATTATCTGAGTAGGATTCCCACCATTTAGTCGAGGAAGGAACTCAATGATTCATTTGCTTGCAAATGCACGAGATGATGTCTCCTTGAATTGAAACTCCAGCAAAAGGGCAAAGAGAAGTGTTAGCACAGCTTGCCTCCACCAAAGAAAATTTGGGAATTAATTGATATAATTAGTGGGCTTAAATTTATAAAGAAGATGTTTTGAATTAATAGACGCAACTATTATCATTATTATTATTGTTTTTTATATTTATTTAAATAAATTGACCTAATAACTTAAAATCTTTTTGAATGATTAATTTGAAATTTCTCTTTTTAATTAGATAATTTTTTTAAAAAATTTGTGTTATTTATTTAAAGTTTAAATATATTTTGAGTCCATTAAATGTGAATCATTTCTTTTTAATCTATGTAATTTATAAAATACTCTTTTTAGTCTTTTTACAAATTGAGTCAAATAGAAAATAAGATATTCATAATTTTGGCATTTTTACAACCAAAAATTCATTTTATATTTTATATTCTAAAGTATAATTTTTAAAGCGATTTGAAACTTCAAGTCAATAAAAAAATAGTTTTAAAAATGGTTAATATATTTTTTATTTTTTTACTTATTTGATTACGATAGTTTTTAATTATAGAAGTGTATTTTAAAATATAAATAAAAAATTAAATTTTGTCGGTCAAAAGTTGTCACAAATTATAAATATATTATTTCATGTTTGATTTGCATTTTATAAAAGGGCTAAAAATAATATTTTATAGATTTCAAGAAAAGAAATTAAAATTTAAAAGACTTAAAAAATGACTCAAATTTAAAAAATTAAAAACATATTTAACCTTTATTTAACAAATATAACTTACTTAAATTTTAATTTAGACTTAAATATAATAAAGCTCAGCAATTCAGGTTAGAATAATGGTTTATTTACAAATAAGTTTGATGCAAAGTCAAGTTTAATTCCCAAACATAGAGCACTAAATTAATGACAACCCCGTGATAAAAACATTATGTAATGCTTTCCCCAACAAAGGATAAAGAAAGTGTAGGATAATCGCATTGTTTGCCAACATAATGCCACACATCTTATATGAGAAGATATGGGATACGCGTACGTTATTACTAGTTGATTAACATCAAACTCGAGTCTGTGACAGATTAAACGTTTCCAAATTTGGTGAAACCAATTTGGTCATGGTTTTATATGCGTCGAGTTCTTATTGGCCTTGGAGATGCTTCTTTCCATTAGGACTCTGACCAATTGTCATAATTTTCTTCTCAAAGGATGGCTGTGAGTGAATGGCACCTGCTACTGCACCAGCTTCAAATTTCTCCTCCTTGATACGTGGGAGCATCAATATAGCATGCCATCCTCAATTTTCGGCATCATCCATATAACACCTGCTACTGCACCAGCGTCAAATTTCTCCTCCTTGATACGTGGGAGCATCAATATAGCATGTCATCCTCAATTTTCGACATCATCCACATAACATGCTATATATAATTCTATACTACGCAAACAGCCATATACGGATATACCAAAGCCTTCTCATTTCTCGTTGAAGCCATATTAATATTCTCTCCTTAAGGAAGGTCTGACTGTCAAAGAAGAATACAATTGGACTTTTGTTCTTGGTGGTCCTTCTCGTCACCTCTGGTAATTATATATATATAAAGTTAATTAATTTGATGACTAATTGTAATATGTGATGTGTGAATTATATTAGGTGAGGGGGTGAAGATGAGAGCAGAGGCTCGAAACTGTTGGACAAAATGTCCGAGTATACCTGGTCTTTGCTTTGAGAGGGACACGTGTGAACGAGAATGCATAAAACAAGGTTTCACCCGTGGATCCGATGTCAGCATTAACCGCTGCTGGTGCAGGATTTGTTAAAATACGTGTCGCTAGCTTTTGGAATATCTAAAATTATATGTCCTTTTAGTCAAATGATGAAATAAATGTAAGAAGAAGCAAATAAGTAGTAATATAGTAACAAATGAACATATAAATAGAACCAATTGACACTGTATATGGCGTCCCGGTGCTGGTGATTAAGTGGCTAGTTAGCCATCATATATATGCAATAAATTGGTCTAATAATTAAGTTACGATCTTCTTGCTCTGTTTATACTTTAATCAATTTTAACTAATGTGATTATAATAACTTCTTACTGATATTTAAATAATTGACATGCAGAGGCTTTTAACCCTAATTTTCTTACTGTCCGGCTCTCAATACATATATACCCTATCCGAAACGCGATGATATTGATTTTTGTTTCCTACCCAATACGTACGTCTGGTTTCCCAGTATTTATAAATATTACTGAATTAATTGAAGTACTATTTGTTTCTCATATCTTTGCCAAATATTACCCTAAATAACTTTTAAGAGTTTAAAATAGTTTTTATTGATCATGATCAAGTTATTGAACCTGTGCCGCTGATGACTCACCCGATTCGAAGCAAGTTGTTCATATAAAGGAAATAAAAATACATAAGTAAATAAGTTTCAAAGAAGTGATAGCGATGCAAAATAGGCAATGTATAGAGTAGAGGTTTAAGATGTTAAGAGCATTATTAATATATAGAAACGTTTTCACTTTTTCTTTCTAATGTAAGAGTAAAAAAACTAGTTTTGTCAAACGAGTCGAAGCACCTAGCTTTCTAAATTGATATTAGGTATCCAATTACCCAATATTATTTAAGTTGACTTTGTTTTCACCTCATTGTGCAAAGATAAAGACAGTGAAATGACTTTTTATTTAAGGTTATGAACCAAAATGAAGTTATTCTGACTTAAATTGTGGGATTTAACTCATATGAAGCGAGGGATTCACTATACCGAGTACATTGAAGAAGAATTACGGCCAGTCTTTAAAAAATTACTGGAGAAGATATGTGAAAACTTTATAAATCGTTGTAATTGTAAATATGTTGTTTTTTTCCTTATTATATTAATCATTTAAAGTTTATTAATATTGATAATATCCAAATTATTATATATTTTATAAAATTTCTCTTATATATTAAATTTAACTACTTATTTTGATACATTATTAGTATAAAGATTTTGATATTTTTAATTAATTAAAAATCATGTTAGAAATCTGTGAAAAAAAATCTTAGAAATTAAATGAATTTTAAAATAATTATTACACCAGAAATTATAAAAAGTACTACTGTGCCTACGAATGTTGACTGCCACGTCAATCATGTTTCTAAGCCACTACCACTTCATAATGTCACACCAGAAATTAATAGATAATTCTAAATTATCACGTATTATCATCACATGAATTATTTCAATTTAATCATATATATGTGTGTGTCTCAAGTTTAATTAAAAGTCTTATATTAAAATCTTATATATACATTTGTATTAAATATTTTAAAAAATATTTTATCGTCCATAATAATTAGAATTATTTCTGATAAAAATTAAAATACACCTGAAACAAAAAAAAAAAAATCACATTCATCATTTTGATTATATGTGATGTTTAGTTGAATTTTTCAATTTCAGAACAAAAAATAATAATATTTAATTATATGTGATATAGAAATTGATTTAGTCTTTTGAATCATGATGGTCTCACAGCATGCAATAATTTAATTTTTGTAAAGTGATCGATGCTATAATTATCGACAATTTCTTATCCTTCTTAAAACTTTATTATGAGTCTTCCTCCTCCCCACCACGGTCTACGAATTTTACTTGATTATTATTATTATTAATGGCACCTTTTAAAATGTAAAGTGGTTCTTTGCCTTTAAAAATATCTGAAGAGGCACTGTCAAGGAACAGGAGAATATATAATGAAATCATTTTGAGTGGAAGCTTCATTCGTGCCACAGCTAGCTCAGCATAAATAAAGATGGGAATGAGACATATGGTTGGAGTTGCAGCATTTTTCTCGTCAAATTTTCTTCAACGAGAGACATAAAGGGGTGATGAACAAGGCGATTATTTATCAACAAAGTGAAATACTTCTTTAGTGGGATTCTCATTCTCTTCCCACCACTCACACACACTACCAACACACAAACCAAATACTAGTAGCTCTCATATTCTTTCTTTCTTTGCACATTTCTTTATTGTTTTGGTTCATCATCTATTTTGTTATTTGTTTATTCTAAAAAGTAGTCCTCGTGTTTCCCTTTTGGGTCCTATTGCTCATTGCCATGTGGGTCCCTGGCACTCAACTCACTTGATCTTGACACTCATCTTAGTGACAAACTGACAACAACAAAGTTGTTTTTCCCTCTTCAACTGCCTCTCTATCCTTTCAATGTTCATGGTGGTGTGTGCAGCGCGCTAAACTAGTTATATGTTTTTCTTCCTTTTCTCCTCATTTTGTCCCCTTGTTAACTTCATAGAAATACAGTTCTAGCTTCTTATTACGTACATACTCCATGTGATGTGAAAATATTATGTATAGCCATGATTGATAATCTAGGAGCATGGTTTTTTGGTCTGTTTATTTATATATATTTTTTGGCCCCATCCCCTGGCTTACTTAATTAGCACATATTTAGAGTTCTTGCAACTGTGTCCTTTTGATTATTGAATAAATGTTCTATGTTCTATGTTCGTTTCTTAAGCTGTAATGTAATTATGTTCTATGTTAGTTTTCTCTCTTCTATTCATCTTTGAAAACAAGGCGTTGCTGTTGTAAACTTGTATATCCTGCTGGCTATAGTGTTACTAATTGGAATAAAGCATCTATGTGTTTCTGGACATAATATATTATTTTGTCGTTTGCATAGTTTTATTGTTATTTATGTTAAAATGTTATTTTTCATCAACTGTTAAAATGTTATTAACTAAACTGTTTGTGTTGGTGATTTTCTTCCCCGTGAAAACTTCTGAAAAGGGATTCGAACAGGTGAGATTTCCTTGGAGATCAAAGAAGTTTATATGTTTCGCCAAAACTCGAGCAGGGGTCCTCTCAAAATTTTGACGAGGTGGCTCATATTCCTTACTATCTTGCAAGTCAGTTGTGCTATCAAAGATCCTGATGTAGAAGGTGTGGTAAACTTTGTTCCCATTCTTACCTCGCCAGAAGCATATGTTGTTTGAATTTAATTTTGATTCCCTGTGTTACCGTTTTAAAGACTTTTAAGCTATCAATGAACCGTATAATCATGCATGTTTGAAAAAATTGTTTAAAGTCCTCACTGCAAAGAAAAAACCTCAGTTATTGTAACGATCTGACCCTGTATTGTTTATTTAATTTTACTGTGAAAAATCAGTTAAAATTTTTTTATACTGAGAGGATCAAATTTTAATCATTGTTTTCCACTTGAGTTCGGGTATTTTGAATAAATTTGACTTTTGACATCAAGGATCAGTCTTGTGTAGCTTCATTCTCATGAGTTTGTCTTTTTGCGAGTTAGATTATGACTATGTTTCCTTAGACCATTTTTTCCATGTTATTCTTTGGTTCATGCATAACTTCAATCCCTACGTGATAATTTGTCTTTTTGCGAGTTAGATTATGACTATGTTTCCTTAGACCATTTTTTTCCATGTTATTCTTTGGTTCATGCATAACTTCAATCCCTACGTGATAATTTTTAATTATCTATCTTTTCTCTTAATTACATAATTCTGAACGAATTGACTATTTTGGTTAATATCCAGGTGAAGCTCTGCTTGATCTTTTGCATGTCCTCAATGATTCCAATAAGCAAATAACGGACTGGGACAGTTTTTTAGTGAGCCCGTGCTTCAGTTGGTCTCATGTCACTTGTAGAAACGGGCATGTCATATCCCTGTAAGTTCATTCTCATAAAAGTAGAAACGCCTATGATTATTATATTCTTAAAAGTCTATTTAGATAAATTTCTCCATAAAAAAAAATGAAATAAGTTTATTCTAAAATTAGTTTATACATAAGTTAAAAATAAGTTTTTGGAGGTTTCTACAAATTAATTTATGCATAAATTCAGTTTATATGGAGAATTTAATTTCATTTTTTCTTCTTATTTTATTCTTTTAAAAGGTGTTTATTGAGAAATTTATTCAAACAAATCTTTAATCTAGTTTTTTCATCTTTTTCTCTTGCATTTTTATGTCGCATCGTCAACTTCTAAGGTTTGTAGTGATTTAGCTTATTAATTCTAATCCATCTACAGGACCTTGGCTTCAGTTGGATTTTCTGGAACACTTTCTCCCTCAATTATCAAATTGAAGTATTTGTCTAGCTTGTAAGTTTTCATTATGATAAATTGTCGTTTATGAGATTTGCATCTACTGCTGCTATACTAATCCAGATAATCAGACCATCATCATTTATCTTAAGTAACTTTTCCATGAATTAGGAGTATGATGCCATAAAATCAAGGTAGTGTTTAATTTTACTTTTGTAAATCTACAATGCATAATTGCATGTTGGACTCCTGATTCTGTTAAGAACTTGAAAAGTCATATTCTGAACCAGATCATCATATTACTAAGAATAGTTTATTGGGTATCGTGCAATCACACAATCAAGAAAAGAGAAAAGGGAAGAAGAAAACAACACATAGAATTTACTTTAGTTCACCCAATGTGGACTACATCCAGCTTTTCACTATATTCTCTCACACACTTATACAATTGCACTTAGATTACAAGGAAACATATAGACTTAGAAACCCTAAGCATCATAACTATTCATGTACTCAAGTTCAAACTACAAATAATAAAATATGAGACCAACAACAGTACTAGGTTTGCATAATGAATTCATCCTCAATATGTAAGGCAAATTATCACTGACTTTTGCAGATTTCAAGAAATAAATACACCCCAGGTCTTTTGGTTCAGTGAAAAAGATTGATCAGCGATGTGATTTTTTCCTTCCATGATAGAATGAGTCCAGTTGTCTTAACTATACTCTTCATGCAGGGAATTGCAGAACAACAACCTTTCAGGACCCTTGCCTGATTACATTTCCAACTTGACAGAGCTACAATATCTAAATCTGGCTGACAACAATTTTAATGGTTCTATACCAGCTAAATGGGGTGAAGTACCCAATCTAAAGCATCTGTAAGGCATCACTTCCCATTTCTTTGGTCTTTCCATCCTTGTATGTGCAAAAAATGATTTTAAAAACAAAGGGCATCTTGGAGGAGTAAATAGTTTATAAGTAAAAGTGAGGACCTCATGTGTGATTCAGTGTTGAGAGCGAACACGTGTTCTTGATTCGATTGCAAATCTTAAAGGGTCAGAAAACCATAAAAAATTGTATCCTAGATACTATTTTTGTTTTTTTGACTTAGTTGCTGCCATACTTCATTTCTTTAAAGAGTCTGGTGCATTCCCTAATCCCTATGATCCTACTCTGATCATGAACACCATAATTGATTTATATGTTTTCATTTGACAGGGATCTTTCATCTAATGATCTTACTGGAAGCATCCCAATGCAACTCTTTTCAGTTCCATTATTCGAGTAAATTTTGTATTAGAACTTTTTATTCATTTGAGTATTTTCTTTTAATAACAAACTTCTGTATACTCTTATGGATTTTTTTTCCTATCATTCCTTTCAGCTTTACAGATACGCATCTTCAGTGTGGCCCTGGCTTCGAGCAGCCTTGCGCTTCTAAATCTGAAAATCCAGGTTTGATTGTTTAACACAGACAAAAAGAGTGGGTATAATGTTTTGGTACATATAAAAGAATATGTAATTTAACTTGAAGAATATGAACTAGAAATAAAAAAGATTAGCTAATTAGTAGCTACTTAAAGCTGACATCTTCCTGCAGCTTCAGCTCACAAATCAAAACTGGCAAAAATTGTACGTTATGCAAGTTCTGGTGCATTTGCACTTCTGTGTCTTGGGGCTATCTTTACGTATCGACAACATCAAAAGCATAGGCGAAAAACTGATGTCTTTGTTGATGTTTCAGGTAATTTTTCCTTTCTTTTCAAGATTCCTTTGTCTCATCGTAGCTTAATAATAATGCATTAATGCCTAGTAGGAAACAAGGAAATGTTCGGTTTAATTAAGAAAAAAAAAATTATCCTTTCATTTCTCGTTTTTCCAGATGATTAAAAAAATGATATCTTGCTTTTACTTTATTTCTTTTTTTAAAAAAATATATTTATTTATAAAATATTGAAAATAAGAGTTGTTTGATTTGAGTTGAAGACATTTTCTATTTTTATTTTAATTTATAAAAATGTCATCCTATTTTTTATTTCTATTTTTCAAAGCTTGTATAAGAATTAGTGAAAATATTTTACACTTTAAATAAGGTGTTTTTTTTGTTGATATTTTCTATATATATATATATATATATATATACTTTTTTAAAAAAAAATAAAATGACATCTTTATAATTAAAAGTAAAAATTTT
>PYAF01004929.1:1491634-1521152 GCA_007407185.1 Glycine tomentella | reverse complement strand
TTTACGAAAATCCTGCGGAAACCCTAGGGCACTGTTGCTGCTGCCACGTGGCGCCATCTGGTGAAACACGCCCCATCTGGGCGTGTTTAAACACGCCCCAGATGGGCGTGTTTCATCACCCCATTTTGCTAAATTTTTTTGGTTTTGCCCCCTTTTGCCAATTATTTATTTAATTTGTATTATTTTAAAAAATTAGCCTATTATTAAGAAATTGTTTTGTTTAATTATTTCTTTTCACTTTTATTCCTTTAAAAACAAATTATTTTAATTGAATTTTATAAAAAAAAGAGGGAAAAATGAGAAAAATACCACTTAAAAATATTTAATATTGACCATATTATTATTATTATTATTATTAAATAGTTTGAAATTATTTAATAAGTATTGTTTTGGACATACACTAGATTCAGTAAAAACCTAAAAATGTTCCAACCTACTTAATTCACAAGAAACATGTTGGAATTCTTTATTTTGATACCTCCACAGCCGATATAGAAAATCCATGCATGTCAGTCATCAACTTGCATGGCAGACATTGGAGATCACACATTTTCAAGAATTGGTTTTACGTCACAAGTTATGGAGTTACTCTACTACTAAAACCTTATTGGACTTCGTACTAAATTAAGTATCAAAGTATTTACATATGACCATTCGACAAAAAAAAAATACCAAAAAAAGTATTTACATATGACCACCATTATCATCGATGATCTACCCACCACTATTTATGCAACCAACTGAGATCTTTAATGATCCACCATTATTTGTGCAACAAATCAAGATCGCCTCCTCTCAATATACCAACAACATTGGCATACTCAATTACCCTCAAATAAATATTATAATTGATAATTCTATATATATATATATATAATATAATATAAATATGATACTCCCAGTATATAATATTGCAACTATTTTTTTATTTCTGAAAGATTTTTTATTTTGAAAATTATTTAAGGATAAAATCAATATCAAATAAATATTTACAAAACTACTTTCATTTTTTTAACCTATAGATATGTACCCTCCCTTTTCTCAAATAAGATGTCATACTCCACACGCGTGCATACACACATATATATATATATATATAGTTAATTATTTTACCAAAATTACTCTTCAATTCGAATGTTAAAATCCAAACCAATACCCCTTATTACTAAATCCCTCCATGTTAAAAAAAATAATATTCAATGAGCATTAGGTCATGTGACATAAATGCTGCCATATAAAATCTTGACATGACTCTTTACTAATCATGTGAGCATTATCTGTACCAAAAAATCACGTGAGCATGGGCGGGTTGAATAATCATGTGAACATCTATGCTAGCATTAGGTCATACATGTTAATCAATTTGACAGACAAGCTAAACTTATTTAAAGATTTTTATCTCCACAACCTAGCTATAAGGTAGAAACTAACTTTGCCTATTTCCCATTTTTTAAGGACTAAAATAACAATTCACTTAAAATATTATTCTTAAGATAAGGACAGAGAAATGGCCGGACAATCCGTACGTGTAGATTTGGACTAAGAAGACAAACTTTGACTAGTATTTTATTTTATTTTATCTTTAGTTTCAGTATAGTAGTGCCGTGTTCAACTGTGAGTGTGCGATTTTTGTGATTACTGACTCTACTAGATCCGACGGCTAGACTTTGGATAAAGCATAAAATAAAATAAAGCATATCCGTAGGATGCTGAGTGATAGATTAGTGTGATACTAATCTGACCATGACTGTATTAATTGTTTTCTTCGTCATCATTCATTAGATTGTTGTCCTCTTCTTATTATGATTGATATTTTATTTAATTCCCAACTAACCGCAGCGTACAAGAACAAGAATTAAATAGAAAAATCCAAAAGAAAAGATAATGTTGAATCGCATACTTTATTTTTAAAAAAGTTTGACAAAATGAAAGCAAAATATTAAGTAAACGATAAAGTACATCCCCATCGTGACTTTAATTTATTATTTTGTAAAAAAGAAGCGTAACCACTAGTTACCCACTAAGCTATAAAGCACTCCATTCATGTTTAGTGGGTGTCTGCATCTATGTTTCTAATTAATTCACTCATCTTCTTATTTTTACGTTAAAAGCGGCAAAAGACGCATGTTTAAAACTATTCTTTATAGGTTTTACTAAATTCAAGTTAAAAGTTTTACTAAATAAGCGGGATTTTATTGAATATAGATGACTGAGTTCTCAAATATGTTAATAAGAAGAATACTTTATTGATGAAAAAGCTAAAATTCATTTTTGTAATATTTGATGATTAATCTGGTGACTTTTTATTATGAGATATCTTAATTTCAGATAAAAATAAAGAAGCTATGTGCCTCTATCTAAAGAAATATCCTAAAATGTGTCTCATTTATTAATTAGGCAAATTAACACAAAGGTAAGTTGAATTGGGTTTGAATGAATTGAGTTTCCATTTCATGTCCTTATCATGAGTAGTCCCTACAATTCCGGAATGGGCCGGCACTTTCCCTTGCCTTCCCCACTATTATTATCTCTTTTTATTTATTTTGATTACAAATTTACAACCCCCTTTAATATATTTTTTTCTATATAAAAAGAACAAAGCACATTACCTACCATTGTGACGCTGCAGCTATAATAATAGGGTTCCTTTGCTTTGGTCTATCTCTCACAAGGCAAGAAAGAAGATGAAGGTGAAGAAGGGTTGGCTGGCGGTTCAAGTGGAAGAAGAAACAGAAGAAGGTGGTGGAGTTGGGTCTCAAAGATTTGTGATCCCAATTTCGTATCTTTATCACCCTCTCTTCAACCACCTTTTGGATAAGGCTTATGAGGTTTATGGCTACCACACCGAGGGTCCTCTTAAGCTTCCATGTTCAGTTGATGATTTTCTTCATCTCCGATGGAGAATTGAGAAAGAATCCTCTACCCATCATCATCATCACTATCACCATCACCATCATCGCCAACTTCCTCACGCCTTGTATTTCCATGCTTGTTAATTCCCACACTTGTATACTTTCTTTTTCTCAGTGTTTCTTTCTTTCTGCCTAGCTTTACCTTCTTCTTTTTTTCAAGAAAGAAAAGAAAGATTGACACCGCTCTGTAATTACACACTTGAAGAGAAATGTTACTATGCTTAGAGAAGTTTTTGTCTATGCTATGTGATTTTGCGTATTGGGAGTACTATGGATATTTATCTCTTTAATTTTCTCTCATTTTTCTAAGTTTTCTTGAATTTGAAGATAGCCCAGAATTAATGTACGTGGTTGATGTTTACTCTAATGATACGTACAGCATAAATTCGATCGAACTTCTTAGAAAAAGTAAAAGAAAAAAATCTGGCTGAGTGATATACTGTATATACGTGCACGTAAGGTATGGTTACAATTAATTTTTCAATTGGCGATTACCTATTTAGCAGCAGAAGCATGCGTCGTCGATCGATCGAAGACAAGAACAAGACAATTAGTAGACATGATTGTTTGAGGTGTTTATGGGTAGGATATGAGTTTAATTTTAAACAAGATATATATTAACTGACTTTATTTAATTAATTATTTTTGTTATGATGAGCTTGATTTAAAATGCACTTTCAAATCAATATAATTTTATTTTCTTTAATTGCAATTAAATTTGATTGAATTACGTTTACAGTTCTTTCAATATACAATTTCATCAATAGAAATAGCACTACAGTCTAAAATGATTTATAAAAAATATATAATAATCCTTTTTTAAACAAATTAATCATTAATATAATAATATATTATTTTAAACAAAAAAATTTGGGAATAAAATTTAATAGTTCAATTAATCATTAATATAATATAAGCAATATATAATAAATTTCATGTATATATATGTCTAGATTGAAGGAAAAAAATAAATTTGCATGAGATATAATAATACAAATTCCTATACTTTGAAATCTCAAGTAAAACATTACTGTGAACATGAGAAATGTTAACGGGTGTCTTTAAAATTGTAGGTATAATAATAAAAGTAAAGAAATATTTAATTAATTGAAAGAAGAGTGTTTATTATATTTTTAAAAAAAATCGGCTTGGACATGGATAAATGAATGAGTTGTTCTAATTTATTTAGTGGTTTGCAAGTTTAAGTTCTAAGATATACAACTACGTATTAAACACTTAGAAGTAGAAATACATCGTTAATAATGGTTTTAGGTTATATATATTTATTTAAACAATTCATCATTCTAAGAACTATTTAAATAAATATATATAACATCAGTTATGCAGATTATTATGATCTTAATTCATTTCACTTACTCATATAGGTTTGGTGGATGCACATTGAATGAGATTCGCCAGTGATAGCATAACTAATTGTTCCACTTCCATGTTTCTAGTCCCGGATCAGCAGAGTTTTTCAGAAAATTTTCGTTCGACAACATTTCCACTTGGTGATAATATAAAGATTAAAGTTAATGGACCATTCAAAAGCTAGATGGACAGGTTTAGCAGCGAGTGGTGGTCTAATTAAAAATGACTAAGGTCTCTTTCTTGGTCGATTATTCCACAACTTAGGGATATGCTCTTTTGTTAAAGCAAAATTTGTGGCCTTGTGTTGGGTATAGTCTCTGTCTGGCTCCTAGTACGCTCCTTCCTAATTAATGGTCGGGGTGGCTAAAGTTGACTCAAAAGTTGCAAACTTTGTTGAGAAGACTGGAAGAGGGTGTCCCCCACCATCCCATGAATGTCACTCCCAACTTTGTTGAGGTAATCCTCAGACTCAATCATCCACCACGATTTCCTTCAATTCTCACATTCTTCAGAGTGCTCCCATCATTTCAGAAGATGTGTCTCTTGTAGTATGTATGCTTAATTGCTTAGTTTTGCCCAGGGCGTGTCAACCCTATATTATTTATAAAAAAAAAAAAAATTAATGTTGGGTTGACTAAATATGGGTACTCATTTTCAAATCTGTGTTCCTCGCTAGGATTAGTGAAAAGAAAACAATTTTCGTCACTAATTCATTGATTTTATGTAGTCTTCTATTTGTTTGTAAAAAAAATAAGCAAAAGAGAGAAATTTTTTAAATTTGAATTAAAGAAAAATAAAATATAAAAAATATTTTTTTCTTTGTTTTTAAAAATGATTTTTGCTCTCTTTTTTCCTATGTTTTCTTTTAAGACAAACAAAAAACAACTTTTTTTTTCTTCTCTCATTTCTTGCATGTAGAAACTAATAATGATCTTTATGTTTATTCGAGTGTGAATAAAGAGGGAGGAAGGTAAGAGAAGATATGTAATGAAGATGTTCATATTTATTTTTTTCATTCATATAAGTAAAGGGGAATTTTTGTACCTCTTTCTTTATTATTTCTATCCTTTCAAGTATCATTTTTAAATTTAGTTTCTCTTTTACTTCTCATTTTAATATTTTGATTTTAATTCAACAAGAGCCTTAGTAAAATGAAATGGGAAGAAAACCATAAAAATAAGAATGGTCGCTGGGCCAGTATTATTTTCTTTTGTTAGCGGGGTCGTCTCATTTGCCGCGTTGGGCTACAATATTATTTTGAAAAAAGTTGAGACTGAGACTAAATTATGGGCTAACTCGATCGCCTATGGATATTGTTTTAGGCTCACCTTTATATATATATATATATATATATATATATATATATATATAATATCTTTGTATTTATTTCATTTTTTTTAAATCTCGCTTAAAAACTACTTTTAGACATATTTTCAACACTTTTTTTGTGATGGATTAAAGTTTGTTAAAAATTGTTAATTTTGGTGGATTTTATATTTAAATGAGAAGAGATACAATCATTTAAATATAAAATCCATTAAAATTAATGATTTTTTTTAAAAATTCAGCCAATAAAGAAGAATATTGAAAAGAGAATGTTAGAGAGAATGTAGTTAACATTTCTTTATGGATAAAAAGATTGATAAAACTTTATTAAATTTCATATGTTTAAAGAAATAAATAAAAATTAGGGAATATAATTTTATTTGCTCCATTTGTTTATTATTTTAAGTGTGGTTTTTTTTTTTTTTGTAATAACCAACATCTCTATTGATAAAAAAAATGAATCATTTGGATCAACATATAATTTTTTTAATAATCAATAATAAAATTATATCTTAATGATTTATTGGTCATATGTTTAAATATAAAAAAAAGTCTTTTTACATATGTAATTATAAAACTAGGTATAATATCCATTTTCCTTACAATTGCACAGTGAGAAAAAACATATAAAAGATACTTCGTTTGATTTTTCTTAATGACCAACATCTTCGTTGATAATAATATCAGCACCTTCTTCAACCAAAACAAAATTTCCTTCGTTTCTGGTAATTCGTATCTGTAACGCTTTTCACAAGTGCTGATCTTGCCAGAACAAACTTTTCAAAATGGAAAATACTACTCTACATTACTACTCATCCATCCGAATATCATAACTCTTTCCCAATTAAAAATTTACAATACATTTTTCTCTGCTCGAATTGATGAATACATTCTACTATTATAGACTTGTCAATATAAGAAAATATTACTCAAAACATTTTACCCTTTCTTATAGAAAAGATTGCCTTAGACAGTCTTCCAATAGCTTGACATGGATATTCCTGAAAATAATTGTTCAAAACGGGATATTAAACTCAGTTGGGATAAATCTTTCTTCAGATTAGAATTATTAAGATTCCTGTCAGTTGGGATAAATCTTTCTTCAGATTAGAATTATTAAGATTCCTGTCAGTTGGGATAGCTTAGTGCCCATGCCATGGAAATTTGCTCTTCATTTTCGTTCCTTGTATTTACCATTTTGGTGTTATTTTACCTACAACTCTTTGTGAATCCAGTTGTCTGTGTATGTGCAGTTTTATTTTATTTGATCAATTATTCTTATACACACATTTATTTTTTTTTTATCAAATCACTTATCACACATGTCACTTTTTCACCCTACCTATTTTTTACTCTCTGTCTCTCCTACACCCCAAAAGGGAGGAGCTAGTTATGTGTTTTGCTAAGTTATGGATTATTACACACACAAAGCAAATGTCATTTATCATTCGCTTTGTTTCCCAAGAAAAGTTAACCAGGTGGTTCTAGTAAATTGTAGTAGTAGGTGAATTATATGAACCTATATCTTGTTAATTGTCACCCTACGTGCTGATGTTGTATGTATGGATAATATTGTCATTGATGTAATGATGTATTGTTTTGCAATTCTCTACTGAAGAGCCTATCCATCAAGATGAAGAAGCATTTAGGAATGCCAGAAAGATGGTACGGTAGTGGTCTCATTTTCAATAAGAAAAAAAAATGGGATTCCAGATCATCTTTATGGTTTGTCTAGCTAACAAAAAGATGTGAGGGAATATTAATAAGGGGTGACATAGGTCAGATAAATTAAAACAGATATCGTTGTTTGCCCCTGGAATTTCTACCAACAAGACCTACCATGCATTTATTAAAAGGAAAAATAGAAATGTGATTTGATCAACATGAAAAGGGCATTACAGTGGTCCTGGTGTAATTCAGCTTTCTTTGGTAGCCATTAATTAATAATAAGTTCCTTTGTGAGAATGCAATGAAGAATTAAAAACAAAAAGCTTGTTGTTGTTGTGATGTGAAAAAGAAAATGGTTTTGAATTTGGAAGTTGAAAGAAACATCTTTGGATTCCCTCGCACTTGACATGAACAGATCTTGATATATAAAGTCGACGGTAATAAATGTCTGCGCTGATTAGTCAAAAACATTGGGACATAGCTTTCCTGTTGAGCTTATGGCTCGAGAATTGAGACTTGAGACCTCATCCACTCACTTGCTCACTCCCAGCGTTTTAAAAAAAAAAAACAAGATCATCCCTTCCTGCATGTTGCTAATTTCTTACTTGTAGATAAACACAGTGTTAGCATGCCAAGACTTATAATTAATCAAGTAACACTAGTAGTAGGTAGAGTTTTGGTAGCATTTTAAATACTATTCCATGTAAGACAAATACAATGAAGGTATAATGAGTTGTTTGATAAAGAAAAAGTGGAAAATTTGTTGGTGAAATTAGGAGTGAGAATGATATGGAGGGGAGGGGAGATGCAGGTGATATGTATATTAGGGGAGGGCCCGAGAAATGCGCGGAGCTACAGGGTGTTGAAGATGATGACCCCATAATTGAATTCAAAAGGGTGGTCCCTACTTTAACAAGAACAGGACCCAAACATATCTGGTTACCATTGGTGGTCCCCCACGTCACCCGCACCACGTGCTCTTGTCCCCTCGCCACGGGTCCCACTTCCCCGCCGTACCAAAGACCATTTATTGCTGTCACATGCCCATGCCTGCAGCGTACCATGCTCCCAGAATCTCACCCGTCGATTCCACTCACACCGCTTTCAGCCTTTGACTCCCTAAATAAACTCTTTTTAAAACAACTCTCTTTTTATTACTCTAAAGATATTTATTAAAATCATAAAAAATAGTTGTTTTAATCAATTGATTATAAATTTTTTTTAATCAACATCGTAAGATACTCTCTAATTATATATTAACACGTAAATCAATTGATTATAATAATTTTAATCTACTAAATGAAATATTAATTTTACTCCAATCACGATGTGTAACGGCTAATAATCTTAAAAATTAAACTAGAATAAAAATCATTCTACAGATAAAATGGAAGATAAACTTATAGGAATGGTGTTCTTGTGCTCCTCCTCGTTACTCGGGCTTCTCCCCATCCTACGCTCCCGCTGACACCGACATGTCCGGTCTCCCTTGTAGCCCTCCGATCCTCACATTCAACGGCTCTGATCCACCCATTCCCTATTCGCCGTCTTTCCCATGACGTCTTTTACGCAACACGCTCCCACTCATACCCCATTCATTTATTTATTACTATAAACAAAAATATCACAAAAAAAGTGTCTTCACCAACTGCATGCATGGGAATTGAAGTTTGAAGCACCCTTGTGTGTGTTGTGTCTTAATTAATCTTAGGGCTACCCCTCATATATATATATATATATACGCAGTCCCATTTTCCTCTTTTATTCACTTTGATGGTGAGACAAAAGTTCTATGCCATATGGTTCCACAGCTTCAACTTTCTTTTCTAATGCTACATAACTGGTCCTTTTGATGCAGGAGTGCAACTAAATTACTATCTCTTCTCTAAGTTATAACGCGTGGTCCACTCGATCTTTATACCAATACGTAGTTCTATCTAGCTAGTTTCTTGTGCTTAACTAAGATATATACTACTATCAAATCTAAAACGGCTATGGTCAGTTAATTAGTAAGACAAAAGTTAAAAGCAGAACGTATATCATAACATTGAATGAATTACATAAAATTGGTTTGCCTAGTCTACCTACCTCGCTATAGTCATACGGCTATACTATTTGTGCACTTCTATGGCTTTGGATCCTTGCATTAGAAAATAATAATATCACAATGCTGTAGTAATAGTATTTCATAAATTTAACTAAGAAACTTATTGAAATAAGCTATAAAAAAACTTATTTTAATAAATTACACCAATATAGTTATATTGAAATATTCTAAAAAACTCTTGAGAGTTATAAGTTATTTTTATAACCTCAAATAAGTTTCTTATGTTCTTTCGAACACTTCTTTCAAATATGATGTATAAATATTATAAATCTCTTCATATTTTTCTTTCATTTTTATTCGATATAAAAAGACAACCCCTTCAAGCATATCAATTATATAGACTAATACCAACATAATAATATTATGCCATGTAACTAAATCTTGAATATATTTACTTATTGTGTATAATCAAGTCACTAGAAAAAGTCACTTCACTTGAATTGACGTTTCCATTATCAGCTGAATTCAAGTATATTGTGTCATCACGTGTCTCTTATATGCCTCAATTCAGTCAATTGGCGCAAATTCTGCAGCCTAAGTTCATATACTTTAGATTTTGCCCTGAAGACAAGACAATGGATCGAGCTTTAAAAATGCTTACCTATTTGTCGAGAACATAATCAAGTCACTTGAATTGAGAATTCTTTTATCGGCAATCCGCATAAAAAAAAACACTTACAAAGTCACGGAATTTACACAAGGTTACATGTTCAAATATATATATATATATATATATATATATATAAAGATTAGTCTTGCATGCCTTAATTTTTTTTTTCAAACAAAAAGCTTGATATGACAAATAAATAATATATTCTCGATCAAAATACATGGCGTTACCTTATACGAAAGAAATAATAAAAATTCAATTCAAGCACAAGTAATAACGTAAAATAATGTGGGAAAATACATATTTACAACTCACCTGGTCGATCGTTAGTTTCTTGAAACTGTAAAATGAGATGACCTATAAGAAGCTAGCTAGACATTAGACATGACACTGGTTGAGTCAGAAGTGTATATCTGGCCCTATTTATTAGTTTTTATCTGCCCCCACATGAAATTTTAATGGTATTTAGTACCGTAAATATACATATTACCGTAATATATATGAAACCTCTCAATACTTATATGCTGTCCATTAACCCATTTCTTTGCAAATTTGAAAGATATAACTCTCTTCCACCCACTGGCTCACGTCTTTTCTCAACTCAAATTACTACGTACGATATTTTACATATACTTCTCTCTCACATGCCATTGCAAACATTCTTATGCAAGACGACCCATCTGTATATGAGCATGTCACGCTTATCAATCTTTACTTTTCTAGTTTGCTCACTCGCACATATATAGTAATTATTAACGTCCTTTATATATGTGGCTGGCAATGGATGAAGGTTAATGTGATAATAACGCCGTATATTACTATGACTGTACACAAAGCCATATGTTAAAAAGATTTTAAGCTGATAATCGCTCAGGCTATCATTAAAAAAATCGTTTTGTATAATATGTAAACTACTTTTAATTTAAAAATTATTTCAACGAAAAATGTGGTGAATAAATAAATATAAAGGTACTATTATTTGTAATGGGAGAATAAAGTCATAATTTTTCTGTTGAGTCCAATAATTGACGAGACTAGTGTAGCACAGAAGGCTGAGACTATTTTTCAACTAGACCATACAAGTAGGTCGTAGAAATTCTCTTGTCTACACACTACACTATCATTGTTGCTAGCCTATTACATATTCTACGTTAAATTAACGAGCGAGTGTACGAATATTTTCTGTAGATAATTGTGTTTTGAATATTATTATAGCCTAGCAACTGCAAAAATTAAAAAAGAATATAGTACCACTTTAATTATATACAGTATATGATTATGTAATTATTTTATATTTTAAAATCTTGAAAGAGCACAGTATACAGACTTGCGGATAGAGTATAAAATCACTGCAATAACAAAGATTAGTGTATATATGAAGAGTAATCAGAGAGAGGGAAAAGAAGAAGAGTGAAAAAGAAAGGAAGGAGAGTATGTGTATGTGATTGTGATATGATGTGGCCGTGCGGGTAAAGTATCCTACAGAGGAGTTTGAAAGTAGGGATAACAAAAGGCTAAAAATAATAAGGCAATGATGAAAGAATCGCATTAAAGGCATACTTGTCTCGTGTCAAGTGTATTTTAAATACTCATTTTGTCTTGTTCTGTGTGTTTGACTAGCTAGTAGCAGCTGTTGCTAGCAGGTAACGCCTCGGTTGCTTGACCGGCACCATCAGGTCATTCCCACAACATACTATTATAAAAAAATAAATAACAAAACTACGCTAACCAACATTAATTAAATCCTATAAATTATTTATTACTACAATTATTATAGTATTGTTACATAAGTGGGTGTTGATGAATTTAACTGTGTGCAATCACTTTAGGTAACTGAATTTAGTAAAATTTGAGTAAATCTCGTGACATGAAACAAATCGAAGTCACTTGCAGATGTTGTTAATTTGTTGAAAGAATTTCTCCGTCTTTTGTGGTGATGATGAGTTAACAACTACGTACGATGCTTTTTGTTTATCTTACAGCTAGCTGAGTAGTTAGAGTTTAAGTTCCGTTTTGGATAAGCCTAATTTTGGAACATCTGAACGGGTGACTAAAAAGCACACTTAGTGTGGTGTGAGTGAGTCAGTGCTTGGTTTCTCTCTCACTCACATGGCCTCGCTATATATAAGAAGGTATATGCGGGTTAGGTTTTTGAAGGGTGTTGTGTTGAGATGGGTTGGTATTGAGGGGAATGTTGGCTGGCTCGAGGCTTTTCACAAATGAAGTTCACAGTGGATGGAACTATAAGGCTTCGGACCAGGCTTCATTCCCCTCAAAAGTTCTTCCTTTCATTTGCTTCTACTTCAAACTTCAAACACAAGATCATGTGTGTTGTGTGTGGTTGAAAACTTGACATGCTTCTTCTTCCTTGCAAAGGTGAGGTTGAGAGGAATGTTGTCTGGCTCGAGGTCATGGAGGAGGAGGAGGAGAGTACTGAGATCAATGAAAGTTTTCAGTGGAAATTTACCCTCTTACACACAAAAAATGATTCTCGGACCAGGCTTCATTCCCCCCACCCAACTTTTGCTTTTTCCTTAATTTCAATTTCTTTTTCTCCATTTTCATATCTCGCATGCCCTTATGGTAAGGCTTTCTCTTCCTTTCATCTTTCTCTCAATCTGCACCAAAAAAAAAAAAAATGCTCTTTTACAGTTTGTTTTGGCAGGCTCAGAATTTTCAACTCAGTGGTGGCAATCTTGTTTTGTAAAGGTTGTATATATTTTCGTTACCTTCTTTTTATTACGCGTGCGAATATGCAACCTTCTTCCAAATCCCAAGCTACAACTTTATTGATGGATGAATCTATTTGTTTACATATATGCGTGGCTAAAATAGAGAGAAAAAAAAGTTTGAGCTGTTTGCATCTGCTTAGATTATGTAACTATATATGCTCAAGTCTCCCATGTATAGATTTAGTTTTCATCATTAATTTGAAGGCACTTGTATGAAGAATTCGTCCATGCTTAAAAATACATTAATTTTAGAAAATAATCATATTTTTTTAAACACATGGTTATCTTTTCAAAATGACTTCTTTGTGTTTCCCTATTTTTCTCTCATACATTCACTCAAGAGAGAGAGCTGAGAAGCATTTTTACCACAGTAAATCTGTCTAGTTTTCTGGTGTAGTATTAATTTAAGATTAACATTTCAGAGAGATAAGACACTACCTATGAAAATATTATTAACAAATAAGTTGGCTAATCACAGGCCCTCAGACCTGCGGGAATGTTTATTTCACGTGGACAAGAAAGCTGAAGTGAATGAAAGCATCAACAGTGAAAACCTATTATATCATAGGTGAAATTCTTTTCATCTGCAAGTAGCTGCTATGCCTCTTAGGTCTTTCTAGCATAACATGCCTCTTCTAAAGTCCTTTCAGCTTTAAATATTATAGCTTCGGCTTTCTGTCAATTAACCTGTTTCTGGCCGGTGAAAATTTTAGGGAAGCCAACTTCATAACTTTACTTGGGAAAAAGGCTTGCCATCATTTTCGTCAACATCTGAATGAATGTACTTCAGGTAAATTAACAGTTACCCAGTAAAGGAAGTAATTAATATATATTTAATGAGTTATTGAATTAATTATCACTCACATATACATACACCTTCATACATAAGTCTAAAAATATTTATGTGTATGTGAGGTTTTGAAACATGATGCACTGTTGAATTTATTGTGGTTTTGTTGTGTAGTGAAATGACAGTGATGAGTGTTGAAGGCATGCACTCACTAGCTGCTGAAGTTGCTGATGCATATACATGTGAAAGACTAATGAATGAAAGAAGAGAAGCGAAGAGATGTGCAAGAACAGTTAACGAGCAGTGAGAAACAGGAGATGCTATAGCTAGGGATTCTATGTGTCTGTGTCTGTCACTAGCTAGAGAAACAGATACTATAATATGATTATGATCTATGACCACACCATGTCATTGCCAGCTTCCATTATCATGACGAACTCAGATGTGTGTATCTAGCTGCATGCATAACGGAGCTGATGCAAACTACACCTGAAAAAAGGATAAAAAGAAAATAGAACTTCTCTTCTATTATTATTTTGTGTCTGATGTGTGTGTTTTAGTGTAATGTATTTATGGAGCTTCTTAAGTTGTTGAAAATGCAGAAACCAACTCAGGAAAAGCTTGGATCAGCAATATCAGCTTCATATGCTACCTTTTCGTGGAGTCATAGTATGTAGTAATATAATAGTAATAGTGACATGAGATATTTTAGCATTTGAAATTGAAAAGCATTATGGGGAGAGAGAGAGAGTAAATAAATGTAGAGTATCTGGTGTTTCTTGGGAAATGAAACTGAGAGAAAGACACAGCTACTCGGGCATCGTTTCGTGACAAATTTGGTCTCTTTAAAGAAGTGAAACAATTGCACTCCTTTATTTTTTACAGCTTCATCATGAATTTATTATCTTTTGAGCTAGCCGCTAGCTTTTCTACACTGTCGACTAGCCACCAACAAAATCTTTTTAAAAAAAAAAATCAAATTTCACAATAATACCAGTAATAAACAAATTCAAAATAGTATTGTGATCTTAATTACTTAAGAATATAGTGAACAACATGCGTATTTCGCTTACCATTATTTTTTCTTTCAAAATACCAAAAATTGATTTTATAATTGCTACTGTATAATTATTTAAGCTCCTGTCACTAGCTCAGAGCATTGTTTCTATGTGTACGCAGATGAAGCATCCAATTTATATCTCTCTACTATTATTCGGCCACTTTTTTTTTATAATTATATTCCACAGCATAAAAAAAAGGTTAAAATAATGAAAAATACAGTGCTTTTCATGGGTGATGATCAAAGGGGTTTTGTATATTGATCCTTTTTCTCCCTTTTGCACTCCAAGTTTTTTTTTTCTTCCATTAATTTGGTATGCACAGTAGAAGGGAAAGAGAGAAAAAGAAGAGAAAATGATTTGAGAGGGGTGTTTACAGGTATGGGTCACTCGTAAATCCGAATTGATCTGAACCGATACGAACAGTTTGGATTGAGTCATTTATATATTTAGATCAAAACAATTCATGTATGGGTTGGATCACGGGTTTACATTTACAGATCCGTTGACCCGATATGTGACCCGTAGTAATGATATAAATTTTATTATATATATATATGTATATATATTAAAAATTAAAAAAATAATTTGACAATAAAAAAATGTATGGTATTTAAATGTTTAAGATTGCATTAGATAATATGATAGAATATATTTAGGATTAGATTAAAAAATTGGTTAAAACTATATCCTTAAATTAGTATAAATAAAAAACATATTTTGATGTTCATGTATGCATTCTATTCCAAATAATATTAGAGTTTTAGAGAGTTTATGTTGGCATCATTGAAAAAATTGTTGTAAGATCATATAAAAGCGTTTGACAAGTTTGATTCTTCAACTCTCTAGCTATCAGAATTTAAAGGTACATATTTGCTTAAGGAATAGAAGCGTAAAGGTAACCTATTTTATTGTATTCTTCTTGACTTTGGAAAAGGTCGCAGCTGGGAAACTAGGATACCAGTTTTGTCTATGTTCTTGATGAATTCATACGTGTGACTTCTGGATAAGAAACTAGGATATCAGTCTGGCTGGAAAACAAGGATACCAGTTTGTCTTTATTCTTGGTGAATTGAGACTAGAGCTTTTTGTTGGAAAACAAGGATACCAACTGGTATAATTGTAGTGTAAGGGTAGACTAGAAAACTAGGATACTAGGAACTCTTGTACACAAAATTATCATAATGGAATTGTCCATTGGATTGATTATTCAATTTGGATGTCGTGATTTTTTACCCAATTGGATTTTTCACGTTAAAATTGATTGTGTCTTCTTTATCTCTTATCTCCATATTATTGCCCTGAGTTTGATTTTAAATTATTAATTATTTTATAAAACTCAATTCACCACCCTCTTGAGTTCATCTAGGACCAACACAACATTCATATGTTATAAAAGTTGACTTTTATAATTAAAAAAATTCTCGATTGTTTCCAAAAATTGGACCAAATGAAATAATTTTCAATATTAAAAAAGTTCTTGATTGACTTAAATTAACCATCCACAGTTTTATATAAATAAATCATGGTACTCAACTAACTGTTTAAGACCTTGTATTTTAGATATTTGAGTTATGTTCCCTATTTTAAAACTTTAAAATAGGGAACATAAATCAAATGAGTTAGATAGGTATTTGGAGGATGATGTTGAAGATGACCACCCTGAGTTTGACATTTTGAACTGGTGGAAATTGAAGGCATCCAAATATTATATTCTTTCCTGTATAGCTAGAGATATATCGGTCATTCCTGTATCTACTGTATCATCTGAATTTGCATTTAGTATAGGGGGTAGAATTCTGGATTCATTTCGTAGTTCCTTAAGTCCTTCATTTGTGCCCAAAATTGGCTTAGATCTACTAAGCAAAATGTTAATGACTTGCAAGTTGAAATAAATGAAGTGGAAAAGATTGAATCAGGTGTGTAATCCCTTATTTCATTTTTATATTTGTATAAAATATCAATTAATTTTTGTGCTAATCAGATTGTGTTTAAATTTTTAGAGTTGTTTGGTTTGATTAGAGTTGTTTGGTTTGATTTTAAATACCGCCAATATTGGGTCTAAGTGTTGAAACTGAAAGTGTTGGAACCTCTTAATGTATTATTTTTAGATATATTGTTATTTGTTTCACTTTTTTTTTCATATTTTGTTTACCATGTTTATAATATTAATGAATTATATTTTGTTTATTTGTTTGTTTCAACAAATCTGGTTGCAACAAAATTGGTTATAACAGTAACTTGGTTTGTAAGAAACAGTTGTGATTCAGACTATTATAGTAAATCTTGTTCAAAATCTTTTGTTTTAATTTATATTATAAGTCTATTTTACAATATTATGTTGATGGTATTAAATGAATCAATTTTACTATTTTCATATATTTGATAATATTGTGTTAATTGTATAAGATATTCGAAAGAATCGTGCTATAAAATAATAGTTATAAAAAAAATTAAATGAGTAACTAGGTGATCCGAACCGAACTATTCATGAACGGATTGAGTTTCAATTTTTTTTTCTTCTGAAAACCGAACCAAACTGAACTGATCAAATTTGATTAGATTGAGTTCTAAATTTGGTTAAAACTGATCCAAACCAACCCGCAAACACTCCTAATTTGGGTCATCATTTGTTTGGTATAATAAAACAAGGAAAGGAAAGGAATTGAAGATATGCAATTTTTGTGGGTGTCATTGTGTTTAATCCCTCCTTCTTAGTGAGGATTGGAAAAGGAAACATAGTACTAGATTGAACCCATTGCACGTGTCTTAATCCAATACAGTGACATAAGCTTAACACTTGTGCAAAGTTTTAGTCACTGATCCAAGCGATTTGTGTATAGCTAAAATCGTCACAAATTTAATTTTTGATAGTCATGATTGACTGTTTGAAGTAATGATATTAGAAAAAATTGTGACTTAACTTTTAGATAAACGCGGATAAATCTGTCAAAAAATTGTGACAACTAAAATCTGGCAAAAAATAAATTTGCTCATAAATTATTGTCGAGGTTTACAAGTAATGATATACCGGAAGAGCAAATATTTTGTCGAGGAGGTTTACAAGTAATGCTCTATCGAGAGAGAAAATATTTTTTCTTCTCCCACCATAAAAATAAAAAGATTAAAAGTATACAACCTCCAAATGTACCATAAGTGGTAATCCAGAATAGACCACGAGGGTCACCTTTAAAGAGTTCGATTTTAATATTCATGCCAAACAATCCTACAACCACGATACCAGCATTTAATATCATGTTTAGGGTGTTGAATATTATTGTTGACTGCAGAAGCTGATTTTGCTTATCATCTAACATTATGTTGATGTAATCCTCCGTGTCACCAACGTATTCACCCAACTAAAGCAAGTCACAAACACATGCATCACCGTCAATGAGTATTTTAAAGAAGAAATTTAATTATTAAATGCAATTATACTTACACTAAATAATCTTTGCAAGATTCCATTTATCTGAGCAAAATATGCTTCTAGAAGCATCTCCAATTCTTCAACATCAAGTTTAAGAGCAGGCAATTTGTCATACTTTTCCCAATTTGATTCATCGCTACAGAAGTTGAGCTTAATTAGCAATTACATTTTTCACGTTTCAATATATAGCTGTTATATTAAAGACAGAAACATATTACCTTTGATCGGTATCTTCTTTTAATGATGGCAGATCTAATAAACTAGCATTAAGCTTTTCAGTCAAGTGCATTTCAGCCAAGTCATCATCATCATCCAGAAAATGTTCCAATTCATCTGCTACCTGAAAAATCCAACACTATAATTAGTCCCTTTTATTTTATTTTTGCGAGTACAACACACACACATATATATATATATATAACTTTATTAAACAAAAATTAATCAAAATATCCCAAGGCATATACTCCATCTTGGTGCAAAAGTATGCTTTCTTTTTGGATTCACACCCAAAGTATATATCCTTGACAACAATATAAAGGCAAACCAAATGTCGTCCTAACAAGCATTTCTTCTAAATTAAACTTGCACAGACCAGCCTACTCTCCATTTGCATAGTGGAGAATTAATTATGTGGCTAAATTGAATTAAGAACAAGACAATGGTATGGTTAGTGCTAGATTAATAAATACAAAATATTATTGAACCTTTGAAAAAATGACAAAAGGGATTCCATGAGTAAATTCTTATCCGTGAATATAATCATCCAACTGATATGCATCCGCTTTAATTAGACAAAATTTCTCGTTGAAAATAATTAAGCAACAAGCTTTATTTTCTTTAAGGAATAAAAGTTAATAGTTTTAAACAACAGAGTGCATAAGTGTCTGATATATATATACACGACACGAGATGACCACATGTATTCATTTTCAAAAATTCTTATGTAAAGTTTACAAATCTTGAAGCATTAATATTATGATTTACCTTCTGCACACGACCAGAAAGTGAAACCAAACGACTCTTGATGTGCCTTACACGTTCAAGATTGAGTGTGCAAAGTTGGGAGGTCAATTTGTCTAAAGCTGGATATGCCTCTTCCTCCAATCTTGAAGCCTATAATATAAACAAGTCATGTATATAACTTAAATATAAGCATCAGGTTAAAAAAAAATAAGAGCTATAGATATTGTGTGCGTGTGTATTTATATATACGCACACAATAAGATTCAAGTATCTATCAAATATCTTAATTAATAAAATAAAATAAAAGTATGAGTAAATGCAGTTATATAAATGAACAAAATAAGTTAGTACTACCTCAGATTCAAGGCACCTGCAAGCAGATTCGATACATGTCTCGAGTACTCGGAACTCAAAAGGTAACTGCTTAGGACCTATAGGTGTCATCTCTGCACTGATCTTAGAGCTATCTGCTTTTACTTCCTCAGATCTTTTCACATGCGAATTATTTTGGGAATCTTCACCACCTCTCATCGCTGGAGGTTTTGCTTGGTAACCATCAAGCATGTCATTGATAACCTGTGTAATCAAGATTAGGGTATAGATATATGCATGGCAAGTATTTTCGCTATACCACCATAAATATATATATATATATATATATTATGCATAAAAGATATTTTTTAGGAGGAAATTAAATCATCTTCAAACCTAAAGATTCACATGTTAAAACTAATAATTTTTCATCAATCATAAGTATAAAATTTATGCACTAAGGGCGTAAAGTATCAATTACTGATTGGAAATCATTTGAGAGATTATTTTGAAGATAATTATTTTAATAATCAAGTAATTTATTTATGGTAATAGCTTGCTATCAATTTTTGATTAAATGATACATAATGTAAAATCTTTTACAGTATCAATGCACATGCAAATCTATACATTCCTTTCCATGCTTAAAATGAAACTTTAATATATAGATTATTATAAAAATAACATAAAACAGATGCTGGTTAGCAATTAGTATTTGTCTTTTTAAATTTTCGAAATCCATGATAAGTTATTAATTAAAATGAGGCTACGTATTCATTGATGATGAGTGGTGTAAAGTGTCAAGTTAAGGGAATATGGAAGTAGGTACCGGTGAGGGAGTTTGATGAGCAAGACGGGTGAGAAGGTCTTGAAGGAAGCGAATAAAGAAAGGGTCGGAGGAGTGGATCATGAGAACCTCGGTGGCAGTGATGATTGCTTTGACGTGTTCCAAGTTGACAACAATGGCTCTTTCGCGTACTAGGATGGAAGAGGGGTGAGAGAGGATGGGATCGAGGACTCTAAGGTCACGCGCCGGCAACCCAGTCCGCCGCATAATGGAGTACTTTCCAATATCCTCTATGCGTGGCTCAGCTCCTGTCTCCGAGGACACCACCATCCAACTCTTGAATGCAGTAGTTTTTCCCATACCCTTTCGTCTCATCATTTTCTTCCTCCACTCTGCACTCTAATGTACTCTGTGATTTGCGCCTCAACCTATCCCTTTATATAACATTCAAAACTTATACATTCCAAGTAACTAACTTCATCATCAAACTTTATTCTTTTTTCTCTTTCTTTGATTTTATGATAAGATATCTTAACTGAATTTCAAATTTCTCTTATTTATCATTTTATTAGGAAGTTGTTATAAGTTGATATAAGTTTTTTTTATCTCTTATCTACTTAATTTTGATATCTTTCATAATTTTAACTATATTAAAATAGAGAATTATAACTGAATTATAACTGATTTGTTTTCTTTTGTTTGTTGATACTTATTTTATATATATGTATATATATATATATATAGTTTAATGTTTTAAAAAAATTACTAATTTTCGATGCCATTTTATATATCTATTTAAAGACTATGATAAAAAAAAATTATAATAAATAATTATAATTATAAAATTTACATATTATTTTGGCCTTTGCTATACACATGCTAAATATTAGTAGCTTATATTTATAAATAGAGATAGATAAATTAAGTTGTTAGATAATATTATTTTTAACTATGGATAAATTTTAAAGCAAATTGAGATGTAATTTAATTTAAATATAAAATATAAACTAGAAAATATATTGAATTTGATGAATAATTAATTAAATCATATATAAAGATAAAAAAAAACTTGAGATAATTGAAGAAATATTTTTTTTAACTATTTAGAGAAATAATGTAAAATGTATTTTCAAAGAAAAATATATAAATATAAAAAATAGTTAAAAATAATATTTTTCAACTATTTGGAAATTACAGAAATAATGTAAAACATAGTTAAAAAAAATGATATGTTATAACATTGCATGGTGCCATGGTGGAAGGGAAGGGACAAAAAGGTAAAAAGAGCGAAACGCGTTTCCCATTCGTATGTTCCCGCCCTTTTGATCGAGCAAGGTGAAAAGGAAGGAAGGAAGGATGAAACGTTGAAATTTAAAATATGATTAATGATTTATAGGAACTGTATTTGTATTAAACTTTACTTCTTCGGTGGGGAAGAAGAAGAAGAGAAGGGTTTCATTGCTCCAAATTCAAATTCCCTCTCTAACCTAACCTCCATCCTCCATTCAGGTTTCACTCCAATTCCCCCTCTCTGTTTCGTTTCATCGTATCTCTGCATTCCATTCTAAGCTGCATTTTCAGTCACTATCAACAGCGTTTTTCGATTCATCTCCCATTAGATTCTGCAATACTCATTTTGGTTTACAAAATTAAGCCAGCACCGTGAAGCGTGCCCCTATATTTTTATTTTTTGTTTTCGTTATTAATCTAGCAATTTGTTTCGTAATTTAATTGCTCCTACTTTTTTGTTTGTATGTGATATGATATGATTTAGGATTAGCGAATGATGTAGGTAAGTAAATATATCCTGATTTTTCATTTAGTTAGCCACTCATATCCTTTTCTTATGTCTATTCTGTGTTTCTGAAAATTGCATCAAGCTAGTGAACTCCTTTTTTGATTTTCTGTACTGCACGTCTGTAACTGTTCAATGATGCTTTGCTGCCCATACTTGCTCTATTTTTTTTTTATTTTTTTATTTTTTATGTTCAGTCAGTCAGATAACATTTTTTCTTCTATCTTTTAAACAACAATAATTGTTATCCATTGCAATGTGTGACAGCTTGGGTTAAATGGTCAGGTTATTTTTCTGTGACTGTGAGGTGTTCATATGTATGGGCTGGTATGTGTTAAGGTAATAGCTGTATATTTTGAAAGGGTCAAGCGTCATTTCAGTCCCTGGAATTTACTTATCATAACTTTTTCTGAACTTGAAAGGGATTTTACAATCATTCACTACCCCATGGGGATATCTTAGAATCTCTGAAATATCTTAGATTGTTTCTCTGTTTCTATTTCTTCTTTTTGTAAAAGGAAATTGCCAATGTTCATGTCTACAGCCAACCGTGCTGCAATAAATATTTTTGAAAGATAAATGCTATTGACACTTTCTCTGAAAAGTGCAAAATTTGTAGATATTACACGATAATGGGATGTGGAAGTTCGTTGCATGTTTTATCAGAATTTTCACGACATCTGTTATTAAGCATGTTGCATATATATCTTTTAGATCTTTTGTTAAGTATTGACCGAGTTGAAGCAAAAATGAAGAACGTCTTAACATTTCTGAATATATTATGCCAAGACATTATCCATACAAATATTCCCACAACGAAGGACGAGGATTAAAGATTGCAATTACATTAGAGGAAAAAATTAACCTCAAAACAAAAAGACTCAATTTTAAGAAGAACCTCATATCATTAGCCTATTTCATTATCCAAGAATTTCTGAATTGTAATGAGGCTTTAAAAGGCAATAGTGCTCTTGAACTCATACAGAGCGATTATTGCTTCTTTTTTGTCTCGCCAAACTGGCAACACCTCACTGTTTGGAGCGCT
This sequence comes from Glycine tomentella, assembly GCA_007407185.1. NCBI lineage: Eukaryota > Viridiplantae > Streptophyta > Magnoliopsida > Fabales > Fabaceae > Glycine > Glycine tomentella. The sequence goes on along the minus strand of PYAF01004929.1, from coordinate 1,498,246 downwards.
TTAAGTAGACCAACACGCCAATGCTTGTTATAACAATTGCACTTGCAAAAATACTAGAGCGCATAGACAAAGCACTAGTTCTCTGTCTAGTGTCTGTACAAGGTTTTGGAGTGGTTGCTCTTGTTGAACTGCCAAAATCCAAATGCAACTTCAAAGCCTGAAACACGAAGGTGCTTTATATTAGAATGTATGGAGCAAATTGGAGTGTTATGAAAAAGCCAGTAGAAGTAAATATCTTCACCTTCACTCCTGCAGACCTAGCATAGCTGACAGCAGAAACAAGATCACTATTGGTTGCAAGAACAATTTTATCGCCTTCATCATCCTCGTACTAAAAGGAGGAAAAAGTCAACATGATAATAAATACAATACAATACTCTCTCAAACGGCAGAAGAAACTGATGTAGAATGAAACCCACCAGAATTATAGGGCGTTCTCCATCATTAACATCAAGTCTCTGCATGATTGTAGAAACTAGCTCATCTAGATGTTCAGTACCTACAAAACACAGAAACACAATACTTTTAAGTTCTTATAAGAATCAAAGGGGGTAGGTTAGATGACAAAAATTACGTGACCCAGGTTCCGATATCAAATACACACTATGTTTGTGGCTAAGACAAGAAGAAAAAAAGGACTCCTAAATCCTCATAATGATTTACCAAAGACGAGTCACTCACCACAGTTAAATCGATGCACACGACCACTGAGATCTTTAAATTTGAAGGCAAATGAATTTCCAAAACCTACAGATTGATATGCAGACATTGATGTATCAGCCCCATCTGACATCACTAGCCTAGAAAGTTCACTGCAATAGAACATCATATAGGATGATTCAAGGATCAGAACAAAACAAATCTTGTTTTTAAACATCTACACAACAAGATTACCTATGAGTATCAGAATCTTCCGGTGGTTCTAGATTAAAAGCTGAGTCCCAAAATTTTTGCATAATTGTATTTGCCACATCATTAACAGCTCCAGAGCTACTCTCAACCTACAAAGCACATTTTAGTAATCAGAAATTGGTATCCGTACAACACTATCAACTGTTGATACAAAGAAGTACATGATCCTCACTACACAAGGTGATAGACTGCAATGTTATTAAAGGTGCACGTCCCACCAGTTATAAAAGCATTACAATTGTGAAGCAAGGAGGAGGGAGTGTAAGCAGGACAACAGAACTAATCCACTAAATCTACAAGACTATCCAGGTACAACATTCTACTTATTTAGAGAAATATCATCAAATATGTATGGAAATCTACCAAGCAGATGGAAAATATCAATACTACTATCACTAAATCGAAAAGGCAATATTCCTTTGACAAAATTGAATATGCACTGAGACATCACAGTGCTGTGGACATAGACATTGGAAATTTCCTTTTACAAAAAGAAGAAATAGAAACAGAGAAACAATCTAAGATATTTCAGAGATTCTAAGATATTCCCATGGGGTAGTGAATGATTGTAAAATCCCTTTCAAGTTCAGAAAAAGTTATGATAAGTAAATTCCAGGGACCTACTTTTTCATTTTTCTGTCTTTTGGTTTTTCCTACTTTTTCTCTCGATGCTTCGGCGCTTTCTCTTCTTCCTGTTACATTGTTTTCTGTGACCTAGCTCTGCTAGGGTTTCCTATGTCCTCAAGTTACCTTGAGCTTGGTCCGTTAACAATGGTGGTTAATGGTTGTGTGTAGGTCTCTGTTATTCCTCTGGTAGTGTATTGCAGGTGGAGATTATTTCTCTGTTCTGAATTCCTTGGAGTTCTTGATGTGTACTCGCAAAAGGAACCTCAGAAGGAGAGCTCTAGAAGATTTGTGTGTTTCTGGTCAAACACTGTCATAATAGGGTCCTTTGGTTCCCTGTAAATCTTCGTTTATCATTCTTGTAATCTTGAGACCTTCTTTGACTGTTGTTGTTGAGAAGCTGGCAGTGTAAGACAGAGTGGTATACTCTTGTAGCTCTTCTTGGTACTTTATTGTTAATAAATGGACTATAGGTTCTTTGCCCTTAGATGTAGGTAACAAGGAGTTTTCTCCTAGTTACTGAACCAAGTAAATACTTGTGTTCTTTTTCTTTTGATTATGTTTCCGCTAATTTTGTTTTAAGATTTTGCGCTTAAACTCTAACACCCATGGGGTAGTGAATGATTGTAAAATCCCTTTCAAGTTCAGAAAAAGTTATGATAAATAAATTCCAGGGACTGAAATGATGCTTGATCCTTTCATAATATACAGCTATTACCTTAACACATACCAGCCCATACATATGAACACCTCACAGAAAGATAATCAGATCCCTCCGCATTCCCATCTTCAAGACTATATAATAAAATAGCTTCCTTTACTCTATAATTTATATGTACCTAAAATCTGAAACATGAAATTTACCATGGAGATTGCAGCATGAGTTATCTGCAAAACATCCATGCAAGCCACTACATACCCATCTGCATAAATAATTAAAGTCAGCACTCAGTAGTCAGTACAAAATTATAAGAATTAGGAGACTGCCTTCAAAATTGGAAAAGTAAATGTCACCTTTGTCTACCACAGGAAGATGTAAGAATTTCCCATCATGCATCATATGCAGTGCATCCAGTATCGTTGTATCTATTGATGCACAATCTGGGTTTGGAGTCATTACCTACGTGAGAAAGGGAAGAATCAAGAAGAAAATCAACTCAGTTCTGAATATTTAGCAAAAAATCAGAACCAAACAAAAGAAAGGCCTCTCACAACGACCCACTTTCCACTCAAGTCACTTCCAAAAAATAAATATTAAAATGAAATAACAACCTTTTCCACGAGAGTCAACTCAGGAGAAAGATTTTGAGCCACAACACGCATTAGTATGTCCTTTGAACTGCACGAGCATAGAAAACATTAAGCATCTTACAATGATTAACCTGGCTCCTACCAGAGAATAATATTTTATACCCCAAACCTTGAGAGTTATTCACTCCGAAAACATGCAATTGTGTATATTATTCCACACCCTCAACTTCCAAAAGAAGAGATTAAAGTCTCTGAAAAAGATCTTACGTGAGTATACCCTGAATCTTGGTTCCCAACAAGGACACAATAACAGCTGAATTAACACGCAAGTCCCGCATCTTCTTTGCAGCTACATATACAGGATCCGCGGGTGATGCAATAGCAACCCTAGAAACATAAAGCTACAGAACTTTGTAAAACAATTATATCTGATTATACAAGCATCTTGCAGCAATACATACAAATAAAAGAAAATATAATGTGGAAATTACTTTGTATTTTCACCCATTAGAGTTGACAGGGAAGGCTTGAACATGCGCTCCTTCAATGTTTCTATCAAAGCACTAGCTGATAAAAATGGTAGCAATTGAAACAGAAAATTAGCATCATTACAAAATGACAAAGAAATATGGCCATTTCAAACACTTAAATATTGATAAAGCTAGATATAAGAAGCTAAAAATTTACAGAAGCATGACTGACAAAAGAGACCTTGAAATACATGGCAACTACTCATCAGTTTTGAAGAAACACAAACTATATATTTTTCAAGACAAATTAAATGCCTCAACAGAATTTTTAATGCACTTCTATTAACAGTATTTGGTTCACCATTCATCTACTTAAAACCTTAAAAGTTAACCTCTGAAGCATGTCCTCCAAGTATAATTTACTAAGAACATATTGCCCAGATTACTACATTTTAAGAAAAGAAATCCTCAAGGTAAGGTTTTTTTTTTTGTGTGTGTGTCTGGGAAGGGGGGGGGCGGTTGACCAATAACAATTGATGAATATGTCTAGCAAAACTATTTCCAGTTTAGGGAACGATTAGCCACACAAGTGATCAATTAAGCAAATAGAAGGTTCATACACTGACCATTCATTTGGTAATTCTCTTCACCCAATCTTTTTCTATTAACTATCAAATCCTTTGTGTCTATTTTAGCCACAAAGATAAATAAAGCCAACAATTTGGTTAACAGAAACAGTCATTTCAGCTAATGAGTATGCCAAATGATAAAAAAGAACATAAAACTTCTGAACTCAACAATGGCAGCTATAGTATAAACATTAAAGAGATAAATGCATTAAAGTGGATGTAAAGATAATTGATAACCAACCAGATACATTGCTACCCTGGTGGCGTTCCACCCCTTCAACTGCAGCAGCAATGGCACTGCCCTGCTCAGCAGCCTTCTCCATCCTAGTTATGGCATCATAAAGACATCTGGTGATATCCAGTATGGCAATCACTTCACCATTTTCCACAACAGGGAGGTGCCTGAATTTACCTATCAGTTAAAATGAATAAATCATATCTCATTTAATGGATTACTTTATAGACTGTCTCAATTAGTACAAAGTCAACTGACAGAATCTAATAGAAAAATATGCCCATGTCTTGTATTATCTGGTATCAACCAGATAAAGATACAGAAAATAGCAATGGGGAAAAAAGGAACTCTATCAGAAAGAAGAAACACAACATGACCCTCATTGTCACAAGTCACAAACCCTTTAATCATGCATCCTTCTTGTTCAATAGTAAAGCAATTGCAATATAGATGCAATCAACTCATTAATTAGTACAAGGAAATATAAATCTTGCTTAGTTCGTATCCTAGAGTGAATACTGCAGTGCCTTGTCCTCTCAGAAATCTAATGATCTTAATGAAGCATGAGCACCAATATCCAAAAATACATACATCAAGTACATCCTTGCTCCACTGTAACCAGACCTCTTCTTACATACAAGACAGCCATAGTAAAAGTGTTCAACAAAATGTATTAAATATTAATGAATTGGGATCAGCAGAAAATAACTGCCATTGCATTATCCGTTCTCTAGAGAAATGAACTCAATCATCCAAGTCCAGCAATACCTAAAATCCAACAATGACATTAACAGTAGGAATGAAGCTAACCTTGGACCATCTTCTGAAGAGCTTCTAAGGCTAGCATGTCAGATGTCACAAATATAGGACTCCGAGTCATTACTTTTGACACCATCGTCTGCTCGGGCCGCAAACCCTCCGCTATAACTCTAGTAGCAATGTCCTGAACACAAGCACAAGCTTGTAAAATTTCATATACACACACATCACGTAAAATTTTATATTTTTTGTGGAGTCTTAGTTGAGTAGAGTGAGTTATTATAAATCTCCTTACACTGCCTTCGATTTAAAAAAAAAAAATGCACACACACACACACACACACACACACACACACACACAAACCTTGTCAGTCATGATTCCAGAGAGCAAAGCATTGGAATCAGTCAACAAAACAGCATCGACACGCCGAGCGGCCATTCTCCGGCACGCTTCAGAAACCGTCGTGACCTCAGATATAGTGAGGGCTTTCAACAACCGAAGCTTCTTAACTGTTCTTTCTCCCCCATCAAACCTAAATAATTCAATTAATAACCAAAATTAAAGCAAAAAACTGATACAACAACCCTACAACATATCCATTAAAAAAAAAGGGTTTCATAATCCAATTAACCAGAATTACAACCAACGACAGAACATTTCCAATTGACCACATCTTTCTAACTAGATGCAAGGGGGGAAAGAAGAAAAACATATCCGCCAATTAAAACAATTAAGCTAACAAAAACTAAATCCCTTACACTACATAATAATAAATATATAGAAACTGATATATCTAATTAAATTAAATAAAACGGTTTATCGTTGAAAAAGAGAAAATCAGAAAGCAGAGGAAACCGAAAAGGAATGTAAAGATGAAATGACATAGAGAAGAAGAAGGTACTCTTGAGGTGGCGGAGAAGAAGGCTTGCTGGGAGGTTCGCTAAGGCTTCCGTTTTCGAGCTTCTTGGATAACGAGGGAGGGCGTTTGTGTGGGGTACTGTTCCTCCTCGTTATGTGACCACTCATTTTCGGAGACAGAGCTTATGTTAGTTAGGGCTCTTCTTCTCTTCCTCTGTCACCGCCACCCCTGTTTCTGTCTCTGTCTCTGCAACCTTTGGTTCCTCTTCCTTCGGTTAAAGTTTAAAATATGTTCCTTCTTTTTTTTTTATATACATCTTTTTTTCGTTGCTCAGACAGAGGTTCAATTTCGCACCAATTTTTTTATTGAATAAGTGGACATGATTTCGATTTTGTATTTACCGTAAAAATAGAACAAAGTTTGGTGTTGAGTTGTGGTTTGTGTGTGTCCACTTGTTATGGACATGAAAGTGATGAAACCTCCCAGTTTGGATGTAATTGTTCTTTTTAAGGAAAAAGTGTCTTTTCTTGGAAAAGACATTATAGTTTTTTTTGGAAAAGACATTATAGTTTTTTTTCGTTTAGTCTGAGGTATGCTAATGTGTATTCATCTTGATGGAACTTCATGTTGATGATTGTAATATGTATTCATTTTTAATGTACAAATTATTAAGTTGAAATTTTTAATTTTAATTGAAAAATCATAACATAATAGGATTAACTTTTTAATAGGATATTTTTAAAAAAAATCTCTTACTTTTTTCTCTTAGAAATCCTCATTTTATTAGGAGGAGGATTTGCAGAAGAATAAAAAATAAAGATTTAACATTATTTATTTTTTCAAACACAAAACTTCAATTCATTAAAAAAATA
>PYAF01004929.1:1419546-1491534 GCA_007407185.1 Glycine tomentella | reverse complement strand
ACAAACATTTATTAGATAAACTAACTATCTATTAGTAGATTTTATCAAAAACTAAATTTCTCATAAGTTAAAATTTAAGAATTTAATTTAAATAATGTGTAAAGTTTTTTTATAATGTTGTCCAATCATATATATTTTTATACATTATTGTCCGATCATATATTATTATACATAATAAAATTATTATTTTTTATATTAAAAATTTAAAAAATATTTCAAGAGTAGTTTCTAATTAGTTTTTATAAGTGAATTTCTTATCAGTTGATAATATAAAAAAAATACACTAATAATACTACTTAATCGTGTTGAATTTCGAAATAAAAATATCGATTTGATTGAAAGTTACAGCAGATAAGATCTAATAATATACTCCTCCTCGACTTTAGGAATTAGTTGTGTTTAGTTAACTAAATACATACTAAATCATAAAACGTTTAAATTTAATTATTAACTACCTTCCATGTTTGTACCCCTTGAAGAGTACACTTCCTCCTTTAAAAAAAAAAAAAAAAAGAGTAGACTTCCTTTTATAGATGCATTTAGTTTTCTAGCATATGTTATCTGTCAGAGGGATAAAAAGAAGCTACACTAAGCGGCTAATATTTTTCTGTACTTCAAATTATCACGATGTCAATTGAATATGGGGAATAATTATGTTCTTGTTTGTAGCGTTAAGTATATGTTTTTTAAAAGTTGTGTCTCATTTCCCTTGTCAAGTGATGATTATGTTATTTAGATGGAAGAAATTCTTTTCTTTTAAGAGCATAAATGATGTTTTGTGGGTAGGGCATACGTCTCGGTGCCCAACATGATTTTATTTTATTTTAAATCCCTACATTTTTGTTTATATTAGATATGAATGAATAATTTATTTGTGTAAGCGCAATATTTTGTATTAGGTTTGACTTCGGGGCAGGGTGGAGATTTTGAATACCTCCACAAATTTTTTTAAGAAAAAAATTGACTTAAGTTTTTTTTTTAATTGAAAATTATTAAAAAGTGGAATTATTTCATTTTTGTATTCAAATAGAAAATAATAATATACGAGGCATTCCAGCCATCACTTCAGGCCAGTATTAGGAAATTGTGGTACTATGTTAAAAGTGAGGCAAATATGGATAAACATTTGTGTTTTTTATTCTATATCAAGATTTGAAATGCATGTACCACTGTATTACCTCGGCCCCTACAAAAATATGTGCTAATTAAGAGAACTTAACATTTAACAATGACATAGCATGAGAATTCATGCTTATACGTTAATTTAATTTCTTTTTGTGAATTAATTTGTTGTCATACTTAATTTATCTCAGTGTCTTTTTTCTAGAATAAGTTAATTTTTTTTATTTTATTTAGTTAATATGTGTGTGCGTAATTTTATCTCTTTCAGGCTTTAACATTTTGATACATCTTTTGTTTTTAAGGTAAAAACCGTTCATGTCTTTTTATTGTAAATCATATTCATATTCATATATACAATAAAAAAACATTCCTATATACAAAAAATTATAAAAGTGGTGAAGTGTGGTAAAAAAGAGATAAAAGTAAAAAAAAAAAAACTTTTTATAGATTATATTATATGAGTATAAGAAGATAACAATGATAGCATATAAAGTATATTATAATTAATTAAAGTTTAATGTTTGTATACAATTAACATAAAACAAACTTACACTATTAATTAATTAAAAAATATTATTAATTTAACTTTTAACATAATTATTACAAAAGTTAATAAATTTACTATATGATATAATTTGTAATTTAATAGCAGTGTAGAAATATTTCATATTATTAGTCCATGGACTATTTTCTCTTTTAATTAAGATTTCTCAAAATGTATTAGTAGCACAGCTGCACAGGTAAGCATACATGACTAATTTTATACGGGAGGCATACTTGATACTTATGACAAAAACAAAACGACCTAAAGAATTTAATGATAAACCTATAAGCTAGTCCTTTAGTTCATGCATGCTTCTAAGCATAGGCGAAAGGTTAGAGTGGGTCACCCCTTCCCTAAAAAATTAATAAAAAATGAAAATGAAAGAAAAAAAAAAAGAAAAGAAAAGAATAAATATTAAAAAAAAGGTAAAAAGGCAAAGAAAAAAATATAAAAAAAAATAAAATAAGAAAGAGAGATAATAAAAAAAGAAGATGATAAAACGAAAAAAATAATAATAAAAAGGAAAATAATAAAGAGGAAGAAAGAGAAATAACACTATAATTAAAAGGAAGAGGACTGAACACAAAGGAGAAAAAAGAAACATAAATCCCAAGAGAACAAAATGAGTCAAAAAAGTTGTTTCATTTGGTAAATAAGTGAAAGAGAAGAGTTTTAGGTGTCCCATTATTCTTTTTCTTTTTCCCTTTTTTTTTCTCTTTCTTCTTCCTATTATTATTCTTCTAAAATAAAATAAACTGTTATATGCGTCCCTTGTTTTTACACATGCACCACTACCATGTTGAACTGAACTTGTTTTTGTTAAATCTAAAACGAAATAAAAAAAACAAACTACTGTTTCGGTTGTTAATGTTGTGCAATGTGTTATGTGCATCTCATTCAAAATGTAACAATGATTTACTTACGCGATTGCCATTGATACTTGATATTGTTTGTCATTGTCGTGAAGAAAAATTATGGAGAAGAGTGTTACTATCATTGATGCTTATTTTAAGAGAAAGAATACTGAGTCTTTGTCATTGTCTACTCCTAATGTTGAATTGTTGAATACTGAAACTCTTTCTTCAAAGTCTCATAGAATTGAAAATAAATAAGTAGTTAAAGAAGTTGATATTGCTTTATTGGAAAGAGATCTTTCACTACATCATCCAATATGAAAATATTCTATAAATCAACAAGATGAAATTTGTCTGCTTGTCTTAAATTTGGTCAATTTCAGTGCAAACTTCAAAATTATCATTTTTCTGGGGCGGAGAAGAATCGACGTCATTTTTGATCTTTTTTGTTTGTTTTGTTTCCATTTTAGTTAGAGTATTCTTCAAACAAAGATGTTATATTTTATTTATCTTGTTATTTATTTAATAAATCACGTAAAATAAGAGTCAAATAAAATAATTTTAATTTTTATAATTTTTTTTTATATTAAATTTGTATTATCATTAAAGTACTGTGATATAATTTTTTTTATATTCATTTTTCTGACACTGCTTTCAAATTCCAATAAGGCTGTTCCTCTAAAAAAGGTCATAAGGCTATATGTATTGTGCGAATAATTGAGATTCACCTAATGGCTAATGCATAGCCGAAGTACAGAATAAAACTTCTGGTCAAATCTAATACCGAAAATGAGGCACGCGATATATAGAGCAACCTAAATAAATTAATAAGAGACAGACAAGAGAGCATCAACCAATGCATGCATCTACGAACCCTCCATATGTTGATTTGAGACAATGAGATCAAATTTTGGCATATACTATACAGTAGTTTAGGTCTTTAATAATTGAGCAATTTTCTTTAGATATTATCAAAATCAAATATTTAGAAGGTGAGATTTGGGTTAGGGGATGTGAAATTCTTCATGATGCATTATCATCAATCATCATTACTCATACATAATTTTTAAAGCAAAATAATTATATTATATTTGCTCTACGGAAACAAATGGAAAAACATTGAGACAAAGATTTTAATTATATTTGATAAGATATTTTAATTAATTTTTAGTGTTTTTATTAGTTTAAAAATTTATTTAATTGTTTGATAAACAAATTTAGTAGTTTCTCAGTAATTTCTAATATTTTTTGAAACACTACTTGAAATATTTTTTTATAAAATGCTAGTATTTTTAGATTTTAACTTTTTATATTTTATCCCCTTTTATCTTTAATATATTAATTAAATTTTTTGTTTATTTTTATTAAATAAATTATGATATTATTATTTTTCAATCATTTTACACTTTTAAGTTAATTCAATAATTAATTTTATCAAACACTTAAATTTAATAAATTAATTTTTATCTAATTTTACCTAACATAGTATTTCTTTGCATGGGAAAAAGCCAGAACAGGACAGGAAAGGAAACATCTATCTCCATTCTCCACCTTATATCATGTGGATCTTAATTTTTAAAAGAAAAACTGATATGTAATATTAATTTTTTAATATTTTTTTATTAATAATAAAATTTCATGTATCCATACACAGGTTCGGATATCTTGTTGCTTACTCATGTCTAGTTGATAAGCAAATAGATAAAAAAATGATTTTTTTTTCTTCTATAAAATACACTATCTATTTCTTTTATCGATTAATCATTGTCTTTACTACCACCTTGTTATCATTCCTAATAACACAACTATTGTCATCGTCATTAAACGAAAGAAAAGTCACGTGACACAAATTACATCATATTATCAATTAGAAACTTAGAAAAAAAATGTGAGGATTAAGAGTCATAGCAACTAACATAAGTTGTATTATCTTTTGCGTCAATTTGATGAATTGAACGTAAAGACGTGAATACTTGAAAATATGTGAGTCACAACATACAACCAGACACACATTTAAATTTGATTGCAATTATTGGACTGAAATTAGAGTAAATCATACTAACACTCTTCTAAGTTTCATGTAATTACATGAATATTTTCTATCTTCATCTACTATATGCTAATCCTCATTGGTTATTTAAAATTATACAGTGATATTCTCTTATAAATTATGTTATTTAAAAATATACAATGATATCTCCTTAAACGCTTCAAAATATTAGATCAGATTTTCACGAGGAAAAATAATTTAAAAAATCAAATTAACTTCAAGAAAGTTCGTGTAATTTGCTCTTAAAATTAACCAAATCACTCTTTAGTTTTATCAAAATATATATATAAATGTTGTTGGAAACGTGTTGAGTAACATCAGCAACAATATAATTATGTTGATTTTAATATAAAAATATTATAGTTATTAATTATTATCAATAATATTTCCCTTTATTATTTAACAAATTGGACGGCGCAATACTGCATTAACGTAAATACGTAATACGACTATTCTAAGAAATATCAACATAAATTTAATGAAATTAAAAAAAATAAAATTGGTTGGACAATACAAACCGAAAGTCAAACAATTTAGGCATGCTGATTATTGCCTTGGTCATGCGATTCGTTAAAAAGAAGTCATTCGTAATTTGACTTCTTGTTTTTTTCCATTGAGGAAGTAATTAGCAATATATTATATACCATTTTAATATTTTTTATTATTAATTATAATTTATTGCTGATATAGATGATGAGCAGAACTTAAAAAAACAAAACCTACAATTTTTTTATTTATAATAATTTTTTACCAATATAAAAAAGGTGCCAAAAATATATTATAAAGTATATTATTAATATTTTTTGATGATAGGAAAAGTATAATCGCGCATACAAACAATACTATAAAAAAATACATAATTTAAATAAATGAATTATAGCGTTTGGAGATGAGTTATTATTTATGTTTAATTTATTAGTTTGATGATTATGCACTGGGCAACGTAAAATATTTTTACATTATTTTCAATCATAAATTATAATTAATGTGATTTTTAAAGTTATTATTATAAAAGTAAAAAAATATCATATGCGATAAATTATGATGAATGATCGTGTAAAATTATCTACATAAATGTACAACCTATATTCTGTTAATTTATATGTGTGCTTTTCAATATTAATAAATATAAGATAATATAATAATCAGATTAATTTTGAGTGTGTTAAATTCTCATTAGTTTAATAAATGATATGAAGTATCTCAATGATAAAGGTGTCATTAAAAATTATATTGTAATTAAAAAAAACCACTATTCAACGTGTCGAGTAAGTATTTGAGTTTAAATGTGATGGATACGGTTTTATTATATTGTTGAAAACAAATTGTCACTAATAATAGTCGGTCCTATTTGTCTTGGACACAATTACTTTTAAAATAGATATATTTGATGTATTTGACTTAACTTGAAAAATAATACATTTTAATATATTAAAAATATAAATACAAATAAATTCTTATAAAAAATTAGCATTCCACATGAACAATAATTCTATTTAATAAATGTCGCCTATAATTAAGGTTGAGAAATAAATACCGGAATTCCTAGGTAATTGGTGAAGCTCAATTCCAAGACGGGAATATGATTTCTGCACCATTCACATAGTTGGTAAATTAGAATCATTAGACGAAAATCAAAAATTTATAAGACAAATTCTAAGCATCTAAGAATTCCAATTAGCTTCACTGATCGTGGTCTAACCATGATGCACGTTGAAATGCATCAAGAATGTCATCACTCATCAGCAGGTACAGTGAGTAACTTAGCATCAGAGGACAAAATACACCAACAGTAACAAAATCGAAACAGATTTTGTAACGAGAATGAAGGACCAATGAGCGGGAATAACGCGCCCCTCGTTTGAACAAAACATAAAACACGCGCACACATCTCCATGACATGTAATAATTACCACCAAATCTCCGCAAAGTAAACAACACAACAAAAAAGATAAAACTTGCATCATAACACTTTCTCGTTTTTTATTTATTTATTTTTCTTCTTCTTCTCTCTCTCCTCACATGGTCTTCCCCACCCTCTCTCTCTCTCTTTCATTATTTCTTTTTTTTTTTTTGCGTTTTTTGGATTTTATTTGTGACAAGGAATTGAAGGAAACGTGTTGGATAGTATTTCTGAATCTTCGCATGATGTTCCTTCAACTCTGAAAAATTCCTCTGACATTCCTCTCCGATCTCCATAGCTTGTCTTTCCACACACTGGGAGGGTACTATATCTCATTCTTGTCCCTTTCAATTGGGTACTTGTCAAACTTCTTGTTAAGCAATCTCGTGTGGGAGATAATTCAAGTGGGTCAATCACTTTAAATTCATCCTTTTGCAGATATTTTTATTCTCTCAATGTTGGATTCAATGGCGTCAATTTGAGAAGTCCTTGGTTGGTGACTGTCAGAGAAGTTGTTACAGTTTCCAGTGTAGAGTAATAGCCATGAAATATTATTTGAAAATTTGAAATCCTTCCTTTTATTTATTTATTTTTCATTTTAACTTTGACGATTGGGATCAAAGCACTACCCTTTTATGGGAAGCTTTTCAATAAAAGTTGAGAATGGAGGTAGATGGGTTTGGGTGAGAAGTGAATTCTAAGCAAAGCTCATAACTAACCACTTGCTTCTGTTCTATTTGAAACTTGATTCCGGCTTCACTCTCATATTTTTTTCCCTTGTGGTGGGGTTTTATTTTCCGTTGAAGAATGCAGATTTTGATAGCAATGATTCTTGTCGTTGTCATATACCAATTGAGACTTGTTTTCCTGATCAAGTTTTGAGTTTTTTTGTGTTGTGCAATGGTGTTGTAGGTGAGGTCATTGTGTGGGAATAAGGAAGGTGGAGCTTGTAGCTTTTGCTTATAATATTGTAGATGGACCGGAGGAGTTGGCTTTGGCGCAGGAAGTCATCTGAGAAAAGTCCCGGTGAAACGGAGAGTTCTGGTTCAATATCATCTCTTTCAGAAAGATTCTCTGATGAACAGGTGGGCATTGGAATATAAATGGTATCAGTGTGTTTTAATTGACAATGTTTTACCATTTTGAATGCACAGATTGTTGTGTGCTTTTTAGGATTAATATCACACAGTTTGCGCGGTTCCAGTTTCGTCAGCATACTTGATATTACGTAAAATTGCAAATAAATATGCCTACAATTGCAGCCATCAATATCTAAAAAACCTCGATGTTGTGGCCGCAATCGTGGTTGCAGACCATTTTATAAAACCTTTTATTTCTTTCTGTCTTATCTTTGACACTTCAATCTGGGATATGTATTACAATTGTCGGTGACATAGATTGTCTGGGTTGTGGTCATTTTCTGAAGTGAAAATCATATTCTTTGTTGAAGGAGACAAAGAATTTAGAGGGTGGGATGTGACTTAAAGGCTTGGGTATAAAAAAAGTTGTACCATTTTGAATAGAAATGGTGCCCTTATTGCTGAGGTGCCATTGAGTTAATGGTACAAGAGACTGGAATAATAACTCTATTGTTTGTACTGTAACTTGAGATAGCTTGTAATGTGTAGTCAAGAAGAAAACAATGGTTATTGCTTGGTCTGCAGGTTTTAAATTGACACGTTCCTTTTCTAAGCATTAAGGACTTGTTTAATTTGTTCCCATTTAAGTGTGAGAATTCTGCTTCTTCAGATATATAGTAAAGTTGGAAAAGTAATACGATGAATCTGATTCTTTTCTCCATGTTGTAAAGGTATATCCAACCCAAGCTGCTTTTTCACCTGAAGTCACCTCTAAGGCTGCACCGAATGAAGAAGTTAGTACCCCAAAAAAAATTAAAGAAGAAGATACGGATGTGAAGATTCTTACAGACAAATTAGCTGCTGCTCTGCTGACTATTAGTGCAAAAGAAGACTTAGTAAAGCAGCATTCTAAAGTTGCAGAAGAAGCCGTCTCAGGTATTTATTGATTGGTCCTTTCCATGCATGTCACTGGAAGTAATGCTACCTTAAATATTTATTATCACTAAGAAATCTGAGGCGCATTCAATCCCCAAAACTGATACTTTTAGGAGATCACAAAGGAAAATTCTTGGTGAAGTTTTCTTAACTTTTTTAGATAATGATTTCGGCACTTTTGTTTCGGACAATATTTAAAGTCGTTGATTCTTCATATGGTATACTAATTAGTTTCTTTCTCAAAGTGATCTATCCTTTGCAGCTTTTGATTGAAGAATGTCTAAAACTACATCTAAATTTGTCTGAGCATGATCCATAGTTTATGCTCGTATTAGGACAGTCTAGTAAAATGTGCTTTACCTGCTCATATGGTGCATTTTTCTTAGCTTGTGAAGCCATGAGTATTACAATCTTCTTCTGTAACGGGCTATCGTGAAGTTTAACCCAAATTATTTGAAAATATTTTTTTTCCTAACAGAATATCTATGTTTATTGACTAAAAGATTTTGATTTGCTTTTCATTTTATTTAGGCTGGGAGAAGGCTGAAAATGAAGTGTCATCTTTGAAACAACAGCTTGATGCTGCAAGGAAGAAGAACTCGATTCTTGAAGACCGAGTTGGTCATCTTGATGGGGCACTCAAGGAGTGTATGAGGCAGCTTCGACAAGCTAGAGAACTGCAAGAGCAAAAGATTGTTGAGGCTGTTGTGAATAGTTCTCGTGACTGGGAATCCAAAAAATCTGAACTTGAGAGGAAAGTTGCCGAGTTTGAGGCTCAACTTGAAACAGCTAAAGCAGATGCTGCTACATCAGTTCGTTTTGATCTTCACCAGAGACTAGAGGCTGTGCAGAATGAGAATTCAAGTCTTAAACATGAGCTGCAATCTCGACTAGAGGAACTAGAATTTAGGATAGTCGAGAGGGATTTGAGTTCTCAAGCAGCTGAGACAGCTAGCAAGCAACATTTGGAGAGTGTCAAGAAGGTTGCTAAGCTTGAAGCTGAGTGCCGTAGACTGAAAGCCATGACACGCAAAACATTTTCTGTCAATGATCACAGGTCTGTAACTGCATCTTCAGTTTATGTTGAGTCCTTCACAGATAGCATGTCAGATAGTGGAGATAGGCTACTTGCAGTTGAAAGTGATATGCGTAAATTAGGTGACTGGGAGATGAATGAATGTGAGCTAAGCCGTTTCGATTCATGCTCATCTTCTTTCGTTATGGAACTTGATCAATTTAAGAACGAAAAGGCTAATGGAAAAAATCATGTGGTTCCTTCAGCTGAGATCAATCTCATGGATGATTTCCTTGAGATGGAAAGGCTTGCTGCATTGCCATATAGTGAAAGTGGAAGCAATTTTGTTAGGAAAGGAGTGGCATCAGATCAATCTAATGTTGGTCAGGCTACAATAAAAGCTGAAATAGAAGCTATGATTCAAAAGAATGCTGAATTGGAGAAGAAGCTGGGGAAAATGGAAGCTGAAATGGAAGGTATGATTCAAAAGAATGTTGAACTGGAGAAGAAGCTGAAGAAAATGGAAGCAGGTAAAGTTGAGGTAGACATAGTTTTAACCAAATACCAAATGCAGCTCGAGACATCAGAGAGTCAGATAAGGGAAACAGAGTTGAAGGTAGCAGAGTTTCAAACTCAGTTAGCTCTTGCAAAAAAATCAAATCAAGAAGCATGTGAAGAACTGAAAGCAACAAAAGCAAAGAAGGAGATAGTTGAGTCTACACTCAAACATACTCAAACTGAGGTTGAAGAACTGATTTCAAAAATCCGTTCTTTGGAGGAAGAGATTCAGAAGGAGCGAGCTTTGTCCACCGAGAATTCAATCAAATGTGGAAATTTGGAGGGTGAGCTTTCGAAAATGAAGCACGAAGTTCAAGTTCAGCTAGACACTGAGATAAAACATAGGGAAGGTGTTAATCTCAATTTGAAGTTAAAACAGGTCAGTTTGCCAACACTTATTAGGAAACCTAATATTTTAAGCCTCACATTCTGGCATTGTTCTTTTATTATGAAGTTTGTCAAGTGCAATATGCATAAATATGATTCTTCAATCTTTTGCTATCTATTTTGATGGAAAAATTTGTGTGTGCGGCAGCTTTAGAGAAACCTTGTGATCATAAATCACGTTTTAATGATCTATCGACAAATCTTTTAGTCATTATTGACTTGCTAGTCAAGCAACTTCTCTGCTTCTGGAATGCTTATAGCCTATTTGAGTAGAGTATGATAATCTCTAGCCTGTGGCTCACATATCTGCCCATTTTACCATGGCTTTTCAAGACCATACTTGCATTGCTCCCAATTCCTTTCTGTTGCAGTTTATATATAAAATGTAATCACATATCATATTAGTGAGAATTTGAGGCTAAATTTCAGACCAACTGATATGTGTCACCCCACAAGACTTATTGGAAATGCATTTGGTGCCTAAATAGACAAAATACAAAAGATAGTTATTTATTAACAAAAAATCTTGCGTCGCCCATTTTATACTTTTTCATATAAAGAGCTTGGCATGTTCTCTGCAGGAAAAGGATCTAGCACTGGCTGCTAGTAGATTTGCTGAGTGCCAGAAGACCATTGCATCTCTTGGACAAAAGTTAAAGTCCCTTGCAACTTTGGAAGACTTTCTACTTGATTCAGACAACCCTATGGAGTCAACTTGTGAAGTCACAAAAGGTCACCAAGATGGTGGTGAACATTTGAAACTACATCATAGTGAGTTGAGCTTGCCCAAAAAAGATTCTGAGTCACCCGTTTCGTTAAACTCATCAATTACCAATGAGAAAAGCCGTAATGGCTTTGGTAAGTTCATCCCTAGAAGCAGGAGTGTAGGCAAAAGAGGAACTCACTGAAGGGAATTGTTGAGAAGCTAGAAAGGATAAGGTTGAGGTTTTGTAAATTTGGGTTATTCATTTTTTATCTCATGGATTCAACGTGTATGAGTCCAATGTCACGTATTTACGTAAAAAGTAATGCTTGAAAATGTTCAAAGCAAAAATAGCAATACATAAAAAGTCCAAATTATAAAATGTTCTCTTGGAGCTATCCAAACCTATTCCTTTTGCAATTCGACAGCGGGTAGTGGTACCCTTCCATGTTCAAGGTACAAAATAAATTATTTGTACCTTCTAGCACAAATTACGCTGAGATAAATCACTACAATTGGTTATTTACGGCATTGATAGCAACTTAATTTCTCAAATAATTTGTCTGTTTATCAATTGTGCAAGAATGATAAATACTAAATAAAAATAATGTTTATAGGCAAACTTAAAAATAATTTGGGGTGAGAGAGGCTCGAACTCTCGACCTCAGGATTACTCTAAAGCTATGAGACCTACGCGCTAGCCAACTGCGCCACCACCCCTTTATTTACTTATTTAATATTGTATAAATTTATTCAAGCCTAATAAAATAAATTTAAATTTTTTTTTAAAAAAAATAAAAATGTGATTTATTTGTTGGAGATTTTAAGAAAAAATAATGGTGGTTGCAATTATAAAAAATAATTATTTATTTAAAAGTTATTACAAGTTTAGCTTTTTTAGAAGGCATTCATGACAATTCTTCAAAATAATCATAAATCTAACATTCTAGATTCTGATTTTTTTTCTTCAAAATTTTAAACAAACATAATTTTTTTCCACAATAAAAGTGATCTTTCATTAAAAAAAGATAAAAGAAACACTCTAAATATAAGTAAATTTGAACAGAACAATATAAATAGGTTGGATAAGATCTAGTTTGCCAAATTTTCTTAACTAATTCAACCTAGTAAAACTGGAGTTTGCGGTTGACATATTTCTAATTTTATAAAAAAATATTTATAAAAAATAAAAAAAAACATTGAAAAAAAATGAGATTGGTCACTTTACATATCTATATATTTTAATTTATTTTATAAATACTAATAAAACAAACTAAAATAAAATAAATTAAAATAAAAAAATAGGATAGAAGAGAAAAGTTGAAGAATGGAAAAATGTGTAATATAATACAGTAACATCCAATTCGGAGATAATTAAGTTACACTTTTTATTAAAAAAATTATTATCATGTTCAAGTATAAAGTATTATTATTTTATTAACAATTAACCTTTAGGGAAAAATTAACTGGTTTTTATAGTGAAATTTTTTTCTCCAATAAAATCTTCTCACATTTATAAATCTTGAATCGAGAATTTGGTTAAAGAATTCAATTTCAAATTTATTTAGATCAAAATAATATTAATAATTAAATCTAACAAGAAAAGTCTAGCTAGTTAACAACAACTTACTTAAAGAATTAATATGTATTTTAGGAGTTGAAACGAATGGATGAGATTCACAAATTAAATTGGATTGATAAGAGCTCCCAATTATTTTGCATTCAATCATGGAAAGAAAAACAAAATAGTTTAGGTTGTCCAACATGAAAAGGAGAAATGAAAACGAAATAAATCAGAAATAGAAGGCAAAGCATGATGCTAGTAGCTCCTTCTCCTACCCCACACACGTGACTCATGACCTGAACAAAGGGATGGCCCACTGTTTAGGACCAACTCTTACATTCAAAATTAAATAAATATGTAATGTCAACTTAAACGTAAAGACTTATAAACAACACACTTCAATAATTATGTACAGATTTTAATCATAAATTATGATTACTGTCATTTTTAAAATAATTATTATATTTATTATACATAATAAATTATAATTAGATGGTGATCTATAACTTTTTTTCTCTATAAACAAATATACTGTATTAAAATTGTACATTAAAATGTGATGGTGTAAAATCTAACGAAATAGTAGTTTTTTTTCTTTTTCATATATACATTCTTTGAAAGTCATAGTAGCTTATTGTTTAATTATCAGACGACAAGTCTCCTACTAAATTTTTTGTCAAATGACTTTTCTCCTTTTCAAACTACTGGATAAGTGGTTTTTTTTTTTTTTTTTTTAAAAAAAAACCATTAAAGAGCAGTTTTTTGTTTTTCATTTTAAATTTATTGTTGTCAAGTTTTTCTGTGGTTAAAATATTGCGGATCCAGCAAATCAAACCACTATTTTTATTTCAAATAATTATATAACTCAAAATTTGCTACAATGGTTCTATGGTGTAGTGGTTAGCACTCTGGACTTTGAATCCAGCGACCTGGGTTCGACTCCCGGTAGGACCTTTTTCAATGATGAGTTATAATTTTTTTTCAAACATGGATTTTGGCTACTGTAATTTTTGGTTCTATAGAGTTTTCACTTCCTATGCTATATTTGCTACCATTATCTAAGTTCAATTTTTTTTTTCATTACCGAATGAATCATCAATCTACGGTTTTTTTTTAAGAACATAAATGATATAATATTAATTTTTATTATATATAACATTTATGTAAAATAACCATTCTTCTAACAAATTATACTCTTCAAATGACTAATGATAATATTAACATACTTTTAAATGAATACATTAAATATTACTATTTTAAAGATAATACACATTGACAAGTTACAATTTGAGATGCAAGCAAAAGAAACAAATGAGCTCAATATAATAAAATTTTGAAACTTATTACAAAATAACATAATAACTCATTATATCATAAAAACTAAAACATATAGGATCCCATCACAAAAAAAGGCCCAGAAAAACATGTCATGTCACATATTACCATAGGATCTTATTATATAAAACTAGAATTTATTTTGTTCATTCTCATTCTTCATTATACATAGGTAAACCTGCCCGGACCAACAAATTTTTAGACATTGGAACAATATGTTTCCGAACCTAAATTTTATTAGTTCAATCCATGTATAAGCCTACCCTGCTACAGCACTGTTGCTTTTGAATGATATGATGGAAACTTGCCATCATAGGCATGACCTGTGTTAATTACAAAAAATAAATGAAGAAAAGGACTCCCAATGAATCAAGCGAAGATAACATGGCTATGCTTTGGCTTGAAAAGACATGCTACCCTGCTTGTGCATACTGCATACTTCCTTCTGATATGTTTGACCCCATTTAATTTTTTTTAGCAGATCATAAAATATCTTTGGCTTTTTGTATTCTGACAAGCATATGACCTGAGATCATTACAGCACCATGATGTTAGTACTTAATTTTGGATCACCACTCGGATGACAAATAAAATAATGATTTGTCACATGCTACGTATTATGTAGTAGTGACTAGTTAGTGACCACACTTTCAGTTACAAACCAAGGAATTCAGCTACCTGCATTGCAAATGCCAAGTGGATCAGTGTTGCTTCGGCCCAAGGCTTTCCTATGAACTGAAGCCCAATGGGCAAACCCAATTTGTCGTATCCAACCTGTGATGAATGGATCATAGAGCTATCACTTTTTTTAAAGAAAAAGGGTTATCACTTAATCTTAAAAAAATGACAATTTTAATCTTTTCTATTTTCTTCACGGTTTTATTTCCCATATTTTAGTTATATGCAACTTTAGTCCAGTTGTCAATTTTACATACAATTATTTCTTTTATTTTTTATTTTAATTAATTAAATTATTTCTTGATGATATCTTTATAAATGTGGGATTAAGAGTTTAATTAAGTCAAAATATTAATAATAAAACGTATGAAAAATTGAATATTTAACCAAAATTATACGGATTGAAATCATGAAGAAATTATAAGGGACCAAAATTATGTATCAAGAATTAAAGAAAGACTAAAATTGTAAATTACCCCATAGAATAATAAGTAAAAAAAATACATTGTTATCCAATTACAGACTATAATACATTGTAAGTTTGTTGACTTAATAATAAATTCTTAAAAATTATAAAAATGTTGATTTCTATGCTGATTGCCTACAAACCTTTTTACTCTCTGTTAAACTCAAAATAATGTAGTATTTGATAGGTAGACCAAACACAAGCTAACTACTGGGGTGTAAGTAAGTAACATTAAAGGAGTAACTAAGTAAAAGGAAGACATAATCATACCGGTACAGTCACAGCAGGAAGTCCTAGGAAGTTTCCTGATATGGAATACCAAACAAGTGCAGCTGAAATTGTGGCAAATGGTACACTTTATTATAAGCATTCAGGGCATTTATGCCACCAACAACTTTAAGTATCACTACAAATATGAATTTCATTTATACCTCCATTTACGTAGTCAAGTTCACCAGTCTTCACTGCATCATCTTGAATCGAGTATGCAGTCACACTGTTACAATTTTACAAATATTAGGCAATGTGTTACTAACTAAGAAAAAATTGCTACCCATCCAAAGAAAGAAAGGCATTATGACTTATGAGAAAACAGGACAAACCCTGTTGTTGGTGACACAATGACATCTGCCTCAGCAAATATTTTCATGTGAAACTGCAACTGGCGATTCCTAACCATAATTAAACAACCATGTATCACCTTACAAGCCTACAAAAATCCTCTTACGTGGCAAATGTTATGGTCATATATGTTTTAAACTAAATATGATTGTATTAAGTTTGAGAAAAAATTTATTGGATTTTGGAAAATAGTGCACAAGAACAATTAAGATTTACTAGCCAGAGCTCAATAATCGATTGGGTTTCTACTTTCTAGTATTGTTTCAATAATTCATACTATAATATTAAATCTTGAAACTTAGCCCTTATGACTCTATCCTGATGCCAGTGACCAAATTAGTTATACTGACTAAGTGATATTGTGCTGCTGACCAGAGACGAAGATTAGACTACAAAAGCAAAATATTTAGCAAAGAGAGGAATGCATAGTTGTCAAGATGATGACAAAATGTTGCCTCTGTTTTCTATTATTGTGGTTTCAGTTTATTGAGTTTAAACTCTCGTTACCTGAATTTCTCATCCAAATTTTTCATATGACTCATTAACAAAACCAGGTCATAGCTTACCTCAGTTTCTGAGCTTTAATGTACTCCTTGCCACTGAAAGCACCATAGATATTAAGTGCTACCCTTGCGTCCCATCCAAATTCTGCAAAATGTCTTTGGTAATAGTTTTAGTAATGTCAGCAATCAACCCCTCTGTCAATTTAGAGGGCAGTAATAAGGAAGAAAGTCAAGGGTTTAGGATTGCATACTTTTCTCCAAAAGAATCAAACCAAGTGGAACACTCTGATCCAATTGTTAAGTAATGTGCTAGGCGCATTGCTTCTATGTCCGGGATAGTGACATCAATTGTCTTGTATGTTTACAATAAGGTTGGAAGGTTAGTAAGTAAGTAATCATTTTTTTATTTCTTAATGAGATGTTTAATATTTGTATTGCAAAAGCTCTTTCGGGGGTTTTTCTACCCTTAATAGGTTGCTTCTAAAAATTTGTTAAGGAAGATAACAAAGTCAGCATTTAAAACTCTTCTTGTTTGGGTTAAATTTGCAGTACCTTCCAACCATAATGATCCTGAAGCTTTCTTAAGGCACGGGAGCAGCATAATCTGACATCATCACTGCAATCATCAAACCACTAATTGATGGAATTAGTGGTTAGAGGGTGTAAATGATGTTAGAACAGCCTAATTTTTCAATATGTGGGAATAAATAATCAATATTCAAGACAAGGAAACGAGTTTCTGACCTTCCCATATTTTGCCAACTTGATGTCACATATGGACTTTGTTAATGGCAATAGTGGAAGATTTATCTTGGTCTAAGGCAGTGCACAATTTTTTTTCAGAAATTAAATAAGATTATTAGCAAGTTAAATTCAGACCAGTTTGTTGAACTTCATTAGCCATGTGAAAATTTCAAGCATAGAAAGGAGTCAATTGAAAAATTACCAGTGAAAAAATCATTTAGAATTTGAGAGAAAAAAAGTTCTTACAAGCATATTAGAGGACTGATGGGATGAAATTTCTCCACCAATAGCTGCATAACTGTAAATATTGAAATATTAGAAGATGTAAAATCAATCTTAAAACTTCCTTGAAGAAAGAAAATTATAGAAAGAACTACTGACGTGATCAATGCATCCTCAACAGTGCCTGCTAGTATTCCAACCATCCCAACTGTCCAGTTTAGAGGAAGGACTCTGAACATAGGGCAAGATCATTCTTTTAAACCATCACAATCCTCTCAATTTTTTCAAACATGAGAAAACAAATTTGCGTACCCACCCAGAATGAGGTACACGGCCAAAAGTTGGTTGTAGACCAACTACACCACAAAGAGATGCAGGCATCCTCACAGAACCTGAACAAGCATGCTAATACAATATTAATTCAACCAGCTTTGTTGTTTGAATGTAGATTGCAGACATATTCATATACCTACTGACATGGACTTATCTAGTAAATTCACGTCACTTTGGCTAAAACATAAATGTGTTAAAAGCATATAAGCAATAATGAATGATTAGTTCTTTGATCTTTCATAATATAAATAAAATACCTCCCCCGTCAACACCAAGGGCAACAGGGCACAACCCTGCAGACACCACAGCAGCAGATCCACTAGAAGAACCTCCTGAAATCTTATTGGTATCATATGGGTTTCTAGCAGCCCTACGGAAGTAAATAAACATACATACTCTTGTCATGAATTAATTTACTGCATGGTTCAGAATTCACAAAAGATGTAACATAATGTGAATAAAATATAGGTTGTATAACTCACGGTTTCATACCCATAATGTGGATTGATGCCACTAGTTCCAACCCCAAGTTCATGCATATTAGTCTTCCCAACAAGTATGGCACCACATAATCTCAGACGCTTAACACAGCAAGCATCATCTGTACAAGGCCTTTCTTTGTGCAACCACTTTGTACCTCCTAGAGGACTCCATTTGTAGATAGTCAAGTGAAAATTAGATCTACCGCTAAAACATTTGAAAATTTTAATACAAAACACATTAGTGATAAGACAACACATTGCATTACCTGTAGTTGGATATGGCAAACAATCCATTTCATCCTTGATAGCAACTGGAACTCCATCTAGCACAGAGATAGGTGTCCCTGCAAAAACAGCATGCACCAAATGAGAATCTGAAGAAGGTTGAAGACACATCAGCATATAAGTCATAAATTTTTAGTGGAACACAAAGGTAAATTGTATACATCTTACTTCTGGATTTCATATCACATGAAAACCATTCAGATTTAAAAGTTTCAACTTTCAATAACACCATCATCAAATTGTCATCCAGAGATTCCAGGATTTGAAAGAAGATTATTACCCTTTTGAATTGACAATTGAAAATGCTATATAGTACCTTTCTGATACCTAAGAGTTGATTCATTTGCTTGCCTTAGTATATCTTCAGCATTGTAGTTAATAAAGAATCCCATTCGGAGTGGAGCTTGTGAAGATTCATTAACAGCAGCTATAAATCGTTCTGCAACCTGTGCAAATGAAAAATGAAAGCTAACCAATGGAAAGGTACATAAGAATTAAGAGCAACTATAAGTATGAAGGGCATGTGATGAAATGAAATAACCTTTCATATGTTTATTCAATGTAAAAATTTGAACAATAGAACTTTATGCAAAGCTGGTGTTGATGAGTTATCTCAATAATGATAGGATGGGAACATATTAAAAGAATATGATTATATGAATATCTAAGTGATAAAATACCATGAGTGGTGTTATATCTCCCGAACTGTAGGCTCTGGAATAGTCCATTATGGTCCAACGAGAGAACGAAGGGTTTGTTCCATTATGTGCTTTTTCTGTAGATGTAGGTAAGCACTCTATTGCAAGTTGAACTTGTTCTTGTGGAGTTAAAGCAGAATCTAAGCATTTGACTTCTTGCTCTTTGTGGTCTGCAAGAATAAACTGAAATCAGAGATTCCATTTCCATTTAAGAATATCCAGAGAAAATTTTGTTATTTGAGATAAATACACATCTAAAACATAAAAGAACAATATGTCAACGTGATTTATGAATTATGATAACTGCAATCAAAATAATATCCATGTTCACACCATCATGCAGCTAATCTCTCACTTAATCACTTTTGTACCTGATGGAAAGAACCTACTGGAAAATAACGAACCTTCAAAATGATGAGAGGGAACAAAGAGGGGTGACTCTTCTAACTCTGCATTTGTAATAAGCTGCAAAAAAAATTAAAATTAAAATTGGCTAACAATTGGGAAAAGAAAATTGCCATTCAAGTGATATCCACACCACTAGTCTCTCCAATCATATAGAGAGAGAAAAATGTTGTCAGTACACAAAGAGATGAAATTGTGCTTCAACTGGAACAAGATTTCATGAAAATGGAATGAACTGAGGATGGACCAAGAGCTTGCCTTATGAATAAGATTGTTTCCC
This sequence comes from Glycine tomentella, assembly GCA_007407185.1. Classification (NCBI taxonomy): domain Eukaryota; kingdom Viridiplantae; phylum Streptophyta; class Magnoliopsida; order Fabales; family Fabaceae; genus Glycine; species Glycine tomentella. Next base: position 1,471,767 of record PYAF01004929.1, on the reverse strand, counting down.
TTCAATATATACAATAGCAAGGGTCCCAATATTGGAAACTCCAACACGTCATTTTCATTAACATAACACGGTGAGATCAGTTTGTTTGTATGAGAAAAACTAAGAGCTCAACATTGTATTCCTCCTGCTTTCCTTGTTTTTTTTTTTTTTAAGTACTTTCGGTGGAGTCTAGTTTTGGCTGCTGCTGTCTCAAAATGTCAAACAATTCACTAGCTTGCTACTTTTGCCTCTTTCTTCTCTACACCCGCCAAGTTCGTCTTGTTTATAATATATATATATATATATATATATATATATATATATATATATATTGTTTTCCTTGCATGATTATATATGTATATTGTGCCTCAGTGCGTCACCCAAATGACACAAAATTGTTTTAACTTAACCGGTAACAGACCTAAGTCAGATAACTCATAATTTGTAAGTCAAATAAGTTTGTTTTAAATAAATTAATATATCAAGGGGTTTATCCGACTTAATTGAGTATATATGAATTATTCTAAATTTTTTACTATCTAAGTTTAATTTTAATTTTATGAATATAAAAAAAGAGATTAATGAAGATGAATCTTGACACGATAGTAAAATTGTATATTAGTGATTTATTAATTATGGGTTCAAATAGATAGAGTAAACATAATATTGTAAGTTAAATCCATAAATTCAATTTAATGTATGATGATGTAAGTTACTTTAATCTATTTTACTCTATCAAGACATACAATAAGTCATATATTGAAGAAAGAGAAAAAAAATGAGATAAATCATATAATATAATAAGAAAAAATATAAAAAGAAATACATGCATATGATATTTTTTATTTTATGTATTTAAATTCATAAAATACTTTTTCAATTTTCATTTATTGTAATGTAAATTGCTAAAACATAGACTCATTGTAAAAGCAGCAAGCTAGTGAATTTGTATTTGTTTTTCTTTTATCATTTTTAGAATTAAGTGTGTTTATATAGCTATTACATTGGCCATAATGTTAATCCAGCACTACCATTCTTTCCACATTTTTTTTTTATCGAAATGTGCAAAATATCTATTCAACACCATTCTAACCAGCAAAAAAAAAAAACTATTCAATACCATTCAAACCGATTTCCAAACACAGTCCAAGGAGTTGCTTTTTAGTTTTTAGTGGTCGGAGCAAAAATGTTGAAATATAATTTTGTCGGCACTCCTGTAATATCTTTCCATATTTTGATATTTTCAAATTTTGATACTTACTAATGAATAAATAAGGAAAGTTTTTTATAGTGCAATAAAATTTATATGGTATTAATAGAATTGCATTAAAGAGAATTAAAAAAAAAAACATTGTGAATCCCGCCCGAGTATATATAGGGATAGCATAGTGGTTAGTAGGAGGTAGGAATATATCGCCGTCTATTTAGTTGTAAAGTAATTTCTAAAAAAGAAAAAGAAAAGATGGGATCATGGGACAATGAATCAGCCTATAAAAATATATTGGGTTAACAAATTATAAATAAGTAATAGATTAATTCAACAGTTCAACCCAATGCAACTTAGAAATAGATTACTTCCCATAATTACAAATGTTTTAACCCTTTTTTCTCTTTTTTATTTCACAACAATTGATATTTTAAAATTGCTTTTGAAAAAAAAAACATGATTGATATTATAAAAATTCAAATTTTATTTTTTTTCGATTATACCTAAATAACTACTATAAATAATATTTTAACTAATAATGAGATATTAAAAAGGTTATTTTAGAACAGATATAAATATTTTACATCCATTAAATATTTCTTATCAATAATTATGGGAAGAAGGTAGTAACATCACAGCAGCTTCTTGTAAGAGTAATAAGCCTAACTTATAATCGCTTTATATTGAATAATGTCATTAATTTGTCAATCATTGATTAGTTTATTAAGTAAGCTTGTGTGACTTGAGTCGTAGTTCACTATAATTAGTCCATCATTAATTGGTTTACCGTTTACCATAGATGGATGTATATATGGTCCAACAAATTCGGCCATTTAATGCTTACCATAAACTCTCTGGAGCAGTGTAAGTAGCACTTGCATAGTCTGATTGTAATCATACCTTTTCTCGATCATCTCCTAACATGAGGATTGAGGAGTGGGATCATCTTTTTAATCTTGGTCATGCACAAAATGGTTATTAAGAAGTTGAAGGAATGAATGTTCTTAAATTATTGAAAGGCAAATTATATTAGACTCCTACGCCAACAAATAGTTTTGGACCCTTTGATGCGATTTACCCATGCAAGTTTCGCGGTTATATATATGTATGTATGCTTCTTAATGATTAGAGTTTATCATTTTTCTTCAAATAGGTCGAAGACAATTATTTCACATCCTGTGCACATGACAAGATTCATTTATATCTCTCTCCACACACATATTTCCTGTACTATCAAATCAATTGATTGTCTCATTTTAATTAGCAGTTTTGAGTTCAAATTTTAGATATAAAATTGTATTTAACATTCAGATTTTAGAGCAATCGTCTTATATAGTTTATAATTATTTTATCGACTTCAATAAAATTATTATTTTTTTATTTCTATAATAATTTTAAAATAGAAGTAAAAGGCTCAAACATCATGATGTTTTAGATAGATTAAACATTTATAGTTAAATAATCATATAATTAACATTTACTTATATTCTTTTAAAAAAATTCTCTCACACACACAAGTGATGAAAAAGGTATTTGACTGAATTTCTTTTTAATGATCAACCGTTTGAACATAAGAAGGTCGAAAAGAAGTTTATGACATGTCTTTGACCGGTAAAATTAAGAGTTTGATATAGTTTTGTATTATTAATGTAATTTTTTTAGATATTTATTATAAAAATCAACAATCTTATTATACATATAATTGAATGAATTGTGTAAAATTATTTTACACTATTGGTATATGGTTTAATTTTTCTAAAATTAATATATGTACTTTAATATTTTTCAAAAGTTTTTTCATCTAAGTTTTTCAAAAGATGAAAAGCAAAAGTTTAACCTAATAGAGAAATTTGGATTAATGTTACTTTTTATTTTTAAATTTTCTTCACTTAATATTAAAATTTTATCTAAACTAGACTACTTAATTAAGTGGTTGAACTTGAACATGGAAGTAATGTGAGTTCCCAGGAAACTCAAGTTAGCCATATATCCTCATCTTGATATAACGTATAACTAATCTTAGAATGCGACAGTTGAGAGAGAAAATGCAAATCAATAAGGAAAAATGAAAGGCATAGAGGATATTATCAGGGTGATAGCAAAGGGAAATAAAAAATAGTGATAGCTTGTGATTTGGAAATTGGAATTAATCAAATGAACAGGGAGGACTTAGCCCTTATACTTAATATTTTAGTTCTGAGTGCAAGATACGAAACTTGGTCAATCTTCATATCTTCATAGATGAAAAAAAAATTTCACCATATAGAAAGTAAGAAATTATTAAAACTTCTATAGGACCTTGCCTTGGCCATTAGTTCAGAAGCCACTTATAATTCTCTCACTGTATTACTTTTTTTTTTTAATATCCATCTTAATTAAAAAAACTGAAAATATATGATTGATCGAATGTTTAAGAATGAGAGAAAGATTATATGTTTAATCCATCCTGTTAATAAAAATTAATAAATTAATATTTATTCATAAAAATAAAATAAAAATAGCTAGGAAATTAATTGCATAATTTATATATTTCTGGATTGGTAAGCATGTGGTTTTTGTGCCACTGCCTTAGCGACCCTTAATGAAAAAATGAGGCTAATTAATATCAGAATGATTTCGACTTCACGAGGATTTCCACCAAAAAAAACAGAGAGAGAACAGAACCTTTCCTTTAAGCCAATCTAACTTATTTATTTTTTTACATAAAGCCAATCCAATTTTAAAATATCAATAATGAACCATTCATTTAATATCCACAATCTTACACGGTTTCACGAAAGATAAAATCCCCTTGTTTCGGGTTAATGAAACACAATTTGTTATTAAATGTTAATTGTTTCTTCAATACGATAACATTGAATTGATAACTATGATATCATTGAGGTTATCATGGTTGCTGGTGTTTTTCCAGAAAAAAAAAAAAAAACAATGGTTGGTGTTTTTAAGTTTTATATACCAAGGATATTCTAATTCTAACAGATAGTTAAAAATCAATCCTTTCGTAATGTAAAGATCACCCAAATCAATTTTATTTCTCCTAACAATAATTTGTATACATATAATATAATTAAAAAAAAATTGAACTCCTCTATTAGAAAAAAACAAAAACAAATGGCAAGCAACAAATACTAAAGGAAGGGAACAACCCATCCCATCTTTAAAAAGAATAATTCCTCCGATTTAAAATATAAGTAAAAAAAAGATATTAATGACTATTTCCAGGAAAATAAATAAATTTCTCACACTAATTAAAAATTTAATTAACATCATTTAACTTTATTAATTTTCCCAGGAAAATTGCATTCGCTTGTTTACACTATTTTTTATTTCCATGTTGAGAGGATGAGAAAGTTTACATTCCCATGTAAATGTGAAAATTGATTTTTTAGTCCCACTAAAATTAAAAAAATATTCCTACAAATATTTAAAATTAACAAAACATATTTTTAGATATGTCCAGGAATAACATTATTGCTTAAAATATTTTCTGGAATGTGATTCCTGGAAACATTATAACTTGAAAAAACGCACCCTAATAAAAAAAATGAATTTAACAGAACTGCTAACTGCTATTCTCAACGGAATTGCATTGGGTATTTTGATCGTCTCTGTTAAGAGTATATTTGGAAATTGCAAAAATCAGACAAAGAATGGCGTGGAAAGAGCTAATAGCAGCGTGAGAATAGCAAAACCCATTTAGTATAAAAAATTTTTTAGTAACGGGACCTTAATAGCCCAAAACAACAAAACAGACAACAAAAACATGCTGTTGCTTCCTGCACCCATTTTTGGCTTCTGCATTGGTCAATTTGGAAGGTAAGAAAAATATTCCAAAAAGGTGCAGGAAGCAATAGCCTAGCCGGGGAATGAGCGTATATACCTAAATACTAACATTATAACAATGCTAGTATTTAGTTATATAGCTTTGAGCATAGGTGCTTGATTTTCTATTGTTTATGCACTGTTTAGTGTTTTTCCTTTAGCCTCCAATGTTTTTGTATGTATCGGCTGAGCATTTTCAATGAACAATCTGTTGACAAAAAAAAAAAAAATGCTTGCAGAAGATTGAAGTTAAAATTGAATAAAGCAGAACCTTCCAAAAAACAAAAAAAAAAAATCCTTGCAATTTCTTTTATTATCATTAATAATCCCTGTACTCGATCTTGTATTTTAGAGTTGAATTTATGATAAGCTATATACATGATACCTCAGTATGAAGCTAAGAGCCCGAAACGATCTTGTACAAGGTACTTTGTAGCGATGACACAGAATCAAAAGCAGATTTTGTAAGCCAGCTAATCCCCACTTTAAGCCTATGTTCATCCGTTGGTAACCTGATCAAATAAGCTATCTTCCTCGCTGCAAAAACAGAAAAAGCTCAAACTAGTTTTTTTGTCTTTATTTTATTTTATAACCAACATAATGAAGAATGGCGCATGGGGCCAACTTACCAGTATGACCAACAGAACCTTCTAAGGTCAGCCCATCAATAAAACTCGGAGAAATGGCAGCATCGTTTCTTCCCAGGGTCATCATCTCACCTAGATTCTGAAACCTGGCACCCCCAATAGGAACAGATGTAGCGTTAGAAGTGTGTACACAGATTACAGAATCATTAAACAAACAGTACCTAAATGGTAAAAGTGGACGCCCATTGATCGCAGCCCACAAATTCCAACCAGTGAAGTCTGCTTGCTGAAATGCAACCTGCAAGGTAAAGGAAACAATCAGAAAATAAATATGATGATATCCTCAAAATTATATACATGCCATAGTAAATATTCACATAGGATATCAAGCAGTAGTTACACCTGTGCATTGGCTGGAAGGATCCTTCCATTTGAATCCCTTAATGCAGAGGAGTCACCAAGGGCAAATATCCGGGGGTGACCCTTGACACGAAGTGTTTCATCTGTTTCAGCTTGTCCTCGAGCATTGAGTGGAATTGCAAATGGTACATCTGAAGGTTCCAGCTGAGGAACAGGAGGCTTGGTTCCAACTGTCCACAATACCAGATCTGCTTCAACGATTTTACTTTGCATTCCCCTTTCAGCAGGTTGTAGCTCCAATATATATTTCTCAAAATCAGGCACTACTTCAGTACTATTTTCATCTGCCCCTGTCAGGGTATCTGAGGACTCTAATTCACTGAGCCTCCGAATACAGCGGACAAAATAACCCAATAAAAGTTCGACTTTCCTTGATGAAAGAACCTAACATCCATAGAACAATGTTTCCTTTCAGAAAACATACGCATTACTTGTTTTAACATTGGTAATAGAACTAGGCAAGAGGAATACAATTGAATGACATGCAAAAACTAAAGCAGCCATATTTGTGGAAACAGGTTAGTTGCATGCTGGAGAAGCTTCAACATTGAAGTGGCACCCATGTAGCATTCGATTATGGCTAATGCTTATATGATTGCAAGAAATCTATTTAAAAATAGGTGTAAGAGTTAACTATAGAATAGGAGTGCAGTTACGTGAAAGGAAATTATATAATTCCAAACTGCTCAGAATTTCTTCTTCAGAATATTTTAGGCAAACAATTAGGTTTATATTACTATGCAGCTCTCTCTATGTCTTGAGAAAATACAAATAAGTCCCTATGGTTTAAAATTTGTAATAGCTAATAAGAGTACTTATTATGCACGGACAACAACCAAGCCTTATCCCACTAGGTGAGGTCGACTATATTAATCACAACGCCACTAGAGTACTATTATAGTGTCAAAAAAATAATTTAAAAATTATAGAGACTCACCTACAAATTTCAAGGTATGGGGACCTATTTGATTTTTTATATAATATATATATATATATATAGGGGCGTACCAAATAATTGATCCAAAAATTATTAAGTCCTTATAAAAGACTAAAATACTAAACATGTTTACTTAGGCATCATGAGCTTACAAAGAAAATGTTTTTCAATCTTAGCTATGTCCAACTAAAAAAAGAAGCAACACCTAATTTGAGCAAGGATCATCTTGCCTTATATTATAATCAGGGTTACATTGAAGCAAGGATCATCATGCGTTTATATATAATTGGGTTACATTTCTTCAACCCAGGCAATAAATGATCACATTTTGATTTAAGCATATGTTTTTGAAGTTATTAGACAATTTAAATTTTATTCAACATCTTAAAAAATGGTTGCACATAAAGCTCTAAATATCTGGCTTCACTCCGTTAAATTTTATTAACATGAAATAGGGAAAAATAATTATTTGAAGATAGCAGTGAATCTCAGTCTTCCATAGAAGGAAATACAAAGCCAGCATTGTATTCAAAGTGGACCATCACCTAATTGCATGTGATTTTCTGAGTTGTACAAAACAGAGATTCAAGTTCCAATAAGCATAGAATATAAAATCTAACCAACTTACTCTTAGTGCAACTTCCCTATTGCCAGGTTGGGCATTTGGGCAAATCATTGTTTCAACATTAATAGCTCTCACAATTCCTCTATTTTGTAATCGCTCTGCCAGTGTTGCAGCCAATTCAACTCCAGAGTAACCACAGCCAACAACAGCCACACTAATTTGAAAGTCCTTACCAAAGGTCTTTCTCTCTAATTTGGTTAATTTATCATTGACTTTCTGTAACAAGAGACAAGCATGTAAAATCAATGAAGTATAAAGATTGCAAGATATAGCCTGTCTTAAGATATTAAATAATTAAGAGCACTCACACGTGCATCTTCTAGCGTTGAGAAAGGAATTGCAAATTCTACTGCCCCTGGTACAACATCCAGTTTAGCATCAGCTCCCAACGCAAGAACCAGCCTGGCTGTCCAGTGTGAAGAAATGAAAAAGTTCAAACCAACAGACATGATGCAATTCTATTTACCATAACGCTACAAATGTATTGCTATTTCATTTAACAATTAACAAATTCATTTTTATTTTACAGATGATTTAAGTACACAAAGGAGCATTTCAGCAAACTACATCAAAAGATCCTACCCAAACATTCTAATCAGCATTCAGCATCAAGAAAAAAATACAGATGTAGTATGCTACCCATCAATTACAAATTGAAGAAACTAGGCCAGTATGCAGAACATGGAGCCAGCGAAAAACATATTACATTAAGCAGTGAATAAAAAATAATTGTTCCCAGGAAACAGAGGTACTTAAACAGTGCAGATTGTACCAGTCATATTCAATAAGAAGGCCACTTTCAAGATGAACAGTTCCCCCACAACTAGATGCTTTGGATCCATTCATTCCCCAATGATCAGAGGGATTCAAAACTTTTACTCTGTCTTTGAAAAACTGCACACTAGTGTTTGCCAGCAAATCTGAGAAACGAGGAGCTATTTCCCATTCGTCCACTTCTGCATGTCATTAATGTAATTCTGTTGAATCACTTTGGAATAAAGAAGAAAACTGCAATTGTTGTTAGGTTTAATAATGCATACCTCCGGATAGAAGCTCATACAACATTGGCTTGAAAACAAAACGTTCAGACTGGTCAACAAGAACAATCTGCTCCATAATGATAAAGAATTTATTTTATTAAAATTTAAAACATCACAGGTAAACAAAAAGTGTACAGAAAAACCTAACAATTAAGTCACCAGGCATGGCTATAAGACATCGTAATCATAGTTGTGAGAGAAGAAGAAAATAATTTCTGATAAAACAGTTATTCACAAATGTTAAAGATAGTGCTGTGATTCTTTTTCCTTTTTTTTCATTGGTTGATGTACTGAGACAGCCTTTCATCCAACAAGAGGCTCCTAAGTTCCTTCTATCATGGTTTTTATATCAACTGCCATGCAATTGAATGAATTGAACTGGAGGATGATCATGAGCTAATGAATGTAAAAGAAGGCACTAGAAGTTAGCAGTTAACAGCTTTAGGTTAAGGAAGACTATATAACTGAACATAAGGGAGATAGTTTTAGCTGATATAAGAGAATAAAATGTTATTTATCAAGTCAAAATAACAATGAGCAAGTGAATATATCTTCTCGTGTTATCATTGGTTCATGAAATTTAGAAGCATATGTTAAGTTTAAGATGATTATGATTCTGAACAAGCAGAGCAAATTTTATGGGTTTATATGCCTATTGCATCAATGGTAACACGCATTTACATGTCCGTTGCATTAAAAAAATAATACAGATACTGACAGTATGGGCACGAACTATCAAACCAAGAGACATCAGCAACCATAGAAACCTGCTAGCTGACATGAAATGAAATTCCATAAGAGAGAGTGATTTTGAAGACAACTTACCTGTGGTTTTTTATCATCAGGCCACTCCAATGATTCCAACCTTAAAGCAGTATATAAGTCACCAAATCCACCACCTAATATGCACACCCTAGGTGTCTGCAATCAGATAATTCTTTTCCAGTGAATTCAACAATGAAATTTCAAACATAAACATGGAACGCATGTTCCCCAGGCCAATCACGCATGCAAATGGATTCTATATCCAAAAGAGAAAAAGTAAGGCTTAGAAAACCTTGTTATCAGGCCACGGGAAATTAGTAGGCTCCTTTTCGGCTTCGGATATCTCCTCCACAGCACCTCCATTGCCGCCATTTTCTCCCGAAGCGAAAAACCGCAATTCCAATCGTTTCCTGAGAGAGCTTGCGAACAAGGAGGAACCGGTTCCCCTGCTCCTCCGAAAACTCGGAAATAGGGCGCTCCATTGCTTCGCTCCGCCTGAAACCGCAACGAGAATGCTGATGCAATGTAATAATTATTAAAAGTAAGGGAAAAAACACGATAATTTTCCCTCGGTTTTCTCAGCTTCCAAACAAGTAGTTGTGTGTGGGTGAGATGATAGAGGAAGAAGAAGATAAGTTGAAAAGCGACGACGGTGGGAGAGAGCGGTGCAGCTAAAGCAATGTGCAACATTGTAATCTGAGAAGCGGATAGAACGGAATTCGAATTGAGTCACTGAACAATCAAACACAAGTTACCCTTCCACCCCACCCTAACTTCAAAAGTATTTAATACATACCCATTGTTAGGACTTTAATTCGTTATTACCAATTTTTTATCTGATAATTCATTATTATCGATTAAGTTAAAACAGCAATTCCTAGTCATGTTCTATAATATTATATCAGCAAACTCAAAAACTAAAATAAAAAGTAATTTATTGATAAGCTACCACCAAAGGTTTGATTAATTAATATTTTGTTGCTCTAATCTATTTCGTGGTTTCGAATTTGAGCTGGTATATACAATTGCGTTAACTATTTATAAAGAAAAATTTATCATCCATAAAAATCATCCTCAACTTAAGTAAAATTGCTTTTCATAAAAAATTCTTATAAAAAAATCAACTAATAAACTAGTCCAAGTAACGTAGAAGTGACTCAGCAAATACATGTGTATTTATTGAAGGCTCATTGCCTTTAAAATATTAAATACATTTCATTAAATATTTTGAATTATGCAAAATGATAAATAGTAAACATTAAATATATATATTTTTATCCTTGCAATGGATACTAACTCCAATAAAACAATTCCAATTTCACAATTAAAAATATTAATTAATGATATTAAATACATTTCATTAATATTTTTAATGAAGGGGTATTTATTGTTTAATTTTGACTCAAAATTAATCTAAATTAAATAATAAATTAAGTGAAATGTGATTTGGTTCGATTTAAATTATTTTTAAAATTCAAACAAAATCAAATTAATCGTTGACTTTTTTTTATTTGGTTTGACTCATTTTTATAAAGAATGCTTAAAAAATTAGTTATTAATTGAATAAAATTTGAATAATAACTAATTCAATTAATCATATATATAGAAAACAAAATTTTTAATAATTAATTTTAAAGTAAAATAATAATTATTTCAAACTAAATAAAACTTGAATAATATTCATTCCACTTAAAAGTAACTATTTAACTTTAAGAGTAAAAATAATATAATACTTGTTTCCAAAATTTAACGATTGAATTTAGAAAAAATAATAAAACAGCATTCACAATATTTATTTCCAATCATGAAAATTTAGAAAGTAGATATGAAAGAATGAAATACTAATTGCGACAATAACTTTTAGAAATGTTCACACTGTGTTTTGATTTGATTTTCACATGTCAAATGGAACTATACAATTTGAAAATAAAAAAAATCAAATCATATCAATAACTACGAAAAAAATTATTTTACACCGTTGTCAACTTATAACTTAGTATGTAAAGTAAGATTTTTAACTTTTATAATAATTAACTTTAAAATCATATCAATGATAATTTATAATTAGACTATGGTTTAAAATTATTTCAGACTATCAATATTAAACTGATATTAAATAGTAATCATTATTAAATAATTTTTTGCTCACAGTAAGATAAATTGCTAGTATAATAAAAACCATTTCAATTTTAGGACACGGATTGCGATCGAAGAGAGATGGGGGACGGAAGTGGGAACCGGTGGAGCAGGGCGGAGTGGGTGCAGCAGTACGATCTCTTAGGCAAAATCGGCGAAGGCACTTACGGCCTCGTCTTCCTCGCCCGAACCAAAGGCACTCCCTCCAAATCCATAGCCATCAAAAAGTTCAAGCAATCCAAGGACGGCGACGGTGTCTCCCCCACCGCCATCCGCGAAATCATGGTAACTCTATTCCTAACGTAACCATTCCCTTTCCTCTTTCAACGCAATTTTTCCTTCACTCTTTTTTTTTTTTTTGTTATTGCAGCTGCTCAGGGAGATTACGCACGAGAACGTCGTCAAGCTCGTCAATGTCCACATCAACCACGCCGACATGTCGCTCTACCTCGCCTTTGATTACGCCGAGCACGATCTCTATGTCGGTATATCTTTCTATCGAGAAGCATTTTTCCTTTTTTGTTGAGTGTGAAATAAATTGCTGTGAAAAATGTGGCAGGAAATTATTAGGCATCACAGGGACAAACTCAACCATTCCATTAACCAATACACTGTTAAGTCTTTGCTATGGCAGTTGCTCAATGGACTAAGCTATCTGCACAGGTCTGAATTATTACTGAATTTGAACATCACTCGTGCTTTTTTTTTTTTTTTTTTGTGTGTGTGTGTTTCTTTTGTATACAGACTTAATATTTTGTATTTTTTTTATTGTTGCGTAGTAATTGGATGATACATCGAGATTTGAAGCCATCGAATATATTGGTATGGTTTTGGCTGCCTCCTTGCTGCTGTACATTGACTCCTTTTTTTAATGCTAGCTATGTATAGTCATTAGTATTTCGAATTTCAACTTTGTTTCTCAATTTTGACCAGTGCACTTCGTTTTTACGTTAAATGAACTTTCTCTGGCCAGGTTATGGGAGAAGGAGAGGAACATGGAGTTGTTAAGATTGCTGACTTTGGACTTGCGAGGATATATCAAGCTCCTCTGAAGCCGTTATCTGAAAATGGGGTATGGCTCAGGCTATTGTATTCTTAGGATTTAAGAAACCAAAGTCTGGCCAAGCATATAATGTATAGACAGGAAATCATTAGAATAGAGGTGCATACTGTCCCAGCTTTTTTCCACAAACAGAATGATGGATATGTTGGTTTGAAGTTTACCTTCTTGAACAACCTTGTCTGGTAGAGTTCTCTAGTGTTTTGATTCCCCACACATGGGTTGCTTAAACATCAATTGTTTGCTTTCATGTGTAGTCCTCAATTATCAGCTTGTCATGTTTTGATTATTTGGTTTCTTGAATATAAGAGATACTAACATGCAGGTTGTTGTAACCATTTGGTATCGTGCACCTGAGTTGCTTCTTGGAGCCAAACATTATACTAGTGCTGTTGGTATCCTTTTATTGAAGTTTTAGTTTCTCTGTGTTGGGTCTCAAGGTGATTTTTTTTTTCATTCATATTTGCCAGTCAAGGAATTTCCATGCTCTGGCACAGTTAGCTACAGAGTTACATGTTTTGTGGTTCTGTTGTTATCCCTAGTTTGACTTGAGACACCTGCTTAAATGAGTTATGATTTCACTGAATTGGAGATGTCCAAAAGATTGACATAATATTGACATTTTAATTATCCGTTTGGATGTTGGGGGAAGCTTCCACTATGCTACACATAATCCACATTTTAAACTAGTAGCATATAGTAACTGAATGTGTCTGTAGCATTTTCCCACTATTCTAAAAGTGGTCCAGTACTCAAGTCATTTTTCCTTAAATATACATTTAGATATGTGGGCTGTGGGATGCATTTTTGCTGAGTTGTTGACCTTGAAGCCGCTATTTCAAGGTGCAGAAGTCAAAGCTACATCGAATCCCTTTCAGGTACTTGGTGCAATAACTTATAGCTTTCTGATTCTGTAGTTGAATTCTTTGCCATTGATTTATTTTTGTTTAGGTTGGTGTTGAAGTAATTTTTATATTAGTGTAGTCTTTGCCTTTTGGATTTTGTATAATTGTTGTTCTCTCTGTGCAGCTCGACCAACTTGACAAGATATTTAAGGTTTTAGGTAATTTATCTTCTTAGAGTTTTTCTTTTTCCCTGCTGGTGGACATTCATTCTGTTGATGAATATTCTAGAGCTATATCACAGGACATTGTTACTGTGCCAGGCCATCCCACATTAGAAAAGTGGCCTTCCTTAGCAAGTCTTCCACATTGGCAACAAGATGTGCAGCATATACAAGGACACAAATAGTAAGCTCTTTTGATATTATTGTAGGTGATGCTGTCAATTTTCATTATTAATGAGATTATAAAATTATATATTTATATGTAGGAATCATCTTTTCCTTTAGTATGTAGTCCTTCTTTACTTCCTCCTTTACTAATCTATTACTCTCTGAATTTTAAAATTAAATTGATTATTTTCTTCCGTGAAATTAATGGATTTTCTCTTATGTGTGTAAAGTGACAATGCTGGTCTCTATAATGTTGTACACCTGTCTCCAAAAAGCCCTGCATATGACCTCTTGTCAAAGATGCTTGAGTAAGTATTTTCCTTCTTACATTTTTACATTTTTATTTTTGCTATGCCTATACAGAAACTTGAAAATTATGTGTTCCATTTTCCATTTGAGTAATACAAAATTGAACTCTAGGTGCAGTACAATCACTTTTATATACTTGTGGTTTGTATTGACACCCCCTCGTAAAATAGTGATGGGGTGGATAAATGGGTCACATCTCCTTTCCTTGCCCAGGCATTGATACGTAAAAGATGGGCTTGAGATTTTTATTACTTTTTTTAACTATATCATTATCACCTATTACCCCTGTTAACTTTTTGTTGCTTTAATGGCCACGATCACTAGTTTTTCAGTTTTAACCTTAGTCTATCTCTTCCTGATTTATGTCATTTGAATGATTTATTTTTCTTGTCGCTACACTAGTCAATCTGTTGAATACATGATAATCTTCCCAATTTTGAAAGGCTGTGAAGCAGATGCTTTGAGTGTAAATTATTCACCATGTGAACCATAAATCTATTTAGCATCCAAATTTTAGGAATTTGTTGATATTGACAATGAATTCAATGGCCCATTCTACTACCCTAGATATGTCTTAGAATCTGGATCAAGAACCTAACTGAACCCTACAAACCTGACTTGTAATGTGAGGACTACTCAAACTTTTATAAGCTCTATTTAAGCCATATATCTAGTTGATGTGAGACTAAACACTACCCTTGAGGTTGCAATTAAGGCGGCCCTCAAAGAGGCTGCAACTAAGGCGTGGTAAGGGTGACCACAATTAAGACGACTTTTTAACTCTCTTCCTCGTGCTCAAGGCTACTAGCTTGGAGTGTGGCAATGCAAGTGTCCCAATGATGTATCTAGGATAAACTCTAATACCATCTTAGAATATGGGCTAAGGACCTAACTCAATTTCATAAAACCGACCTGTAAGGTGAAGACTATTAAGCTTTATAAGCTCCATTTAAGCCATATCTTTAGTTGATGTAAGACAAAACACCACTCTTGAGGTTGCAATTAAGGCAGTCCTTAAAGAGGTTATAACTAAGGCGGGCTAGGGATGACTGCAATTAAGGTGGGTTTCCAGCATCTCACAATAATTTACAGCATCTGAAATTATCTTTGAGGATTAGTTTCCATATTTACTTATATTTGATTATTTGTTTCTTTATTTAATTAGGATTATAATCTAGTATTAGTATGAATAAGGGTTAGTGCTATATGTCTTTTGTAGCATATACAACTCATCATAACATATCAAGTCAATATCAATTTTAGTGTGTTCAATATCTTTGATCTTCTTTCCCTCCCTTTACCTAAAACCTCATAATTTCAACACCCCCCTCCCTCCCTTCTTTTCCCTGCTCCTTTTTTTTCATAAGAAAAATGATAGGAGATAAACCAACCATCCCCAAAGCTTAAGTTTTTGAGAAAAGTCATGAGTATTTTCATATTTAACACTCCCCTAACAAGTCCTTTAGATATGAAATGTGGGCCATGCACAATGGAGGGAGCAATGATTGAACTCTAGACCACTGGATCGTAGAGGCTCTAATAGTATGTTATAGACTAACTATCCCAAAAGCTTAAGCTTTACAATGAAGGGACAATAATGTTTTTACATTTAATAACTGATTGTGTATTATGTGCAGATATGATCCTCGTAAGCGTTTAACAGCAGCACAAGCTTTGGAGCATGAGTAGGACTCCTTTTCTTCTCCTTCTTTGTTCTTGTGTTTTTTTTTTTTGATCGGTCAAAGTTAGTTGTTAAATGTTAGTTTTTTTTGTTAGCGGAGGGATTCGAACCCACGACCTCTCCCTCCCACCCTTCTTGGGACTTTTCACCCAACCACCCAACCAACCTTATATCTCCCTTCTTTGTTCTTGTGTGTATGTGTATGTAGCCGTGAAAAGTATTATTTAAGCTTTTTCAATGTTATTGGTTTTTCAATGTTAACTGAAATCTTCACTTAGTTTTACGTTTTCCCCCTTGTATGTTGTATTTCTTGATATATGATCTACGGTGTACTGAAAATGATGTGGTTGCCATCTTGTTGTATTAATATAGTTAAGGACTGTGAGTTGTGACTTATGGTTATATTAGTTCCATTTTTGTAGTTCAGCTGTTATCTGACAAGCATCCTTATGCTCTGTTTGCCAGGTATTTCAAAATTGAACCATTACCTGGACGGAAGTAAGATTCTTCTTTCCCACTTTTGGTTATTCTGGGTTGGCTTTTATTCTTAAATTCAATGGATAAAACCTGTTTCTATCATTCTTTATTACTTCTAATTTATTTAAAATTTTGTTTGGAAGGTTTATAAACAAAAATATTCATGCAGTTATTTTGTGTTCTATAAAAAAGTTATCCTTGTCCTCATGAAGCACTATTCCACCAATGTTTATTTTCTTTAACTGAACATTTCTGTAAAATCATGCTCAGTGCACTTGTACCCTGCCAACTTGGAGAGAAAATTGTGAATTATCCCACTCGTCCAGTGGACACCACAACTGATCTTGAAGGGACAACCAATCTGCCACCTTCACAAACGGTATGCAATGATGGTTGAAAATTTGTTGCTACTATATCATTCTAAATTGCAATTGTGCATACATAATACATCGTTGGCCTATCTCCATCTTACAAGTCTTGTTATAGATTTAAAATTTTCATAGAGCTGGGCATGTCAAAATAGTGAAGGATATGTGTCCTTAAATCGTAATAATTTTTTCTACATCAACATCAATATCGACAGCACCTTTAACCGCTGATAAAAAAAAAAAAAAAACAGCACCTTTAACCCAAGTTCGTAATAATCTTTTAATGAAATTTCATAGACTTAAGTTTACTAGGAGCAATGAATATTAGAGAAATTAAGGATGTTCCTTTTTTTATGGATAAGGCAGCACTTCATAAATGTAAGAGTATCGGATATTGCATCTTTAGAGAAAATAAGGATTATTTTCAAATGTTTAATGTACCTTGAATTGTGTACACACAATTTATGTTATGACTTTGGATTCAATTCCTTGGTGGGTGGTTTAGTCAATTCCTCTTTGTTGCCACAATCATCCAAACAATATTTGCATGCAATATTGGTGAATAGAATATAAACAATTTTCTCTGAAAGCCATGCAGCTTCTCTTACATTAAGTATCTCTTATTTTTTAAAAATATTTTATATTATTAATATTATTGCTTAAACTTAGTTAAATTCCTATTTGAATTTAGTTTTCTAACACTATAAAAAATTAATAGACATAGAGATAATGTGTTTGATTCAAAAAAAATATTTTTGTAATTTCCTCTTTAATTTTAGAAAGCACTATCTGTTTAATTTATTCCTATCTAATAAAATAGAATTCTCATTATTTGCAATGAATAAATTTCTCATCATACTTTTCTTAAGATATGTTATTTCACCATTGTTTAACAATATTGATATGTTTCTCCTATATTTTTTTATTATTTATATTTTTAAATCTATGTAAAATTTAAAAGTACCCATGCATTAACTTGCTAGTTTTATATTTCTTTCAGATAAGGGATCTGCTTGGAGATTATATAAATGATAATTAACATTAACTTGCCATAACATTTTTGTTTGGAGGGCTTTTTTTTGAAATCAACGCATACTGCTGCTATCCTGTCTGCTACGGCTGCTATTCAGCCCACTAATTGGTCCGTTATACTAATCCTCTCTGCTATAGAAGCCACTGTAGTGGCCAAGGGCCGCTCAGTTCTACTGCACTGCTAAAGGACTATTTAAAGCCCTGTTTTAATCAACAACTTGTGTTTACAAGATAAAAAATGAGAGAATTTTTGAAAAGATGATGGTGCAGATTTTTCTGCATTGGACAGTGAAGATTTAATATTTGCTTTCTGTTTTTTGCCTTTTGCCCAAATATCAGATGGATGGCGTGAACATTTAACTGTCAAAATTGACTGTTAAATTTGATAGGAAGGGAAAATAACAATGAATTGTGTTTAATTATGGTATATTATGCTTAATTTAATATGTAAGGATGAAAGTGCAACTAGAGTAATAATTCAAAGATTAGGGGGATAATATGCTTTTTTTACATTAAATTTTAAAATATTACAAAACTATGTAAGTCATCTATGCCATAATAGATTATATAATTTTTATAATTTTAAAAGTTATGCAATGTGTATGACATATGCAACTGACTTAAAAATTATGTAAGTTGTATATACCATATACAATTTATGTAAATTTTTATTTAAATATCTTTTCAATTTGAAAGCTTATTATTTAATTATGTAACACATCGCAAGAGTCATATATTACGGATATGATTCATGATAAAATAAAATTAAGTTGTCATTTTTCATGTTTACAACTTTTGTAATTTAATTTAATTATGGAAGAAAAAAAAAACTACGTACCCAATGTCCGGAGGCTCCATGTTATGCGTAGGTAAGGGGGAGAGATATTGTACGCAGCCTTATCCTTGCACATGCAAAGAGGCTATTTTCGGATTCGAACCCATGATCAACAAGTCACTAAGACACAACTTTACCACTGTGCAAGGGCTCGCTCTCAATTTAATTATGGAAGACTTGCACAACATATATTTTCCTCATTAATCATCAAGACCATTATAAATTTCCTTACAAAATTCATAGATGGTAGAGTAATAAATTCCAGAGTTGCACTAGTTTGGATATTATACTAGTATAATTAAAAAAGGCAGATATAATTACTTAACTATTTATCAGTAATATGCCAACTGCCTTTTGTGTATATGATTGTCTGGTTCCTTGCTGAGCTTAAATGTCTGTGTGTGTGAATAATATTAGGGTGAGCCTTGGTGCATGATAAGGTAGCCTTGTGAACTAGAGGTTCAAATCCTGGAAACATTCTTTCTGTTTGTGGGGTAAGACAGCATACATTTTCCCTCCATAGACCTCACTAGGTGGGAGCCTCGTGCTATGGGTCATCCGGTCATCCTATATGTGTTTGATATCATTGTTCCTTTATGAAATTTAAGTTGCCTTGGTTTTAAAAATACCCATTTATGGTAAAGTATGGTTTTATACTAGCTTGTGCACAAGTTGTACGTGTAAACATGCTCTACTTCAGAGTTTTAATTGTTTAAATTTATTTCTTGTTTCTTTTGAGTCAGGTAAATGCAGTTTCTGGCAGCATGCCTGGTCCTCATGGGTCAAATAGATCTGTGCCTCGGCCAGTGAATGTTGTTGGAATGCAAAGAATGCCCCCTCAAGCAATGGCAGCTTATAATCTCTCATCTCAGGCAGCCATGGGAGACGGAATGAATCCTGGGGGTATCTCAAAGCAACGAGGTGTTCCCCAGGCCCATCAGCCGCAACAGGTTTAGTGTTTCAGGGGAATTGGGAATTGGGAGCAAGGGTTTAACTTTTTTCTTTCTTTTGTTTTTTCCTTTTTGTGATATTCAAATTTACTATGTTGAACAGTTGAGAAGGAAGGAGCAAATGGGGATGCCGGGATACCCTGCACAACAGAAGTCAAGACGAATATAAGGTAATGAAGTTTTGGACTGATGGCTCCACTTATTTGTGGCAATGGTGGTAGATTGGTAGTGGTAGCTGTCATAGATATGAACTTTGCTTTTTCATTGAATTGGGACTAGGTTGGGAGGGATACCTTTGAGGTGTGAATCATGTTGGCTGGAATAAGTTTTATGAGAGTTCTATGGGAAAATTTAAATTATGCTTGGAATTTGATTCTTGTGCTATGGTTCTTGAAAATTGTATGGGAATCTCAAAATCAACCATCACCTGATCCATCTCTTTACTAGTCACATGTTTTGTGGATTGTGGCAAACTTCAAATTCTACACATTCTTCATTTTATTATTCCAGCCAACAAGATTGTACCTGTTGGAATACTTGAACTTAAGAGTCGGGAAACTCTTTATTTGCAAATAGCTAGTAAAATGTAATACATTGTCTCATGGTTAGGTTTCTGCTGGAAGAGAGATTAAGTGAAGATAAATTTGGGGTCAATACTTCAGTGCCTGAACTCATGCAGGACATTTTTGGACAGGGTTTGTCTCAATACTTGCAAACCTCACTTTATTGCAATCAAAGATTGGGTGCATTCTTCTCTGGAATTTTGATGCTAAAATGCCAAATGTATGCTGGATCACCAATGAAGCCATAAAAGGGAATAAACGTATGAAAGGGTTAAGCTACTGTAAGCACACGTATATCATGATTATAACAATGCAATTCTATTGTATTTCTCAGCTTTTGGGCAAGATCAATGTCAGTGAAACCAAATGTTGATCATCCATTGGGTTTTCATAATGAAACTTTTCACGATTAAATCTACAATATGCTACTTTGTATTTGTAGAATATTTTGCCTCACATGATTGAAGATAGTTCAAATATCACTTGCCTTTGGTATTTCCGTTTTGAATTTTTCTGTGATCACTGGAATCACAGACTTTTCACACTCAAGGAAACCTTACAGGTAACATTTTTCTTTATCCATAATTGTTGAAGCTTTCTGTGAGTTAGATGTAAACTTTGTTCGGAGGCGTAATAGTATGAAGTTATGAAATTGTTTTAATAAGTGTAGAAATAAAACTACAGAAAATGTATATTTTGCTGGTGCTACAGAGAAAATGTATATAATCTCATCTTACAATTATTTATAAATAAATAAATACAAGAAATATGATTTTTTCACAAATGAGTTAGAGTTAAAAAGATTTGGATTATACAACTTCAAAACTAGTAAGATCCTTTGAAAAAATTAGTTACTGTATAACTTGTATTCAAACACTAAAAGAATGAATTGTGTATCAGGTTTATGACGTTTCTCATAAACACACAGCCCATGCGAACCCTTTCCTCACATAAACTCCGCAAAACACTAAATCACTCTTTACCCTCACGAAACACATGTTTTTCTTTTTTGTTTTTTGTTTTTTTTTTTAAAAACAAGGAAACACACAATAGTTGTGCTGCCCTTTATTCTCCTAGACGCAGAGGTTCCATAAGACATACAAAATCATGGATGGATGTCGTGTTGCCGTCAGGCCATACCCCTTTCCCTCTAAATGCTCCAACCACTTGTGATCTGATTTAGGGTTAGGTTTTCACATTAAAAATGATTATATAATCTTAAATAAAAATAAGTTTATATATATATATATATTTTTTTTTTCTTTTCTTATTATAAAAATTGGTTTCGATTTTTTTTCTTTTAAAAATATTTATTTTGTTCATTTAACTTAGTGAAGATTAAAATCATTTATAAAATATAAAATAAATGACATTATATTCAAGTTGACAAAAGACAATTTTATTAATTTTTGTTAAAAATTATGTGTATTTTATATCGGAAGCAGTTATGTTTGAACTTGATAATATTACTGGAGATGACAAAATTCTTCATTTAAGAATTTAATACAACTAAATATCTAAAACTTAAATTTGAGACTAATATTATTAATAGGATTTAATGTGCAAAGTCATACAAGATGGAAAGTTCATTTATAATATGAGTAGATGTGATGTGGATTTTTAGATAAAAAAATGTGATATCGATTTTTGTTGTGAAAAGGGAGAAGAAATTCAATAAAGAAATAATAAAAAATCCTTAAAAAATTCTAAATTGATTAGATGGAATTAAAGAGAAAAAAGAAATAGCTAGATGAGTGGCTGTTTTGAGCTGCAAACAGTAGCAATAATTATATTCCGGAAAGAAATTCCAACTTGATGTGGGTAATATATAACTGCAACAGAAAACGATAACAAATGAAAAAAAAAAGGATGACGTATGGTGGGCACATGGCTAAAAAAATTAAAATAGATACCAGATGGCTTATCTAATAAATGTTTAAAAAAAGAATGAGAAAAAAGAGTTTTTCTTTTAATTCCATAATTCTTAAAAATAAAAGACCTACCTTACAAGAAATTCTCTAGTGGAACGCATTAAATATTCAGTTGAGACTTGACATATGATACCACAAGTATATAACCATATATACATATATCCCACAGATTATACCTGTCTTGCAACACTACAAACAAGCTTCTTGTTGTTTTCCTTCCGGGAAGGAAGGTACCCTGCAATAAGCGGCTTCTATCTACTTCTTCTGCCATTTATTTATTTATTTATTTAGTCTCATGCATGATCTGATCCCCTATTATTTATATCAAATTATATAATGTTCGTTTCCTCAAAAGGTCTTCACACACGCATTGCACACACACATCTAGTTAAATCTCTTTCACAACATTACATAGCACTTAGCATCATTTAATTCAATTTAAATTAGTAATCATACCCCCTTTGCTTCTGACCATTGTTTCCTTTTCTTTTTTCCCACATGAGATACACCGAATCTAATGCCAATCTCATCATCCAATGGCATACCCAATCCCCTTAAACTGAAAGCCTCCATACCCCCACTTGCAAGTGCATGTCTCTCCCCCTTAAATAAACCACATCACTCTCTATTAGGACGGTTGTGTAGTACTTGTGTTGTGCTGGTGCAATATTCTTCTACTTTAATTTCTCAGCTATGTCTGTGGTTCCTTGCAATTGCAACCACGTCACTGAGAAACAAAAACAGTGAAATTCGCTTTCACGAGTTCTTTGAGTACTGGATTTCTGAGCAAAAACAACATCTGAAGGACCTTTTAGCAGCTGAATCAAGTCATCTTAGAGATGAGGAGCTTCAGGCACTGAATGATAGGGTGGTGGAGCATTATGAGTACTACTACAAGGCCAAGTCAAGGTGTGCAAAGCAAGATGTGTTGGCCATGTTGTCCCCAACATGGATGAGTTCCTTGGAAGAGGCTTTTCACTTGCTATATTCCATGTCCGGCTTGCAATTCGAGGCAAAACTCGATGAACTCATCAAGGGTCTAAGAACACAAGACTTGGGGGACCTATCAGCATCACAAATTTCTCAGCTTGATGAGATGCAAAGGAGGACCATTTTGGAGGAGAGGGAGATCACTGATTTGATGGCAAGGCACCAGGAAACAGTCGCTGATGCCTCAATGGTGGAGTTGTCTCATGTGGTTTCTGAGATGATTAGAGCCAATTATGAAAGAGGAGAGGTTGATCTTGAGAGTAATAAGGAAATAGAGGACAAGGTTGAATCAACTCTTGTGCCTAAGGAGGAAGGTTTGGAGAAGATTCTGCTGAAAGCTGATGAGCTAAGGTTGTGAACTGAAGGATGTTGTTGTTGATGTTCTGACTCCAAAACAGGCCATTTACTT
Organism: Glycine tomentella; assembly: GCA_007407185.1. NCBI lineage: Eukaryota > Viridiplantae > Streptophyta > Magnoliopsida > Fabales > Fabaceae > Glycine > Glycine tomentella. Next base: position 1,448,410 of record PYAF01004929.1, on the reverse strand, counting down.
CTTCATTGCTGCTGCAGAGCTGCACCTTAGGCTGCATGAGTGGGGCAAGAAGATGGATGCAAGAAAATGAAATCAAGGTTTTGGTGAAGGTAAAAAGCCATAATTCATCAAGTTGAAGATAGCAGCATTTGGATTTGAATAAATCAAAACAAGCTGAACAAGAAGAGATCATGAACAGGGTGTTTTTTTGTTTTTTGTTTTTTTTATGTCGGGGTGGGAATAGGATGAAATCAAATCAAGCCATTCCTATGTATTCACAGCCTTTAGAAAAAAGTAAAAAAAAGGATTAATTTGAAAAGCCTTGTCCATATGAAACAAAACAGGGATCTTTTTATTTGTAATTTCATATTAGACCATCAAAGCCTGTTTAGTTGGATCATTCCCATGTTTGACAATGCCAATCTTTATCTTACAATCCACCGAGGGGATTTGACTTTGTAATCAAATATCTTCTTTTCTCTATTGCGAAATTTTCCAGTTACATCGGTCAATTGCAATTAGGAAAGCAATGCTATAATTTTTTATATACTGGAGAAAAATAAAAGATTGAAGAAAGAGATGAGTTTGCGGGAGTTATTTTAATTTATATAACTACGTTTAAATTTGATACGGTTGATTTTAATTTATGCTGTACTCGAATAAAGTAGGTAAAATCCCAAAAAAGACATGCTAATTTGTTATACTGGAATAGAACTAGAATGAAATGAGCCAAAGCTAATACTACGTACTTGTAGGATATCCAACCAAACCCACTAGCATTCACCGACACAAAAACTCAAGCTTTTCTCCAAAACACAATTACCTTTCTATAACTTTAATAGACCTCACAAATTTACTTGAATGCTTTTAATCTTTTTCATTAATTAGTTATTGCACTGTTTACTATTATTTTTATTAGAAATATTTGGTCACTAAACAATATAGATATTTATTTGTTTATAAAGAAAATAATTATTCATTTTGTTTTAAAGTGATATTGTTAAAAGTTTATTCAAATATTAAGAATTGTTTTCTATGGAATACAAATTCATTTTTAACAATTTTATTTATTTATTTAAATTATAATTTTTCGTTGAAATCAATTAATATCCTTTTTTATGAAGATAATTTTGTTATTTGCATATAACTTATATAATTATATGTTAGGTTTTTAGTTGTACATCAAACACTGAAAAAAGATAAGAATTTATTATATTTTTATTCTTTCCTATTCTTCTCTTATTTTCTTAGTCGTCCTTATCAGATCTCATAAAAAAAAGATTTTGTTCTCATAAAAAAAGTCATTCTTATCATATCCTTAAATTCAAACAAATCCATTCAAATCCCTGAATTCTATTATATTTAATTCATTTAAATGTCAACAAGTTTCTTATAATTTTCCCTCCAATTAACCTTATTCCTTTTTAAGCTTATTATTAAGTTAGAACAATCATATTAACTAATCATACTAATAATTTATAAGAAGAACAATATTGTTAACCATACTAATAATTTATGAGTTTAATGATTATGAAATGATCATAATTTATTATTAATATAATTTTTAAAGTTATTATTATAAAATTTAATAAATTTATCGTATTTAATGAGTTGTAATTAAATGAGAGGGTAAGATAAACACTGGTAAAACACAATCAATGCGTTATGAAGTGTGTAAGGAGAAGGATAGAAAAACGGAATTCGTATTTGGGATGTATGATGTATGTGGAGACAGAGGTGAAAATATATTATATCGAGATTGTGAAAGGAAAGAAAGAATGAACAATGAAAGAGATTTAATTTGTGTAATTTAATTGAGAACAAAAAGTAAGTTAGTGAAGAAAAATCTTAGTTTGATCCAGTAGAATATATTGTTAAAAAGGAATGAAAAAATGGAAGAATGAGTAAAGATTAAAAGGATTAGTATTATTGTTAATAAAAAGAAAAGAATGAAAGAGGATGCGAAGATAAACAGAGTCCTAAACAGAAGAAAGGCAATGAATGATTTGTGTGGAATGAGTGAGTAAATAAGTCGATAAGTGATAAGTGAGTGAAACGCCGCATTCACAGCTCACAAGACCACTGCACTGCTCTCTCTCTCTCTCTCTCGGTGAGTCACCTTAATCTGCGATCTTTTCTTTTTCTAACTCAATTATTATGGGATTTTCTCTTTCATCTTCCCTTTGTAAAATCAAAGCAACAATTGCCTTTTCTCAATTTTGCTTACTTTAATTGTGGGTAGGTGGGTGGGTGCCGCCGCTCCAATATGACATTCTAGCACTACTCTACTCATTTTCAAACAATATCACATTCTCATTTCTATATTCATCAAATCTATGCCTTTGGGTCGCTGTATTGCTCTCTTGCAACTTTAGACTTCTCCCCTCTTCTTTTTCCATTTTCTTTTATTTCTTACAATTTGTGTATGCTTGTTTTTTTTTTTTCTGTGTTGGAATGCTGGTGAAGAAGAATTCTCTGTCTACTCAATTAATTTAATCTTATTCAATTAGAATAGAATGGTCCAATAATCTGAAATATTCAATTCTGTCTTTCCATCTGAACAGAACTTATCAGATGAGCCGAGACAATGCGCCAGCAGTGGCAAAGGATGAAGTCAGTGATGATGATTCCTCCAGTGTTGAGAATGTGGATTTAGAATCTCTTGCTCGAATTAGTCTCGACAAGGATAATGGCTTGGGAACCTGTCGTGTGTGCCAATGTACTGAATCTGATAATAAGGCAGATGCCGCACTAGAATTTTTGGGCATCACTCCAGGTTCAGAAATATGTAAAACCAAGGGGGAAGTAGGATCTGATGGTGGTGGTGATGGAATTCCCAAAAATACGTCTCTTGACAGAAATAATGAGAAAAATGCTGGTATGGTGGAATTTGTAAGCCCTAATGGGGAGGTTTTCATTTGTAAAAGCGATTTGGAACTTGGTTTGTCTCATCAAGATAAATTAGTTGAACTTGGATGTTCTTGTAAAAACGACCTTGCTTTAGTACATTATGCTTGTGCACTTAAGTGGTTTGTCAACCATGGATCTACCATTTGTGAAATATGTGGACATATAGCAAATAATATCAGAATTTCTGACTTCAATAAGGTTGTTGGTGCTTTGAAGGAGTATGAAGTATTGAGGGAAAGAACTGCTAGTGGGGATCCTGGTGCTGCACAAGTTCATGCAAATGCTGGTGTGGATCCTGATGCTGTGGCTGCTATCCGGAGGCAACGGCTAAGTGAGATTGCACTATGGTTTTGTCCTTATAATAACAGTCACAATAACAACATTAGCAGTGTGGACACTGTTTCACAGATTGTTTCTGAGCAGCCTTTAAGTATTGTTACTGAAGATGCTGCCCCCACACAGAATCCTGCAACCAAGTGGGCCGTGGAGGGTACAGGGATCCTGCTTGCTACGGGGCTGCTTACCATCACCCTTGCATGGCTTATAGCTCCTCGTGTTGGAAAGGTATGTAAAATCTATTATCAATACTGATAAGTACCTAAATTTACTAATATATTTGTGACAAGTTCTTAGATGCTCTTTCTTTGCCGGACTGTGCATGTATATGCATACATGGATCGATACCATGATTTTATATAACTATTTTTGTTTTACCTTCAATTTACAAAATTGTAGGCTTAAATTTTGAGGTTATAATAGTGATGCATGCATTGAGGCAGGTTTAATGTGTTACTCATGAATGGAACAAATATACTAGTTTGGGTCTCTATCAATACTAGTTTGGGAGAACATTTGGGTGGGAAATGTTTCTACTTTAGAGGCCTTTCCTTTCCAGTTTCGTCTCTCTAGTCTACGTTGCTCAACTCACCATTAGCTGCTTTTATTCTATTTAGGGTCATTCTCTGTATTGGGACTTTCATTTTAGTGTAGCTTTGAATGACAGCGAACTACAATCCATTTCGTTCCTACTTAATTGTATATATCTCTTAGCCATTTATGATTGGAAAGTTGGACTCTGGATTTCTGTGGAGAGTATCTTGCATATCTTCTTTTCTGTTTCCAAGTCTTACTTCTAGTTTTCAAGATTCCTTCTGAGCCTCGACAAACCCATCTGGAAGCCTGAAGGTTCCTCCAAGGTCAAGTCTTTAGTTTGGTTGATGGGACATAACAAGATTAATGCAAATCACTTGTTGCAATCTCATGGGCAATCCCGTCTCACTTTCTCTTGATGTGTGCACATCTGGTCTAGCTAAGAAAAGCACGTCACATGTTTTGCATTGCAAGGTGGTTATTTTCCTTTTGAACAATTTTTTTGAGTATCAAGGTGCACTGGCTGTGTGTGAAGGCTAGAACTATTTTTTATGGTTAACTATGCCACTGGTAGTTACTTAACTTTAAATACTCTAGCAAAAACATATAGAATAAAATCTTATGTGGGCATTTTTAGCTATCCTTCAGTTTGTGTGTTTCAAATGTAATGCTTGTATTTTGAAGGGTGCTTCTGCCCCTAAATCTTTATTTGGTGGTCTACTCATGGCTACTTCAAGAGAGCAACTACTTTGGATTGGCAAAATGATTAAACAGCCTTATTGCATTCTTTGTTTTTTGGTACACTTATGTGTGTTTGTGTGTATATATTGCTTCTTTCCTATTGATTTTGGTTAGAAGCATCTGCATAATACTGCCTGTGTTTGTTTTCCAGAAAACTGCTAGAAGTGGTCTTCATATCTTACTTGGAGGAGTTTGTGCTTTAGCCGTGGTGGTTTTCTTCCGCTTTGTAAGTACTTTGCGTACCTTCCTTTTGCTACCTCACATATTTTGTAAATTTTATTAAGATTTGGTTATGCTTGGCTAGATTCAAACTTGACTATGTTTCTACCCAAGTCAAGTTTGATTGTCTCCTGTGAAAGATACCAGTGACCTAGTAGGAAAAAACAACAACTTGACTATGCTTTTAAAAATAATTGAAATATAAAAGAAGACCCTGACTGTATAAGTTGATTTCTTCTCAATTAGCATGGATCTTTGAAGTTTGAATAATTGAATGAATCATGTCCAAATTTATCATGTCAGGAACTGTGAAAAAATATGGAACATGCTTGAACTTAGTGGCATTAACATAACTGCTCTTTATTTATTTGAATCCCGGTGTCGGAGTCTAATTGTTTCTTTTGTATACTTCTGGTTATTGCAGTTTGTGCTTACCAGAATCAAGTATGGGCCTGCACGTTATTGGGCAATCTTGTTCGTTTTCTGGTTTCTTGTCTTTGGAATATGGGCTTCAAGGACCCATGGTGCCCATACAACATGATTCCAATGAATTGTTGTCACAGTTTACAAAATTTGTTGTTAAGATCGTCTCCTTAGGGACTTGGATTACTCAGTTCCTTGGATAATATTAAACAGTTCAATAGTTATATACATGATGTTTGATCAAAAATTCATTGGTTTGTTGTGATAAAAGTAAATCGTGTAAAAGTTGCAAGCCTATAATTCTAAGAAACGCGATGAAAAAGGTTTTGAACTCAATCAAGAAAAACAGGATTGAACTTCATCATTCGACTCTTTAGTATTGTAATGAAATTTACACATATAAATCATTCTCCACCGTTGTTGATTCACACGCCAAATCATACTATATCGATTCCTCGCATTCGACGTTTCTAAGAGTAATTATCAAATATCGATTCCTCGTATATTCAATAATTATTCTAGCATTAGAAATAGGTGTAAGATTGCAATCAATATGCTACGATCTATTCCTAGCAACATAACATAGAGTAACTTCATTCAGTTCAAGCTCTTGAGAGTACTTTCCAGTCAAACTCAAGAGCTATATTTATGAGACTCTTGATCAGATAGAATCAAACATAAAGCACATAATGAGGTTATCGACAACAAATATAAAAGATTTATATATATATATATATATATATATCAAAAAGATAGATTAGAGTACGAAGATTACATATAATTCTACAGAAAAACTAGTCGCTCATAATGACAATATCAAGATCAAGATCAACAAGAGACGTGATGAAGAACATTTCCACAATCCTTCTTAGTGATCTCAAATGATTCTACATTTTTCTTAGTTTCTCTTTCTAGAAGCCCTTGGAAGTTAATCCCCTCTCTCTGGTTTTCGTCTTTTCGAGCTTTTAAATAGGTTGCTTTAATGAATATTCGCCCAAGCGAGACCTTCTCGCCTCGACGATAGGAAGACTTCAAGATGAAAAAAGCTTGGGTCACCCAAGCTACTGATTATTGCTTAAGCAAGTCTTAGACAACAAGTGCATTCATTTAGGCGAGCCATTCTCGCTATCATTCTCACCTAGACGAGAAAACCCACTGGATCGGCTCCTATTTTAATAGATTTCATTTGTTTAGGCGACTTTGATCTTAACTGGGCGAAAAAGTAGGACACTTTAAAACTCCAAGTACTCAGGAATCAACTCCTCATTGCTCCAAAAATGTTTTCCATTTTTCTACCTTGCTTCCATCATATACCAATCTTTTAATCTACAAAATTGCACGAGAAAGAGTTGGATAAATCTTCAAATTATAAACAAAACATTTAATTCTATTTTAACTATCAAATAACTCAAAAATAAGGAAAGTTTCTAAGAAAAAATTCTTGAAATTACAAGATCAGTGTCAACATACAAATCACATATTAACTAAAATATGACACTTATTAATAGTTTTTAGATATTTGTTAAGTCCTTTGTTCCTCTTGGACAAAAAAAAATCTTCCCACCTCTCCTTAACATTTCCTTACTATCTTAAATCTCCTTAACACTCATATTTGTTCAATGTAAAATAACAATTATGTTGTTTGCAAGCAAGATTTCTGAATTTTAGTCGTTTTCAGATCTTTCACGCACACAACATTGTATGGATGTGGGTGAACATGTGTAATCCTGGGCTCCTTATGCTATGGACTTGGTTGGGCATAAAAAAGTATCCAAACTAGAGAAATTGCAAAGTGCAAACCATTCGTTAAATAAATAATAAGGTGGTACTTGCCAATGGGTAGCCATTAAAACTATCACTCTTGATTTCTTGCACGAGACTGTATTTTTGGTTACTTCCATTAGAAGCTCAAGTCAACACCTTCTTTTTTATTTATTTACAAATATTAATCAGTATCTTGTGACATTAATTAAAGAAACAAGAGTAAAAAAAATATGAAAAAAGAAGTATGTATTTTATTAGAAATACAATCTCCATCTCTGGTCAAAACTTAACACTATCCACAAACTTAAAAGGGATTTAACATAGTGAATAAATTTCTTTGGGGCATTTGTAACATTCAAATAAAAGTGAAGCAGGAACTCAATCATAAAATTTAAGGAATGTGAATTTCTTCATCCAAACAAGTACCTTTAAATATTTCAAGAAATTCATTTGATACATTTTAATTTCTGTGTATTTAAAATTTTCTAAATCCTTCATCCAAACACACACCAAGGAATATATTGCAAAATCCTCATAGGGACACTTCCAGAAACAAAAAGGTTGGCAATATATGAATATAAGCTCCGTGGATGCTTCAGTTCGTAAGGGGCCACATTCTTTCTTTCTTTCCCTTTGAAATTGGTGGGACACTACAGCAACACTATTAAAACTAAGTCAGCATTCTGAATTAGTACAATTTTTAATGGAGGATACTGTTTAATACTCAACCAAAAAACTTTACAATGGCATGGAGAAAACTGTCTGATAACAAGCTTGGGATTGGAGTTGAGTTTTGTGCATTCTACAATAGTGGAAGACTACATAACTTTGTATGCATAAATAATAATATAACTATGTAGGATAAAAGTTGAAATAGTGGATTTACAGGTTAATGGATATATAATCTTCTTTTATCCAATAGAACTCTCAAAATATCTTATGAATTCTACTTGTATGAATAGGGAGCTATGTTATCCGTTAATACTATATGGATGAGAAACATAAGTGGAAGGCTTATCAATTAAATAAAGTGGAAGGTAGAGACGTAGAGTGAATTTTAAATATTTATTTAATAATATTAATTATAATAAAAATACCACTATTACACAATTATTCCTTCTTGATCGTGGGTTGTAAATGTAATGAGTGACAGATGCACACTTGCCAAATGCACATAGATTCTCTCACTTTTAAATTGTTATATATAAAAATATCTTGAATTTACATATTTTGTGTCCTTAATTTTATATATATTTAAATCTTATATATTACATTTTTTTTCATGATAATAATTATTATTTATTTAAATAAATTATACTAAATTCTCTTAAATTTAGGACTTATTACACGTGTTCCTAGTTAAAGTTTCGTTAATTTTGCTTCCTGGACCATTACCGTGACTGACGGTGTCAACTTTTTTTGAAATGCCGAAAGAACCCTCATTTCCCGTCGTGTAAGGTCTGTCGTGTTGGAAATCCCCATTTACCATAGCAACAACGGCGCAACCTCCGCGTCGGCGTTATTTTGTTTCTCCTTTTAGTTCTCACCTCTGATCTGCCATACTTTGGGCATTTGATTCCTTTACAATGAATAAGTTTTAATCAAAGAAATTGTAACAACTAGCATTCTACCGCCGCAGTCAATACCTTTCCTTAATTTATTTTATGTAATGCCAATAAAAGGCAATAAGAAACACAACATCTTGTATCGATTTCGTGTATGAAGATTTTGAGTTATTTGAATTAATTGTTATTCTCTTCCTCTGTTACTCTTTTATATATATATATATATATATATATATATATAGTTTTTTTCCCAATACAAATGAGGAAGACAATGGTAGATTGGTCCATGTATTTCATTAAACACACGTGGGCAATGCACATGACCACTTCAACTTAATAGAAGCCAAGGGTGTTACTCTGCAGCAGGCCGGATCAAGAAAAAAAAAATAAGGGGGGCAATAGTGGCAGGGTTCGAAGGCGGTGTAACCATTGTATTCATAAAAGTTATAAACATACATATCCACACTCACTTCTTTCTTATTTTTCATCTTTTTTATTATTCTTTTTCTATACTTTTCAATTTTTTTTTCTTGTACAAATGTTTAAACTATTTGTTTATTTTATTTTATTTTATTATTATAAAAGAAATTTATATTCTTGAGAATTTAAGGGGGGCATTGTCCCCCTAATTGTTAACCTGCGTCGGCCCATGCTCTGCAGGGGTGTCTGTGTAACAGAATGATAAAATTAGGGGAAAGGGAATGTAAGTGTAATTAGGCCTAGATGTTGGAGAAGTAGTAATTTGCCTCTTTTATTTTTTAAATAAACTGTCTCTCATTGATCCTAGATTTTCCACTCAATGGGGACAATTTTCAAACGTGTCTATGTCTATTGTGTGGGGAAGGTAGAAAAAACAAAGCCACTGTTCTGTATCGTGATTGTCACTTTACTTACACTTTTGTCTTTAACTCACATAGTACACATATTATTTTATGTACTGATGTATTTTACTGGCTTTGATCAATTGATCCAAGGGTTGTTACATAGAAAAGATTCATGCATGGAACGGTTAGGATTTAAGAGACCCACGTGAGTTCGCGTACGACATAAAATCCCAGCCACTCCATTACCAAACTTAAGTACACAAGATTTTTCTCTCATAGCTAAACTTAAAGTCTAAAACGTTTCTTTTATTTTTGGCTATGTCCTTGTCAAATTATACATGATTAAATACCAAGTCTTTAAATGTGTTGAACATTATCTTCCTATTTTTCACGGCTGAGAAATCATTCCATTTCGGCTTATATATACACACATAAATGCAAGTTAAATGCAGCTTCTTTTATTTTTAATATTAGACATCACTACCAAAGATCTTTCTTTCTGCTTCTTGTTCTACAATGAAAAGCCTCTGCCTTGGACCGTTTCTTGCTACAAGGTACATGTTTTTCAAACTTTTGAGCTTATTTTCTTCTACCGTTTGATTCATTAACCCAGTGATTGTTCATATATTATTTATTCTGTGATGATGAAAATAAAGATAATCAATGCAACTTGATGGAAAGCATTATCACCCAATTGAATAATAGAATTGCCAAAAATATGTTGAAAAAATAAAAACTACAATTTCATCATAATTGATGAGCCTCTTACTTCAGTTCTTCATAATAACAGTGCCCCAGTTGGTAGAAGAGCCAATGGAGGCCACTTAAGCAGAGAGTGCTTTCAAAAGCAACTTCACTTCCACTCACGTTGTGTTGCTTTCTCTTCATTCATGTAAGCCCGCTCTCTCCCTCCACCTTTTGGTCATGGAGCGTTTAATTGTGTATTCTTAACCAAGATGTTATTTTCATGCGGTTTTCTTGCATGCATATGTGTGGTTTATCTTGTGAAGATGTTCTGCAACTATATCAGTGGTGCCAGAATTAGAAGAGAAGCAAGTGTTTGATGGAGAGAAGGCTAATTTGCTAGTTAAAGATCTCAGAAAGAGCTTTGATTCAGGCATGACTAAGAGCTATGAATGGAGGGTTTCCCAGTTGGAAGCCATAGCTAAGATGTTAGAAGAGAAAGAGAAGGAAATTACTGAAGCTCTATATAAGGACCTTGGAAAACCTCGACTTGAAGCATTTATAACCGAGGTCTTCAATTTCTTGCTTTTATAATTTTGTTTATATGCTTCAGATGCCTTCTGTTAGCCATTAATTTATGGAATTCTTTCCTTTTGCTTTTATTCTCCATTCCCTTTTGTCATGATGGCATTTGATGTTTCCATTTGTCCAGTAATCTCCTCAGCCTCACCATCATCATCATGGTCACCAGATTTGATGTAAGTGTTTCTTAATGCAGATTTCCCAGGCTAAATCCTCATGTAGTGAAGCACTTGAAGAGCTGAAAGAATGGATGAAGCCTGAGAAGGTAAATTGCCAAGAAAACACAACAAGTTTCAACATAGCTTTATTAATTAACAACCAAGCTCCTTCTTTTTTACCTTTTAGGTGAATACTTCTATCACAACATATCCATCATCAGCAGAGATTGTGCCAGAACCACTGGGGGTTGTGTTGGTCATCTCAACATGGAACTTTCCTTTCTGTATGTAGAAGATGTTCCCTTTTCACACTATCCACATTCTAAACCGCATTTGGTTATAATTGAGAACAGCTGTTCTTCATCTCAGTCAATTTCATCACTGTGGAGCTCTTGTAGTGGGATGTATTTGTCCTGTAAATAAAGCTCTTTGGCACTCTTTAAGTTTTCTTTGTCAAAATTCAAATTTCACTAGTTATTTCAAGCTCTAAATTTATTTCTGCTCTCTGTATATGAATTTAGCCAGAGGTTATATTCCCTTGCTTAAACTTTCAATAAATTAGAGCCAAGTCTATTATACTTTTGTAACCTTCTTCATATCAACATAATATTTTGATATTCACCAATCATGACTTGTCACTATCTACTGTGTTGACTTGGCATCTTCTCCATGTCCTTTCCTTTCCATTGATTAGTTCTTATTTCCTATCTTCAGTGTTATCAATGGATCCAGTCATTGGAGCCATTTCCGCAGGCAATGCTGTGGTCCTGAAACCATCAGAAATTTCTCCAGCAACATCATCACTGCTTGCAAATTTGATCGAACAATATCTAGACAACTCTACCATAAGAGTTGTTGAAGGGGCTATTCCCGAAACATCTGCACTTCTGGATCAGAAGTGGGATAAGATACTTTATACAGGTAATGCGTCTTCTAATTCCTATTGTATCAATATGACAATATCCTACAAGATCATACCATATCAAACAGATTCATCAGTCTCAAAGAATGTATGCAATGTGAATAGTGAAATATCAGTGTTAATAGTATGGTCCAATTGTTTGATATCATTTTCTTTTGAAGCTGTATGAAATTTGGCTCTAATTTAAGTCATCCCATATAAATGTCTAATTCTAGTAATTACTTATCATAAGTTGCATCAAGAAATTTGAGTTGACACGGTTGAAGCTTTCACTTGATTATAAAGTCACATGTATTTAGTTCATTTAACATGCTTACATCATTACAAGGTTCCATGCATGATAGACCAGCTTTTTGCAGGTAGTGCTAGAGTAGGTCGCATTGTCATGGCTGCTGCTGCAAAGCATCTTACTCCAGTGATTCTGGAACTTGGAGGAAAGTGCCCAGCTGTTGTTGAATCAGATGTCAACTTACAAGTAACATCATCAATGGATCTTGTTATTTACACATCAATGTAATTTCATGTATAACAATCATTGATTTTTCAGGTTACTGCAAGGAGGATAATAGCTGGCAAGTGGGCATGCAATAGTGGACAAGCATGCATTTCTGTTGATTATATCATCACAAGAAAAGAGTTTGCCCCAAAGCTGGTAACGTTGCCTCAATATTACAAAATTCTGTGTGCTGCCTATTAAAATATATTACTCTTGATAATTTCTCACTCAACAGGTAAATGCCTTAAAAGAAGAATTGGAACAATTTTTTGGGAAAGATCCTATGGAGTCAAAAGACATGTCAAGAATTGTGTCTCCAAACCAGTTTGCGCGGCTTGTGAATCTCTTGGATGAGGATAAGGTATCTGACAAAATTGTTTTGGGAGGTCAGAGGGATGAGAAGAAATTGTGAGTTGCATTCCCTTTTTAATTTTTAAGATTGCAAATATTACTTATACTGTATCATAGCATCAATTCATCCTTTATATTGCAGAAAAATTGCCCCAACTATCATATTGGGTGTTCCTGAAGATGCTTTGATAATGCAAGAGGAGATATTTGGGCCAATAATGCCAATCGTCACTGTGAGTACTATATCACATTGTTGGCAAGGATTGTGGTTCTATGTGAAGAAAATAATTCTGTTCTTGATGCAGGGAAAACATGTTTCATTTATTATAGGGAAAAATATGATTTTGTTCCCTTCGGTCAAACTTGGGATTGGTCCTTGTACTTTTAAATTGATGGATTTAGTCGTCCAACTTTTGGAAAACATGTGAATTTAGTCCCTTTTCCCACTTTGTGGCAGTCAAAAACTGTCACTAAATGTTAAGTTTAAATGTGAGGAGGGATTCAATTCAAATATTTTCAGTTGCAGGAGTAAATTCATCAATTTAATATTATAGGGCCCCAAACCAAGTTTGGCCGAAAGTTCAAGCACCAAAAACATATATTTTCCTTTATTTTTTTATGCTCACATTTTTCCCTTTATTATAACTTAACCTTAATTTTCTTTTCCAACTGGTGGTGGCCATTCTTTCGTTCCAACTCCTTTGCAAAAACCATAACTGAATCCTGTTGACCAGTTTCATATTCCCTGTTGCAACTGACAGAGACCCTTAAACAGTGTTAGCATGTGCTGTCTATCTTCCTTACTTCTCTTGTTCCCCCAGTTATTTCCAACCAAATTTACTCTTACAGAAATTATCTCGGGAAGGACTTGATATGCTTGTTCATATTTAGCATAAAGTTGTTATATTTAGCCTTACATTTTTGCAGGTAGACAATATAGAAGATTGCTACAGTATAATAAAATCAAAGCCAAAACCTCTTGCTGCATATCTCTTCACAAACAATGAGCAGCTGAAGAAGGATTATGTGGAAAAGATATCTTCTGGAGGGATGCTCATCAATGACGCTGTCATCCATGTAAATATTCTCTTCCTATAATTTATACATTAAAAATTGTTGTATGCTAACATAATTTTCTTCAATGATGGTCATATTTTCATAAATAAATTGTTCTCTGATAGTGCTCCATCTGTAGAGGGAAAAAGAAAAGTTATGCTCTATTTATTTGGCATCATTTTCATACATAAAATGATTCAACTTAGCAAGATAGAAATTCTGATGGTTGACTGATATAAGTTGACTTTAAAAAACAAAGTAAGCAAATAATAAAGCACTTGATGAACTTGAGCCTCTATCTCTAGATGATTAAGACTTTGCAACCTAATTTTTAATAGCATGCAATGAAATGTAACCTGAAAATCCAGGGCACGTATATTTATCAAATGAAACCAAAACAAAAAAAATTTAAGCTAGTATATACATGCACTTAAATGTGTTTATGTGTAGACACTTATCTATATGCATGCAGGTTGCAACTCGTGGGTTGCCTTTTGGAGGAGTTGAAGAGAGTGGAATGGGTTGTTACCATGGAAAATTCTCTTTTGATAGTTTCAGCCATAGGAAGTCAGTTCTCTATAGAAGTTTTGATGCAGATTCTACCGTAAGGTACCCTCCGTATACACCTCAGAAAGAAAAATTATTGAAGGCCCTTATCAGTGGCAATATTGTTCAAATTATTCTTTCTCTTTTGGGGTGGTCTTAAGGATGATAAGGTCCCCCTTTTTTTTTTAAAAAATGTTCATGAATTAGAAAGTACTAAAACAATGTGCTAGGGCAGTGACTGGTGGCTTCCCACTTTGGTTGAAGTGGCAAAATATAATTACAATTTTCCCCACGAGTTTTCAATCTCATGAATCCTAATGAAAAAACTCATGGATCTGTTCTTTGATTGCTATTCCGCTCTAAATTAATGAATGAGATATCGAAGACAATGTGGCTGCTTGATAGATTAGTGGTGAGGCAGCACAAATTATTTTCAATTTTTAGTTTAAACTATGATTTGCACGGAGTCATTCTTTTCTCGGTAACCACTCCTATCAGGACTTTTGACTTCCTAATGGAATCTCAAATATTTCCACAAGTTTAAGCCTTTCAGTTGCCTATAGAACTAATTCTTGATTCAGGATTTATTCACATTTTTTTTTTTTTACAAAAAGACTTATTCACACTTAAACTTCTTTCATTCTTTGCTCATTCTTAAGAATGTATTTCATTCTCAAGAATGTATTATGCTAAGATTGAAAGTTAGGTGTGATTTTTTCATTGTTTTATCTTTCTTTCATTTAAATTGAAGTTTCAATAATCATATATTAGACCTGACTATCTAAATCAAACAACACCACTTTATTTAGTTAAAGGGTTAATTTATCCAAAATTAATTTCTCATGGTGACACATACTATAATGTAAATTTATGTCTGTGATTAATTTAAATGTATATTTTAGTTATATTTAAAAATTAAAATTAATTTAATCTAACTTTAAAATATGATTTTAATGTTTATACACTAAATAATTTTATATTATTATCAAATCACAAATCAATACTGTAAAATAATTATTTTAAAAGTTAATAAACTTATCATACATGATGAGTTATAATTAAATGACAATGTAAATATTTTTACACTTTATATAGCCTTTTTTCTCTTATAATATATAACCATTTTTTTAATTGTTAAAAATTGTGACTTATAATTAAGTAAAGTTGAAAAAAATTCTATAATGAAGGATTTAAATTCTCAATCAGGATTAATTTTACATAAATATGGTGAAATTAAAAAAATCCAAATTCTAAGTCGTTTTGTATTATTCTGACTGTACAAGTGCTTTTAATTTGGATTAGCAACGCAGACTCCAAATAAGTTGGATTTTATATTATCTGTTAGTATTTCAAAATTAAGTCGTGCATTCGGGGTCTGCGTGCCCACAAAAAAGATAATTACAAGAGTTATTTTTTTACTGAATAATTTCAAGGTTTTTAAAAATCATAAACCAAATTGAGTCAAAGATGTAAGAGATAAAGAGAATAGTTAATCATAAGTTCACAAGTTGTGAATTAAATCAAGGGTATAATATGTTTTTGTTTTTTAAGTTAACAGTTTTTTATTTTTGATTTTTGTAGGTTAATTTTTTTAATTTTAATTTTAATTCATGTAAGTTTAATTTTTTAATTTTATTTCCTATAAATTTTAAAGTGTTAATTTATAGTTTCATGAGTTCACATTTATAGGAATTATAATTAGAAAAATACAAACTTAAAACAATTAAAAATAAATAAAATATTTTAAAAAAATTAAAATTTATAAAAATTAAAATTAAAAATAAACTCACACAGACCAAAATAAAAAAAATGTCAACTTAATAAGAAAACGTATTTAAGTCTTAAATAAGGGATTAACTCGTCAATATACGACAAAATTTTCGATTTGTCATTTTCTAATTCCTCATGGGCCCAACCTCATCGCTTACTCAATTTTGGGCCTACAAATTTACAGTGCTTTTATTGCGGTATACTATTTTTCCATAGTGATTAACCACATAAATTTGACGATACTAGTACGTACCTTGTTTGAATATATAAGATCTAATTTTTTAATTCATTAGAATTAAAAAATATTAATTTAGTAAATAATAATAAATTTATCTCAAATTATAACTTTTTAAATTATTTTTATCATCAATATTTATTTATCTTAAATATTTGTTAATATATTTTCTCTTTTCTTTTACTTAAGAGTATTTTTAATCTAAAAGTAATTAATAAAAAAATATTGTAGATTGAATTTTATAATTTTGAATCTTATAGATAGAAACATAAGTAATACTTATAACATGAACTTAATGTTTATATACGAAAATATAAAAATAATTTTATAATTATTTAATCACAAACTATTATTTAAATTATTTAAAATTAATATTTTAAAATTTAACAAACTTATTATAAAATATTTGTAAGTTGCAATCCAAGAAAAACGTGCCAAAACTAAAATGTAACACTAGTATTTTGGTTGCAGTGTTGGAAGGAGGCAAGGAAGAAGTTTCCAAGAAGCTAACGAAGAGTCTCACAAAAGCTGAACTAACACACTTGTACAGTACTTTCAGTTCCATCCTCTCTTCCATTTATTTTTTCTTTCAACTACTCTGAAGGGTTGTGGATTGTGATAATCTTTACGAGGAAGAAAGGAACCAGAAGTCAAAGCATGAGAAGCAATCCCACTTCCAATGCCGAGGTTCTTCTGTTTTTTCTTCCTTCCTAAACCCAATCCACGGTTGTCACTTTTATTCCCACCAACTAGAGAAGCAAAAGCAATTCCCATGAACAAAACCAACTCTTTCAACAAGAATCTACTATTTTGATTTAAACTCAACCCCTTCCCTCTTCAATTTCTTTCATTCATTCATACCTTTAAATAATAAATAAAACAATAAAAGAAACAAGAATTTGGTTGGATAGAGACAGAGGGAATAAAAAAGATGAAGATGGGGAAAGTGGTGATGGTGGTTGTAATGATGGTGTTGTTCAACATGTCTTCTTGTTCAGCTTGGTTTGGTGGTAACAAGCACAAAAGTGGAAGGAACTCGATTCTCCCAAGTGAAGCCACGTCATCACGGCCAAGGCTTTTGAACCCTGCTGGCTCCTCTATTGTGTTCCCTCTTTATGGCAACGTTTATCCTGTTGGGTAGGTACATAGCTTCAAAACTTTTCCATAAGAATATAGCGAAAACAACTTTAGTTATTTGTTCCCAACAAAAAGCAATCTTTTGTGGACATTTATAATGTACAATTTATTTCTAGTTAAAGTGAAACGTCTTTAGATATTGATGGTGTGAAGGAAGTTAGTATTCTAATATAAATCAGTTTATTTCAATTTTCAATGTTTGCAGGTTCTATAATGTTACTCTTAATATCGGTCAGCCAGCAAGGCCTTATTTTCTTGATGTGGACACGGGTAGTGATCTCACATGGCTCCAATGTGATGCCCCCTGTACTCATTGCTCTGAGGTAATATTTCACTACCTATAACCTATATGAAAAGAAAATCCCCCTAAAGTTATTTCCTTTTTGAATCTTAATAGGCCAACCACCAATTTGAAGTGCCAAATCTTATGAGATTGACAAGCTCATCCTTGCTTATAGATGCAGTGAGAGAATAGAGATACATTTAATGTTGTCTGGTTGAATTTAATTTATTGCTTATTATTTTTCAGACACCCCATCCACTCTACAGGCCCAGCAATGACTTTGTACCGTGCAGGGATCCCCTTTGTGCATCCTTGCAGCCAACTGAGGACTACAACTGTGAACACCCTGATCAATGTGACTATGAAATTAATTATGCAGATCAGTACTCGACCTTCGGCGTGCTTCTCAATGATGTCTACCTTCTCAACTTCACCAATGGAGTCCAACTTAAAGTTCGGATGGCAGTCGGGTTTGTTTACTCTCCAAGTCCAAGCTTTGCTTCACCACCTCTCAGCCATTTTTACTTTATTTGTCTATAAATGGTTTCTTGATGTAATAGCATTTCTGCAAGCTTGCTTTTAGAAAAGGCCTTGAGATAAAATACTCAGCAAAGTTGTTTACTGTATCTTAACTGCAATAGTAATTAGTAAGTACCAATACAGGTCAAAATATTTTTACTTCAATTTTTGGACTGAAAGAATAAAAAAATGATATGATTCAGGATACATTATTTTTTTGTGAAATAGATTAAATAATCTATTTTATCTCACATATATCCCTTTTGTAGTAATTATTATAAGTATTAGAAGCAGCAATTTAGAATGATTTGCACAAGTGAATTAGGTTGAAATACACGAGCACTGAAAGTGAGAACTTCAGAATGGACCCTTGTGGCTGCTTACTCAAGTCTATGAAACTGGTTAATTTGTGTGTTAATTGTTATGCATACTACAATTGAGAGATTAAAAATAATTAATACCAGAACAATTGTGTTTTTCATGGTATATATTTCCCATTCAGGGATAAGTAAAACTGTTTTTCTTTTTAATCTTACAAATTTCTTATGAAGTCCAGAAATCCTGAGAAATTAGATATATTATCTTTATATAATACGCTTTAAGTATTGCCTAGAAAAATTTCAGAAGAATACTCCAATGTTGTGTGATCAGAATATGCTTGATCATGTCATCTTTACATCCCCTGGTGATTATAATTTGTGTCATTTTGTATTTTTGTTAAGAAATTCTTAATAGTTATCTAATACACCTCTCTTTTTTAATACCTTTCTACAGATGTGGATATGATCAAGTATTTTCACCTTCTTCTTACCATCCCTTAGATGGACTACTTGGCCTTGGAAGGGGAAAGGCCAGCTTGATATCCCAGTTGAATAGTCAGGGCTTGGTAAGGAATGTGATTGGACATTGTTTAAGTTCACAAGGAGGAGGGTATATCTTCTTTGGAAATGCATATGATTCTGCTCGAGTGACTTGGACTCCAATTTCATCTGTAGATTCGTAAGTACACCTGAAGAAATCAGATGCTTATTTTTACATTTTCCACGTGCTCTTAATGATTCATAGTTCTCTGTGCTTTGTGTCAGCAAACATTACTCTGCAGGGCCAGCTGAGCTTGTTTTTGGAGGAAGGAAAACTGGGGTTGGAAGTCTGACTGCTGTTTTTGACACTGGAAGTTCTTACACTTACTTCAACTCTCATGCTTACCAAGCACTACTTTCTTGGGTCAGATAAAACAATTTTCACTATATTCTCATATTTGAAGTATTTCCTTAAGCATGAGGCATTTCTTCTATAAGATCATCCCAGTTTCATCATTAAGATTCAAATTGTAAAAAGAAAAAAGAAATGAATAGAAAGTACTTTAACTTAAGTAATGGTTATGCTAATATATACGGTATACCCTTGAGGCTGATTCTAAGTAACTAAAAGTAGAAGGATTTTATTGGAGAAGAAAGGATTTCATTTTATACTTTTGTGCCAGAAAATAATGGAAGGTTACTTAATACTTAAGATTTGTTCAATTTCCCAAATGTAGCTGAAGAAGGAATTAAGTGGAAAGCCATTAAAAGTAGCACCTGATGATCAGACTTTACCTCTCTGCTGGCACGGTAAAAGACCTTTCACAAGCTTACGTGAAGTCAGGAAATACTTCAAGCCTGTGGCACTTGGTTTCACCAATGGTGGAAGAACTAAAGCTCAATTTGAGATCCTTCCTGAAGCTTATCTGATAATATCTGTGAGTTCTATACTCTAACCTATCAATATCTTCTATGTTTGTTAACATTTTTTGCTGCCATCTTAAGTAATGGATGCATTTCATGTGTGAATGCTAACAAACTGTACATTCTTGCCAGAACCTGGGAAATGTTTGTCTGGGCATTCTAAATGGCTCTGAAGTAGGGTTGGAGGAACTGAATCTAATTGGAGGTAGGAATTTTGTTGTGTTGTTATTGTTACTATATCTTTTCTTCTAGTTCCCATTTTAGATAATGAATATTACCACTCGCATTACGATTCATTAATTCCTAACTTCTTCAGCAGTTTTCATCTAAATGTTGTGTAAACTCTGCACTATGTAAATCTTGGTTTCTATTGTTTATGCAGACATATCCATGCAAGACAAAGTGATGGTGTTTGAAAATGAGAAGCAGTTGATTGGTTGGGGACCTGCAGATTGCAGCCGTATTCCGAAATCCAGAGATGTCAGTATTTGATCATAAAATATGCATAGTTCAGGCATGCATAAGGATGGTATCATTATGCATGTTGTCCTGCTGTTTATAGAGCAGGGTAATAGTACTATTGAATACCAATTTATGTTTACTCGTGATTTGTGAATACAGTCTTGTGTATACTACTATTACTATATCAGTATATTGGAACAGGTATAGAGGTCCATCAAGATAAGGATATTTATTGTTGTATTAGTGTTACATTCTGATTACCGAGTTGTAATTTAAAGGGTAAACTCAATGCAAGTTGATGCAGTATGAATATACATCAAATATTCTGTATTTAGTTGGCAGATCTCATGCATCTTCCTTTTCAGTTTTCAACGATCTCAAAACTATCCAGGTTTGACTGCAGAAAACCTAAGTTGCAAGTGTTTCTGCGATTGCTCTTTAATTAGAATTAAAGTTTCTACTCAATAATTCACGTAATAAAATTTTTGCATTGAAGGTTGGTAATGGTATAGATTATAAAGGTGAAGTTTTAATATTAATTAAATAACAAAACCAAACATATTTAAAGATTTGACTCCTCTATAGTAAAGATAAAGTATATAATCTGGATTGTTGATGAAAAAAATAGTGTTGATATTTAACATATGAATGATTTGTCATGTATATAAATACGTAATATTGACCATTGATTTTCTTATCACCGATTGAGATAAGTTTTTTTTTCTTTCTAAAGTGAGCGACTCACTTGAAAGAATCAGAACCCTTTCCACATAAACTGCTTACTATATCTCAGGTTTTCTATAGATACAGATCCCCAAGCCATAAAAATGAAAAAAGTTAACAATCCCAAAGTCTGAAATATAATTTGTCTATAAAAGAAAGTTGCCCTCCCATCCAATAAGATAAAGAACCACTACTTTATAATATGTGTCTCTCTTTTTTTGGTGTAATATAATAACCGTGTCTTGCCTTTGGTAAGTACGCGCACCACGTAGCACCTGTTTTGTGTTTTGAGCGTTTATTTGCTTAGTTGTTTTCTTTCAACATCGTTTTTGCTTTTCCCATAATGTCATTTGCTTCAAACACATGTTATTTCAAAGCTGCCAAACATTAAGGCCATGCTAGGCAATAGGCATTACCATTCCAAGATACACGTGAGAGAACATCATAAAGGCAAGTTTAATTTTAAAGCAAAAAAAAGCCTTGTTTCGCGAAGATGAAACCTTTCATCAGATTTTCATTTCAATAGTTGCTTACTTTGAAAAATAATAAAAAAAATATAATGTAGTTATATCACAGACATACAAAAAAATCCTACTACAATAGCAATGGAACAAGAATTTTCTACGAGGGGTCCTTAGCCCTTACATGTTGACACAATTCCTAACATAAACTAATGGATCTTCTTTCTTCTTCACCCAGTCGAGATCATTTTCTTATTTTTAGTTACAATTGATCTCATTTTTTCCTACTATCGCAAACCAAAGCCGGCACTAGCAGTAGTTAGGTACAGTAGTGTACGCTCGAATGTGATTTTTTTTTTGAATGAATTTTAAAAATAAATGTGAGACCCTTGTTTCCTTCCTAGGGTCCCATTGCATTGACCCTAAAAAATCAGAATGTCTTGGGTCGGTACGCGAACATTTCCTGCCACGGTGAGAGCTGGTTGATTTGGTATTGAACCTGAGGGGCAAAAGGGTCATCTGAGGTCAGGTCCATGAAGTTAAAGTCGAAGCCCGAAACTGGGTCCAGGCCCAACTGGAGATCATTCCACTTGGGCTCGCTCTGCACCTCCTTCTCGCACGTGCCATCCGGCGAAACCACGTGGTCGGAGCAGCTGGAATCCGTGTGCAACCTCGGCGCAGAATCCGACGTGTCCATGTACAATTGGTAGCTCCTGAAATCATCGTGGCCGTACATCTTGATTTGAGGCTTGGTCTCCTGCTGAAACTGAACCTCTTCTGATAACTTGTCTACTTTCTGATCAACATGAACACCATTGTACTTCTCAATCTTCCCTTTCTTGTTGTAAATTCGGCACAGCACCCAATCATCAAGCTGTCATTCAAATAAACACGACCATATTAAAAAATAAAAAAATTGACCACATCGCATTATTATTTCGTAACTGACCAAATTAAGGTTGTTATTGGGGCATACCCTCAAGTTGTTGCTGTTGTTGTTTTTCTTTGAAGCGGATCTATCCACGTTGGCTAAGCGATATTCGTGCATGATCCAATTGGTCTTGACTCCTTTTGGGGCTTTGCCCGCGTAGAACACAAGGGCCTTCTTGATTCCAAGGGCTTTCGGTTTTCCGATCGGTTTGTCGGCTCCGGTTGCCTTCCAATACCCGGTTCCGGCCGCACGGTTCGGTCGTGAACCGTTTGGGTATTTTCGGTCCCGAGGGGAGAAAAAGTACCACTCTTTGTCACCGTAAAGAGCCATTTCTGTGGATAAATAGTTGAAATATTAATGAAAAAGGCATAAGAATGAAAGTAGAGAGAAATGAAAGGAAAAAGGCAGTACCTGGAAGGTGCCATGGATCAAAGTTATAGAGATGAATTTCTTTGATGATGGGAACAGCAATGGTTTGTGCAGCACACTTTCTACACAAGTAGTGATTCACGAGCTCATCATCAGTGGGGTGGAATCTGAACCCGGGTGGTAATTCCAATTCTCCCTGCATTCGCGTTTCTTCTCTCCTTTGGGAACCCAAGGCTTAGGTTGGCCTTTATAGCCACCTCGGCCCTCAGTAAAGGTCAACGCAGCCAGCACGTGGCAGAGCCTCAGTGGGGGGATGCGTTTCTGTCACCCACTCCAGAGGTGATTCTGTCATCGCTCACGTCACAGCCCCTTCCACCCTCTTTTGGTAAAATCGTTGACTGTTACCCATGTGTGCCAGACCCAATCAGTGCTATACAGGCCCCACTTGTTTTTTTCATTTACAATATTAAAAATCAAAACATTATTCAAACTCCTTATATATTTTTAAGGGAATCAAATATAAGTATTAAATGATTTACAACAACTCACATATCTCTTCTTAAAAAACAATTCACATATTTGCTCTAAGCCCCTTATAAACTCCTTACAATTTAACCGTATAGCTATTTTCTTACACGAAAATGAACACCAAGAAAGAAGGTACTCGTTTGTTTTGATGTTCTAATAACTTACTACCGTCCTTTAAAAAAACAATTTATTATAGTCATCCGCCTTATCAGATTAATGAACGAAGCCATATTAAGGGGGAAATCTGTAGCCAAATTATGAAAGCTTCTCCCTAACAATACATATGTTTAAATTTTATGAAGATTTAGATTTTGAAAATATAGCATGAGTTTGAATTTCAATTCATTGGAGTAGTAGCTGGAATGGGCATTAGGTAAAAGAAGATATATACAAACAAATGCACATCCTTGGTCCCTTAGGATTTTAAGGTGTTTATTAGTAGTTTTATTTACTATTATACTATTTCTCAATGACTTACATTAAGAATTCTATTTCTGGAGGCTATAAGCATGTTGTGGTTGAACCAATTGTAGGTAGTGCTGGTGACGTATTGGAAGATGATCCAGTGGGAAGGTTGAAGGTTTTTGTTTATGAACTTCCAAGTAAATATAATAAGAAAATTCTGCAAAAGGACCCAAGATGTCTCAACCATATGTTTGCTGCCGAAATCTTTATGCACAGGTTTCTCTTATCTAGCCCTGTCCGAACCCTTAATCCTGAAGAAGCTGATGGGTTTTATACCCCTGTATACACCACTTGTGACTTGACACCAAATGGCCTCCCTTTACCCTTCAAGTCACCACGAATGATGAGAAGTGTTATACGGCTTATTTCTTCAAAGTGGCCTTACTGGAACCGGACAGAGGGGGGCAGATCACTTCTTTGTGGTTCCTCATGACTTTGGAGCATGTTTCCATTACCAGGTACAAGATTTTTCATATATCACTGTCAGTTTTACTTAATTATTTGAACCAATTATATGCTGTCTTTAGAAGTAATCAAGTATCAGAAAGAAAAACAGTTTAGATATAGGATACCTATCCAAAAATAACATGCATTTTGTTACATTATTTTGTTCCTGGAAGAGACGGCAATTGAAAGAGGGATTCTTACACTGCTACAGTGTGCTACCTTGGTTCAAACATTTGGACAGAGGAATCATGTGTGCTTGAAAGAGGGCTCAATTACCATCCCTCCATATGCTACTCCACAGAAAATGCATACCCACCTAATCCCCGACAAGACTCCCAGGTCCATTTTTGTTTACCTCAGAGGGCTCTTTTATGATGTCGGCAATGACCCTGAAGGTGGTTACTGGTTACTGTGCAAGGTAGGTCTTATTACAAGTTTAAAGGAGGGGTTCTGAGTGTGTGGTCTTCTATTTACTTATTTATTTATTTCACATTATATCTTCATAAGAAAGCTGACTTGCATCCTATTACTGAAAATGCAATGAATAATGACTTTGATTCATTTAAGTATTGTATTTTGCGTAACTATCAAACCGCGAGATAAACTGCATTCATGACCTGAATTTGCTCTCTCTAAAATTTCCGATTCAAAATCAATATGCATGAAGTTTGGTACATGCAATGATGCTTTCATAACAAAACAAACTTGTATCAACAAATAATCCTGGTTGATCAAACTGACCGTATTTCGCAATCTCGCAAAGGCGCAAGAGCAGCAGTGTAAGAGAACTTTAAGGACAATCCGCTACTTGACATCTCCACTGAGCATCCAACCACGTACTACGAGGACATGCAAAGAGCCTTGTTTTGTCTATGCCACTTGGATGGGCCCCTTGGAGCCCAAGATTGGTAGAGGCTGTAATATTTGGTTGCATCCCTGTTATTATTGCAGATGACATTGTGCTGCCATTTGCTGATGCAATCCCAATGAAGAGATTGGGGTGTTTGTTGATGAGGAGGATGTTCCCAAGTTGGATAAAATACTCACATCTATCCCACCAGAAGTCATATTAAGGAAACAGAGATTGCTTGCTAACCCTTCCATGAAGCAAGCAATGCTTTTCCCACAGCCTGCCCAACCCGGAGACCCGTTCCATCAAGTTTTAAATGGACTTGCACGTAAGCTACCGCACGGCAGCACCGTGTTCTTGAAACCAGGGGAGAAGATCTTGAATTGGACTGCTGGACCTGTGGGTGACCTTAAACCTTGGTAACAATTATATTACGTTTCTGAGGCCATTATAGGATTCTTTATATTTCTTGCTCAATCCTCCCAAAGTGTTAATAGGGATTGGTAATTGAGATAACTTTTTTATTTTCTTTTTGTATTGTAAATTTTTATATTTCCATAGACAACTGACAAATCATTAGATCATCCATTTTGCAACATGATTGAAGTTTCATAATATGCTCAAGCTTCTTGTTTCCCTGCTATGTCGTCTTTTATGTAATGCATGCTAGACTCGGTAATTTGAGTGATACTGGAAATTAAAGCTGTAATGGGCAATTACCTTCAGAGTAAGGGCTAACTCTTGATGGATTAATTTGTTTGTATATGTCATAACTCATGACATTTTAAGAATAACAAGGTTTGATGCTTTGGTGATTTTTTTTGGTTTTTCATGTCCATTTCATTTGGACATTTTTGGGTGGACAAAGGTTGGACAAGAGTATCAAATCATGATCACTTTATTAGGATACAAATTCAGATGTCCATTTCGGAGATCACAAATTGCTTGCCATTTAAACCATCTGTACTGGGTTTTAATTTCATTTATTACTTTGGTTCTTATGAAAGCTATTGGTTCGGTGATATGTAATTGTAATTTATTCTTTAGCTAGGCTGGTTGGTAGCTAGTACTGTCCTTCGACGTTTGTATTACTCTGATTGCTGTCTAAAATTGGAGAATGTTATAATAAGCTAATGGGCCAAATTGGAGAATGTCAAAATACGCTAATGTCGCATTTTGTTAAAGAATATAATGTGTATATATATAATATTTAATTGGGGCGTTATCAATATATGTTTTCGTAATTTTTAATGTATCACTGTAAGTTTGAATTATTTTTTTTTATATCAACTCGTTTTTATTTTGGATGATCATTATCGTAATTGGGGTCATGATGGGGATGATGTAAAAATAATTAAAATATGAAGTTATTACCAATATTTTATTTTAAAAAAATGTGGAAAATCCTTTAAAATCAAAGATAAGTTGAGAGTTAATTAAATATAGGAAAGGTGTTAACATCCTATAATATCTTATAAAAAATAGTATTTATAATTAATTACGCAAAATTTATATAACCTTATAAATATTTATTTTATCCCAAAAAACTATTTTTTTACTTTTTAAAAAAGAACACATTTGAATTTTTTTTAACAATTTTTTTTTATTAAAAGAAAATAGTAGCACCAGGATTTCAGCTAACAAAATGGTTAGTCATTAAAACCTCAATCAAATAACATTGAAGATATAATTGCTATTGATTAATACTATTGATTGACACTTGAATTATTTTATTTTTAAAAAAAAGAAGAATAACAACTTTATGCACTAAAGTTTTAGATAACAAACAACTATTTAATAAAAATTTATGATTAAGCAATATCAAAAGGTAAGAGTGTTATTCTATTAATCTCAAGTCATTGTTGAGTTAAAATAGTTAGTAAATATTCCTAAAGCTAAAGCCTCACCCTTTTAACGTTTTTTTTAAAGAAAAAAATAAATTAAAACAAATGAAAATAAAAACAAAACAAAAACTCGAAGTCAGATAAAGCCATTTAAACGTCTATATTCCAACCTTCCCTAAAGCTCACGACACATGGAAATCAAAACAAAATCCTATGTATATTCTAAAATATTCCTTTTTCTTATTTTTAGAAGCAAAATAAAAGCCAAAGTCAACTTTTGATATTTACTCTAATTCCAATTGAAATTTTATATAATTGAATGATGCAACAGTCTATCACCACCGACACGCAATAAAAAAAGTATTTTGATTTTTAAAAAATAAAATAAAAAACACAAAAATAAAATATCGAAGAAAATGTGATAGAACTCAATCAACATGTGAAATAATACAGTTAAAAAAAGCAACAATCTTACATAGCTGAAAATCATTAAGCCGAAAAACAGGAAATAATGTGAACACTTAGTTACTTGAAAATCAAGCTAAAATTTGTATATAAAAGATATATATGATCATTTCACATTGGAGGATGAAATTGGAGAAGAATAGAGAGAGAAATGAAAAGAGAAAGAAAAAACTAGGAGTATTTAAGTGGATTCATATTTCAACCATTGTTTAAAGGTTATCTTTCTTGCATTTTTTATTGTTGTTGATAGATGTACGTTTTTTCTCTGAATGAATCTTGCCGATGAGAATTTATTGTATTTTTTTATTACTTTATGAATAAATAATGGATGTTCGTATGTGTATGTGATGTCTGAGTATGTATATCTCTTAGTATAGGGTTAGAATATAAAATCATAATAAAAATGGATATTGACATTAACTTTTAATTGGTAAAAAAAACAATAATAAGAATTAACACTACCCACATGTGTTAGGTATTGTTTTTTTTTTTTTTTTCAAGCAAAATATGTACAAGATAGGAAGATTTAGTTATAGTTATATTTTAGAATAAAAGAAGTGGTGCTGGATTGTACAATAAAAAGAGACATTGGGCATGTTCACCTTCTTATTTTTATTTTCTTTGTTAACAATAACAAGAATAGAGGTTTTCTTTTTTAATTTTTTTCTTTTTCTCTCTCGAAAAATATTTTTATTTTTTTTAGCATTGTAATTTTTTAATTAACTCATGGTTTATGACATTAATTAAGTAGCAATTCCACTTTTTAGTATTGCTTAAATCATAAAAAGTATAAAATAATAATTTGTTGTCTAATATTTACACATAGAGTTATCTTTTTTTAATAATATTTTTAAAAAAATTATTTTATGACATTTTAAATAAATAAAAATTAACTCATACAATAATTTAACATATTAACTTGGTAATAATTTTACCTTTTATTTTATACAAATCATATAACATTTTTTAACAGTTGTTATAAAATCCTAAGATCTTTCTTGCATATAATTGATTTTCGAATCTATTTTTGATTTAAAAGACTGTTCATTTTTTAAAGAGTTTTCATCAACTGGTTAAAACTACTAGTTAGTTTTTTGAAATTTTATAATTGGGTGCTTTAAATTAAAGTTTACTAAGATTCCAAATACTTTGACTATTAGCAGATTCTCGTTACCCGTCCCGCAATTTCACTTAATTTGATAAAATATTAATAGTTTAAAGATTTATGAAATTTCTCATGCTTTTTTTAATATTAGTCGCCATTTAGTGACAATGACTCCTTACCTTTTGTTAAGCTAAAAGGACTTATTAAATATTTTAAAATTATACTGAAATTTCAAATAAAATTTTATAATTTAAAATTTATGAAACAGTATAACATATTATTTTATAATTTATATTTAAAATATACATTAAAATTTATATCCATATTCTTTAGTAAATTTGACTGTTGTGATAAAATGTGTAAAATGAACAAAAAAAAAAGTGAAATAATTATTGAAGCTAAATTATAATTTTAGTTTTTTAAATTTCTTATTTGTGATTTTTCTTTTCCTATTTT